>JAJGRW010000818.1:45098-61729 GCA_025461045.1 Carex parvula
CGGGAATTCTTATGTTATATTGATCCGCATGTGGATCCTTCTAAAATTCTAATGGAAACGCATTTGGATTGTACTAAACTCCAATTAATCCGAATTATTTGATTCATCAAACCCCTTCGCAAACAATTAATTGTATTATTATCTACTATTCAGAGTTTTCTTATAAAAATTATCTCGGTTCAAAATTTATTTGTTTGAGTCCGAAAAATAGCCTTATTATTGGATGATTTTCCCTTAAAATTATTCAGCGTACAACAATATTAATTTTTAGCTGAAATATATATATATATATATAGAGAGAGAGAGAGAGAGATAGAGAGATGGGCTACGGTGCTTCCCGAAGTAAATGGTCTTTTTTACTTCACGTCATATTTTCATTTTGAAAATTCAAACAACCGATCCGAGCCATTCAACATATTCTAAATATTGAAATGTGCTTGGAGACTAAATTTTATATTTTTTGGATTTTTTTTACTATTTATTAAGTCACTTTGAAAATCGCTGATCTACTGTAAACAGTAAAAAATAGTAAAAATTTCTAGACCACCGGATCAGCGATTTTTAAAATGACTTAATAAATAGTAAACAATTAATCTTTTCCTTTAGAAACAATAAAAACTATTTTTGGACAAACATCATCTTCATAAACAATATATGCTCTTTTGTTGTGACACGTGCCGATATATGTATATATATATATATATATATCCTTGTAATAATTAAATTCGGATACATTATTACAATAAATCTTCTTTCTAACGTCGTCAACACTTTGATGATGTGTAATTATAAAGGAGATGCTTTAATATCATGCATGTAAGATATTCTACGTGGATATCATGCACATTTGCCACGTAACATGCTACGTACGATAAATATAATCTCTTTTTCAATCACTTGCAATAATCAATATATTCCAAAGGTGACTAAACACAAATGCTCCATGGTCGGTGGCCATGTGTACAAATAATATATTTTGTTTTTTCAGTTAGGGTGCAAACGGATCGGATGCGGATTGGAAAGTGGAAAAATCATATCCGTATTTGTTTTTATTTTTCAAATACTGATACAGATATATAAGGATCGGATATTAAACAGATATGGACGAATATCTGCCTTTCATAATAGTGAATAATATAATTTTTTTCATAATATATATTAAACTACTAATTTGTATCAAATTAAAACTTAAAACTATAGCTGTATCAGCACATATATTCAGATATGAAATATCCATATTTAGATATAAACGGATAATATCCGACCCGTTTGCAACCTAATTTTTCCACGAGAAAGGTTTCAATGCCTCATGCCTTTCATACCTCATCATACCTCATATTTTATATCTTCATTTTCAAAGTCTAAATTGTAACCATTCATGATATCCATACTAAAATATGGTAAGGGATGAAATTTATAATTTTTTAATATTTTTTACTATTTTTTAAGATGGATAGAAAATCACTGTTTTTTGAACGGTCCAAAAATAGTGATTTTGTACTTATCTTAAAAAATAGTAAAAAATATTTCAAAAATTATAAAATTTGGTCTCCAAGTATATTTTAATATGAATATCATGTTGAGCGGTTCGGATTGACAATTTAGACTTTGAAAACGAAGATATTAAATATGAGACATGATGAAGTATGAAAAATATGCGGTATTGGAACCTCCTCTTTTTCCACTGTTTAGTAATTAATTAACACACGGATTTATCTTCTTGGAATGTAATATATCCAAACTTTGTCGGCAAGAATATCAATATGTTACTATCCATCTAATTAAAGACCTTTTGATTTACATTGTTATAATTTAATTACCGCAATAAATGCTCTCGATCGACACTTGGCAAAATAAGAACACGTATTTTCATTTTTGAGACATGGCATTAAATTATGGTACAGGTGCCGTACATTTGTTCGCTATTAATTCATTGTAGGAACCTTCCTAATTAATATAATAATATATCTATATCTTTACTGATTGTATCACTGTCTGGAATATTTTGGTTTTACTAACGGTATATATATTTAGTTCTTTTCTCATGTTTCAATCAGCCTTGCCACGTATAAACTTGGTCCAACACGGTTTTACTTTTCTGTGGGCCCACCTACTCCCTGGGAATTCAATGGACCCTGTAGGCCCACCTTATCCAAGAAATGGGACCCTATACTGTCGGATGGAGAGATCTTCTGTGGCGGAGTGAATAATTATTTATAATTGAGTTTGGTTAAATGCCTCTTTTCATGTCTCATTAGTCATTACCTCACATTTTATATTTTCGTTTTTAAAATTTAAATAGTTGATTCAAATCGCTCAATATGATATTCATATTAAAATGTGTTTGGAGACCAAATTATATATTTTTTTAATTTATTACTATCTTTTTAGATAGGTTCAAAAATTACTAACTTTAGATGGTTAAAAAAATGATTATCTAAAAATAAATAAACAATTTTAAAAAATATATAAAATTTGGTCTCCAAGCACATTTTACTATGAAGATCATGTTGAGCAGTTCGAATCGATAGTTTGAATTTTGAAACATAGATATAGGTTGTAAAGCACAATGAGTCATGAAAGGCATGAGGCATTTGAACCCTCCTCATTAATTATATGCTTTGAAACTAAGCTTGGCAATTTTGGAGTATAAAAAATGAAGAACAAGAACTCTTTTATTAAATAAAATGAATAATTTGTTTACTTAAATCTTGTTCACCTGTTGTCACATAATAAATGCAGAACCAACAACTATAGTTCATATTGATATACAGAAGCAACAACTCATAGAGACACTTTTGACAGTAAATTATTCATTGTATGGAATCACAACATGTGTGTGAATCAATGTTGGAACAAATTCAGGGAATAAATGAGGGGAATGAAACTTTTGTTTCCTGTACATAGATTCAATATCATTAGAAATTAATTATAGACTTTTGGTGAACTAAAGAAGAACATACTTATCTAATCACAAAATCAATTTTTAATTTTAAAATTGAAGATTCCAAAATGTTTTTTTTTATTATTTATACCATATTATATCAAGCAACATATGATAAAAATATCAAATGGCACTCAAATTGAATAAATTTGATGTACAACTAATCTATATGACCAACAAATATGTCTATAATTGAATACCGACCTTTAATTTAATGACAAAGACAATGTCCTCCGTGAGATGTTGCAGTTTTGAAACTCGAATGGGATAAATCTCTTACATATATTAAATAGTTGGGTGGCTTGACTTCTAACTTCTACTAAAAACAAATATGTCTATAATTTTTTTTATTTGAAACTTCCTAGCTGAAGTTTAATATATTGAAACTATCGTATGCTAATAATGTAAATTTATATATATATATATATATATATATAGAGAGAGAGAGAGAGAGAGAGAGAGAAAGAGCTGGGCTATGGTGAGTTGTGAAGTAAGAGGTCATTTTTACTTCACGCTCATATTTTTATTTTGAAAATTCAAACAATCGATCCAAACCGCTCAACATGTTCTCTATCTTGAAATATGCTTGGAGACTAAATTTTACATTTTTTGAAATTTGTTTACTATTTATTAAGCCACTTTGAAAATCGCTGATCCGGTGGTCCAGAATTTTTTACTGTTTTTTACTATTCACAGTGGATTAGCGATTTCAAAGTGGCTTAATAAATAGTAAAAAAAATCCAAAAAATGTAAAATTTAGTCTTCAAGCACATTTTAATATTTAGAACATGTTGAACGGTTCGGATGGGTTGTTTGAATTTTCTAAATGAAAATATGGCGTGAAAACCCACCATAGTCTATCTCTCTCTATATATATATATTACAAATATTACTGGGGTTTGTAACAGGTCATGCCACGCCATTGGCACGTAATCAAAGAAATTTGGCCATATAAAAACAATAATATATTAAAGAGGATTTGAACATCGTTATCTCATTTCTAATTTGATTTCTGATATCATGAACTTATGCTTATTAATTTAATATCTTAATATTGATGATTCTATTTCTATCAATGGTAATCATTTTTGTTATTCTTTCTTTTGTTAATTAAAAAGTAGTGATTATAACAGGAAAGGCAAAAGAAGAGTTTATTTTCTTGGGAAGTAATTAAATAATAATAATAATATAACTTAGGAGTTATGTTCATAATATTATAGCCAAAAGGCGCAAAACTATAAACTTAAATTGTAATTAATAAAGGAAAAAAGTAACTTATATTATGTTTCTTTATCAAAACAATGCTAATATCTAAATAATTACAGCTCTTATAAACTCAAATATAATATAGTCATAAAGTGTCAAATACAACAATATATTTAAATATAAATTCAATTGATTAAGCAATTTGAAGAATTTTCCTAATGATATATATACTATATCCAATGTTATAAACTTATAATGACCAAACAATAGGAGCTAGGATCACTTGATAATATATATACTGTTAAAAACAATTTAAATAAGGTTTCATAAAAAATCATGGTATGTTGTTGAATATAGATGAAGTCCCAATACAAAAATCATACAATTTGAATATATAATTCGTTTGGTGATATATCAAGAAGTGCTAATTTTAAATTGTTAAAAAATTGAAATCACTTTATCAGTGACAAACATGCACCGAATTTTATTACTTTTTGTAGGCATGATATGAGCAATACCAATATAATGTTGGATTTTAAAACTACTATTATTTATCAATGATTATCATTATTGTTAAAGCTATTATCATCCAATTGTACTTCTTTATATCAATAATTTGATTCAGGGTGTGCCAGCACCTCTTTGCATATACTACCGAAATTTTAAAGTTACCATTATCTCAAAAAAAATTATATATATATGGGGCCGTAGAATTATTTTGCGGACCTCAGTCTGGGGCCGCAGAACGCCTGTGCGGTCCCGAGCATTTGGGCCGCACCGGTGTTCTGTGGCCGTGATAGATTTAGAAATACTCAGATTTGGTGGTTTTTTGATTTTTTTTTTTTAGAACGATGGTAGTTTTAAAATTTTTGGCATATACTAGAATGTGATCAAATCAAAATTTGAAACCATACATTACTTTGACAAGAATAACAATTTTTAAAATCTCTAAAATCCTCTTATGTACCTCAGGACCAACTATTCTATTATTCTATGTCGTTTTCAACAACACATGCTGATGTGTTTATGAGGGCAACTAATTGGTTAATTTATCAATTCCAGCCGATATATCCAAACTTATATATAAATGGATATATAGTTTGGTTTACTAAATAAATTGTAAAGAAAAGTGTTTGCCACGTGATATTAATTATATATAGCTGGGCTATAGTGAGTTGTGAAGTAAAATGTTATTTTTACTTCACGCTCATATTTTCATTTTGAAAATTCAAACAACCAATCCGAACCGCTAACATGTTCTAAATATTGAAATGTGCTCATATTTACTTTCAACGTGACTTAATAAATAGTAAAAAAATTCCAAAAAATATAAATTTTAGTCTCCAAGCACATTTCAATATTTAGAACATGTTGAGCGGTTCGGATCGGTTGTTTGAATTTTCAAAATAAAAATATCAACGTGAAGTAAAAATGACATCTTACTTCACAACTCACCATAGCCCAGCTATATATATATATATATATATATATATATATATATATATAGGAGTTGGCTACGGTGCTACACGTAGCATAGAGGGCCTCCGTGCTACGACTCAATATTTGAGTTTTCAAAATCTTAACGGTCGATCCGAACCGTTCAACATGATCTCCATATAATATGTACTTGCAAACCGAATTTTACATTTTTTAGATTTTTTTTACTATTTTTTTAGATAGGTAGAAAATCACTTGATCTGAATGGTACAAAATTTTCAGATCAAGTGATTTTCTACTTATCTAAAAAAGTATTAAAAAAATTATAAAAAATGTAAAATTTGGTTTGCAAGTACATATTCATATGGAGATCATGTTGAACGGTTCGGATCGACCGTTAGTATTTTAAAAACTCAAATTGAGCCGTAGCACGAAGACCCTCTATGCTACGCGTAGCATATTAGCCAGATTATCTCTCTCTCTCTCTTTATATATATATATATAGGACAGTGCTACGGTGCTACGTGTATATAAGGGCCCTCCGTGCTACGGCTCACTTTTTGAGTTTTCAAAATCCTAACGGTCGATCCGAACCGTTCAACATGATCTCCATATGAATATGTACTTGCAAACCAAATTTTACATTTTTTAGAATTTTTTTACTATTTATTAAGCCACTTTGAAAAAACACTAATTTGTACACAACAGTAAACTTTTCTGGACCATTGGATCAGCGATTTTCAAAGTGGCTTAATAAATAGTAAAAAAATTCTAAAAAATGTAAAATTTGGTTTGCAAGTACATATTCATATGGAGATCATGTTGAACAGTTCGGATCGACCGTTAGAATTTTGAAAACTCAAAAAGTGAGCCGTAGCATGGAGGGGCCCTTATATACGCGTAGCATATTAGCCAGATTATATATATACACACACACATGACTATCAATCGACATGCATCCAAGTCATAGACGGCAGGGAGAAGAGGCGAAAATTCAACATGAAATTAAAATATATTTGACTTAGTCATTAATTCCATAATTTCCATTTTGTATAAAATTCTGATTAAATCAGTCTTTTCAGATTCGAGATAATTAAATTTGAAATGAATCTAATGTGGATCCCAGAAGAATATCCTTCGAGTCAAAACAAAAATATTATTGTTAAATTTTTTGAAAATCTTTACAGATAAGAAATTCATTTCTCTCTTCCATAAGCCATTAAAGCCCAAATTAATGAAGCAAACCATATCGTTTAATTTCAGCAAACATATTGGCATTAATGTGATGCATTAATATACTGGTGGGGACCATGTAACTGCCATACCTACATTGTGAATGGACAGATATCCTCCCAGGGGGAGCAGCTTGGGTCCGATGCCCATCGGACCCAAAGTTGGTTCGATGGGCTCTAATACCGTTCGATCTGCTTTAAGATTTGCACGCACGTAAGTTAAAGAAGCCGCAAAAGTTCTGGCATGAATCTTAAAGCAGATCGGACGGTCATAGAGCCCATCGAACCCACTTTGGGTCCGATGGGCATCGGACCCAAGCTGCTCCCCCTTCCAGGTACTTGACTCAAGCAAATTGCAACGGGCGGCCAGATTAATTCTATCTGGGCCAAACTCAATCCGGTGCCTATTGAGACTATAGGGGATATGTTTTGAGATTCGTGCCATGTTAAATGGACCGTCCGATCGTAATTTGCTTGAGTCAGGTAACCTGAGGTGATGTGAATTCCATTGTCAATAGGAGTGTAAACTGAGCATATTTGAAATGGATAGTGTTAAAATTATATCCGTATTAAATTTTATTAAGTAAACACGAAATAAACATATGTCAAAATTTAAAACTAAACATGTTTTAAACGGTTTTTGATAAAAAAAAACAGATAATGGATGAATAGAAATACACCAAAAATAATTAACGAATATTACCAATAAAAATGCACATATAATAAAATAAGTTAATTAATAACAAAATTGATAAAGAAATTTGCGTACATTCGTTGATGTTTATATAAATAATAAGTATATAAAATATGTATATTTCAATAAAAATAGAAAAAAGAAAAAAGAAAATTTAAGATGTACGAATATTTTTTTTTGACAACTTGACACGGTCCTATAAATGAACTTATAGCATTTGCTTTTGTTTCGGATCCAGATAATGTGAAACATTATTTTAACAATTCAAAATTAAATCCATGTTCATAGTATCTTACAGTTCAATAACAGATACAACTACAAATTAATAATATACTTTTAAATAATTAGCAAAGACTAAAATAGAAGAAACAGATAAAATACCCGTTAGAGCATCTACATTCCAGCAACACAAATGACTTTTAAATAACTGTTAACTATTTTTTAGAAATTAAGGTCTCTAAAATTTCTAACTTTCACATCTCTAAAATTAATTTTAGAGTTTCTATTAAGCTACGTCAGCAATAAATTAAAAAAAATAATTTGAGCCAATTATTTGGTCAGCATGGAGTTTATAAACAGTTTCTTAATAAGAAACTTTACTGCATAGTTTCTAAATAAGAAACTCTACTGCATAGTTTCTAAATAAGAAACTCTCTCATATCTCTAAAACTAGATTAGAAACTACCACATAAAATTAGAAACTCTAATAGTACTAGGAACGTGAATGCTCTTAGATTTACACTCCTAACTATAAGGAGTAGGTCCCAAAAAAAAAACAAAAAAAAACACAATATTTGGGTGGCCATATCATGAAATTTTAGTGCCGAAATTTTTATTAATACCACTGTCAAAAAATAAATAAATAAAAAACCACAAATTGTGGGAAATTCGAGAAATACTAGGGCTACCAAGTCAACCTGCGGCTCCATTCTTGGAGGCCCGCAGATTGACTTAGAGCCCCACAAAATCCAAAAAATGCACTGTACTATACTGATATTTAGGTTTTTGGGGGCCTCCAATTCAATCTGCGGCCCCCCAATTTCAGTGGTGACTTGGAGGCCCCGACATTTTTCGAACTTCTCAATTTCAGTGGTGATTTGGTTTATTTGTATTTTTGAAATGGTATTAATAAAAATTTTGGATGCTAGTGGCAAGAGCAGGAGTATCAATTCCTGGATATCTGGGGCCTTTGCATGTGATTGCCATGATCATCATATGAGAGGTTAACCCCACCAAAAAGAATTAACATCCTAATAATTAAATTCTTTCTGTACGAATAGACATCAAATTGAATATGACCAGAATGCCGACTCACCAAAAAAATATTGTGACAAACTTTTGGATACATTAATTAGCATATGCTAGTAATTAATTGTCTTGACCATTAAAATTTATTGAAGCGATTCTTTTTTCTAATAATGTGGGCAGTTTTGTCAAATTAATATATTATTTTTTTTCCCCAAAAAATAGATATATTTCTTTCTGACATATATATATCTGGGATATGAGTCTTGTAGTTTTTGAATGAAAAAAATTAGGTAAGTGTGGGTTAAGTGGATCAATTTAAAAATTAAGTAGAAATTTATCTGAGATATGTATTGTGACATGTTAATAGTTGTGAAGGCTACAAGTACAGGAGGTCAATTTGGGTCCGATGCCCATCGGACTCAAAGTGAGTTCGATGGGTTCGATGACCGTCCGATCTGCTTTAAAATTCGCACTTGCAACTTTCGTGTATGCTTTAAAATCCGTGCGCACAAATCTTAAAGTGATTCAGATGGTCCCAAAACCCATCAGACCCAAATTTGAGTCCGATGGGCATTGGACCCAAATTTGAGTCCGATGGGCATTGGACCCAAGCAGCTCTCCAAGTACAGTGCATTCATCTTTTCTTTTCATAGATAAATATATAATTTTTCTATTATTTCAAGTAAAAAGGTCAAGTCACCTAACTGTATTTATATTCACAAGATGCATTCATCTTTGTTCATCTATGTTAGGAGGAGATTACTCTTATGTAATGTAAGAGTCCATATCAACAATAATAAATAAAATAGAAAAAGAATACAAGAATTAATACCAGTAACCATAAAAAAATTAGGTGCACATAATTAGAAGTACTTGTCGCCGACTTTTACCAGCATATCTAACAATAACATGCGTTGTCTGTTCCCTTCAATAAATTAAGCCTAATTGATTGTTTATGTATAGAGGTTTGGATATGGAGCCAGCATTGAAGTTCTTCACATGGATGCAAGGAGATCAGGGTTTTTTTTTGTTTGTTTTGTTTTCTTGGTAAATCAATAAGAATTGGGAAGCTGATATGAGTACCTGCACTCCAGTATCTGTATTGTATCTGCACCTTAACTGCTATATTTCTGACGATATGTGAAGAATTTTGCGAATCTAAAACCACAAACATCTTCTACGTAATTTTCTCTTTCAAATGAGATCCATGATGACGTACTTTCAGACTCGTCGTCACACAAGTATTTGTATCTATACTTGCAAGTACTTTTTTACATATGACACTGGATTACATATGAAATTATTAATATCAAGTATTGTAAGTATTTATACCTATAAGATCAATTATTTTTGCTAGAAGAAGGTTGACACAAAGACTATTAGAGAATGTTGATGGGAGGATATGGGGTCCCTACTACTTCATTAGAGGAAGGCTGACACGGGAACAATTAGGGGATTGGAAAAGGGGAGGATCATATCAACTTACGCATGCAAGTATTTATATCTTATTTTGCAAGTATTAATGTTTTATGTTCCAAGTATTTATACCTATGAAGGTTGGCGTGGAGACGAGTGTGGAGTCTGGAAAAGGGGACCATATAATTAGTGGGGACCACAGTACAACCTTCCTCTAATTAGTAGGGACCGTAGTACAACCTTCCTCTATTGTTGCTGCGGGTACAATACAGGTACCACTAGTGGGAAATCGCCCATCAGGAATGGTTAAAAGTCACCTATTAGGAACGGAATCGAGGCGATACTGACCCAGGCGATACAGATAGTATCACTAATCAGGATCGGTTAATTGCCGATACAGACACACAAATCAGGAACGGTTAATTTATAATCAGCCGATACTAATTCAATGATCAGGATCGGTTTAATATTAATGAACCGATACTATATAGAACAATCAGGAACGGTTGATATTAAAGAGCCGATACAACATAGTACAATCAGGAACGGTTATTTTGTTAAAGAGCCGATACTAATAAATTACAATCATAAACGGTTAAATATATGAGCCGATACTAATATATCATAATCAGGACCAGCTATTTGTACAAAGAACCAATCCTGATTAGGGAAATCAGGAATGGGTTTATATTAACGAGCCGATACTATATATTACAATCAGGAACGGTTATTTTGTTAAATTGCCGATACTATTAAATTACAATCAGGAACGGTTATGTTGTTAAGAGCCGATACTAATAAATCACAATCAAGAACGGTTAAATATAAGTACCGATACTAATATCACAATCAGGAACGGAATTTATAAAGAACCGATCCTGATTGTCCAATAATCAAGATACAATTTCTTTTTAGAGTCTTCAGACAAATTCTCGAATACAGAATACTGCTTATCCTTACCAAAATTCTCTTCTAAATCACATATCATTTGATCCAAATTAACACCTTCATCTACCACCATATAATCATTTTCATCGCCTTTGCACATCACTTCCGTCGACATTGGAATTATGGTCTTCCTAATGCTCAGTACCAGTACCTATGTTGGTTTCTAAACTCTTGCCATGCCATATCCAACGCGTATATTGTTGCTTGAATCCACGACAGATTAAATGGTTCATCACTTAGTTGGAGTTAGAAAATTTCTTGATATTGTTACAATCACGACAAGGACACGACATCACCGCATTCCTATTACTCGCCATATCTTCCATAGCAACTTTCATAAATTCATCAACACCTGCCTTATATTCATTCAAAAGACGTGATGTTCTGTACATCCAACTGGGGTCCATCTGCAATTATTAAACAAAATTACTACACAGTTAGGTTTAATATCCACTAGGGCTTATATGGGGCCGGTTTACCATCCTATCCACCTCTTTGAATACTTTGTTTCCGTAGTGAATACATATTAGTCGTGTTTTAGTATTTAAGAAAATTTCGGTAGCATTTTTCCTTAGTTCCCCAAGTATTCGGGGAACTAATAGGAAATGCTGCTGAAATTTTCTTAAATACTAAAACACAACTAATATGTATTCATATCCTAATTGAGACAAAATTCAAAGAGCAGTCCCAAAACGGAGACTATTCAAAATTAACTCCTATTGGATTAATTTTGAACGGGTATCATGACCTTAAGGTATTAATAATTCAGTTGTGGCTCATAAGACAATACGTACGTACTCTAGCTAGATACCTACCAACTCTAGATACATTTAATTAACTACGTACATCCATTTAACATAATACACATCCATGCATACACAAAATTAAACATGAGTTCTATATTATACTTACAATTTTTTGCCGGAACGAGTGACAAGAAGATTTTGTTGCACCAAATCTCTCAACCTCCACCTCATGCACAAAATCAAATTTCTTCTATCGATCTATATCGATCCTGTAATTAAAATTTTGAAATTTAGTGTTAGTAAAACAAACAATTCATATATATAAGTCAAGTGGAGAAAGAATCATCGTAAGGGAGAAAGAATCGCCTATTATGGCAAACAATACATATATATAAGTCAAGTGGAGAAAAAATGATCAATTGTGATGAATAAAAGAAATACCACTAAAATACACCACGGATTAAGCTCCTACAAACTTCTACCTATTCACCGAGATAAATCACTGAGTGGAGAAAGAATCGCCTAAAGAGAGCTCAGATCGCTAAAAATTCGTTCCTAATAGTTACTGATAAACAGGAACAGCTTTTTATTAACAGCCGTTCCCGATGTGTGTCTATCAGGAACGGCTGTTAATAAAAAGCCGTTCCTGATAGTTCCTGATACTATCAAGAACGGCTTGTTATCATTAACAGCCGTTACTGATGTGTGTTTTCAAGATCGGCTCCTTATTAACAACCATTTCTATTTGTGTTAGTATCATTTTTAAGCATTAACCGATTCTGATAGGGCGATACAAGTTATACATTCTCCACTAGTGTACTGGAGTGGGAGATTGAAATAATTATTCTAAAAATTGAGAGTGCCTCTAAATAATTAAGCGTTGTTTACAAAAATTAAAGTAAATAACCAATGATATTAAAAGTATAAATTACAAAATAGTCATTATATTAGTTAGTTATATTAGAAATTTAACCTAAAAGAGAGTTGAGTGGACAATTAATCAAATAGTACGTACCTCTTGTACATTCAAAACATCATGATCCAAAAATATTATTATTTATTTTTCGGCAATTTTTTTAAAACCAACTATTACAAGAAACCCGTAATTAACTATAACGATCATATGCTGTGCATTAACAAAAAAAAATTAGACTCTTAAGTAATTATGCATTCACAACCACCAATTATATAACAGAAGAAAAAAGAAAAAGAAAAAAATTAATGGAACATTAGTTTTTTGAAAGTTAGTGGCTTTAAGTGCTAACTAATAATTTTCATTGATAAGAAAAATAAATTTACAACGAGTCAAATGACTTTCTAATACAAAATCTAATATTTTATTCTCACAAAAATTTCCAAATTATTCAAAATAACTCTAATATTCTAATCTCACTTATATACACTCATAATTACTCTATTACCTTACCCTATCGCTTTCTACGACTGGATTTGCTCTTTCGACCGCCGTCACACTCTGATGTCCAGATCTACTCACCCGTGCTCCGATCAAGATAGCATAGAAACTCAATACTCCGAGCTCCGATGATACCACGCTCTCAGTTCCGATCAGCTCTGATGGATTCCCTTTTCTCTCCTTCTTCTCTCCACTCAGAAAGTAGAGCCGCGAGATAAAATCAAGCTAAAATAAAAGCACATGAAGAGCAACAACAGTAATTTCAAGTATTTGACCAAAGACAACTACTTTAATAAAGTTTAAAGTGGTGAAGTCACATGCATATAATAAATGAGGATAAAATAACCTTTATTTATTTTTAAAATTTTAAAATTTTACTATATATTTTAGGGAAAAGTACAAAAAAATGCTAGTATAAAGTGACGCTCCATATTGAAAATAACCCCTTAATCCCGGAAGTATGCCTCCGCTTGTGAAAGTTCACCAAAATTTAAGTGAGGAGATAAGGTTTAGTGTACATCAATAAATATAACAATTACATCTAATCTAAGAGTGAGTGTGAGTCTATGGTACTATACATAGCACGGATTAGTTTGTATTGCGGATCAATATTTTCGTTTTCAAAATCCTAACGGCCGATTCGAACCGTTCAACATGATTTCCATATGAGAATATACTTGTAGGCTAAATTTTCTATTTTTTAGAATGTTTTACTATTTTTTTAGATAGATAGAAAATCACTGTTTTTGGATGGTCCAGAATATTCAGATCAAGTGATTTTCTACTTATCTTAAAATATAGTAAAAAAATGTGAAAAAATATAAAATTTAGTCTGCAAGTACATATTCATGTGGAAATCACGTTGAACGGTTCGGATCGACCATTAAAATTTTCAAAATGAATATATGACTCCGTAGTACGGACTAATCCGTGCTATTCATAGTACCATAGGCTCACTCTACATCTAATCTGTCAAATTCACAATAAATTTTCTTTTTTTTACTATATACAATATTTTCTTTCTTGTGTATCTTACAGACTCTAAACTTTTCTCATATTAGATCCTAAATCTCAAGAAATGAGGTGGTGGGGTTAAAAACCCGGTTATATAAAATAATAATGTTTTTGGGTTTTAAAGTACCTTTTCCTTTCATAGTTTAGCACACATATATATTGTACTTAATTAAGTCTATAATAAGTCGACAAGTGTAAGTAAATGCATGATTCATAATGGATCGGATTAGGTACCAGTCTGTTCTGAACTTTGTACTGTTTTACCCGTTTTACTATGGTCGGGACATTGAACGGATTTGTAAATTGATAACACACATTTGCTTTGCCAATGTATAAGGTACGTGCATGTACGTGCACAGGGGCGAATTCATGATTTTTGTGAGGAAGAGGCAAAAAAATATCGAATCGGGTTTAAATATCTAATTGAATTTAAATTCATTAACTAATTGGGTACTCGATAAATAACAATGCTTTAACTTATACTTTCCAATGTTTTTGACTTATAATTTCTGATGCTCTGACTTATCATTTTAATTACCAATCAAAATTCAACAGATTTATTTCAATTTTAACCCTAAATTTAACTCGAATTACAAATTAAATATCCAGAGAGGGGCAAAAAAAATTTCAAGAGGAAGCAAAGTCAGTCGGAACCGATAAATCTCCACCAAAATTCAAAATTCAGGGAGGACAGCTGCCCCTGAAATACTCTGGCCCGGCCCTGTACTTGCAAAATATTTTAAAATCGGACATAATTTAATTAATTATTTTAAAAATTGATAACACCCATTTGCTTTGCCAATGTATAAGGAGGCAACATGTGTCCCATGCTGTCTCCACCTAGCTCTATCTGGCCAAAAGTGCTTATTTCCGTTTGTTAATATTTAGTATTCTAACAGGAGGATACGATACCGAAATGACTTAATTAATGAACTGATGCGGCGTTATAACTACTTTGTGAGAGTTACCTGTATCTGTTTACTACATGAATCTGAGAGTATTTGTCAAGATATTAACAGTATCAATATGTCCACGAATACTTCTGTCGGTAAGGACTTTTTTGGCGGACACATGGACAAGAGAATGGGCACAGAAATAGAAAATTTTTGAACTGATTTTTATTGTTCACGTGGTAAAAAAAAATCCAGTTTGAGTAAAATTTTTTGTTCCCACATGAGCAGTAAAAATAAGAGTGCAGCCGAACAGGCCCTAATAGTGTTATCTTTAAAAATAGCAATTTCTATTGATTAGTTACTCTCAATAATAGTCACTTTTTAATTTCGCAAATACTCACACAATCTTGTACTGCCCGTGCGCACACACGTACACATTATCGTTAGCTCTGGCAAATCTTATTTTCTCGTTTTTCTCTGATTTATTTTTGTGACAATTGGTTTGCTTAAGGTAAAATATTTTCTCTAAGCATAGTTTTAGTTTTATTCTATTATTTTAGTACAATACAGTTTCTTTATATATTTACATAATGATACAAACGTTGCATACATGGCTTATTTCAAATAAATCATAAAATCTACAGAAAAAAGTGGCTTCGATAGTTTCTATTGTCTGTTTCAGTTTGTAGATTGTCAACTTAAAATAATAAAACTATTATATCAAGTCTTTTATATTTTTTCTGAAATCTTTCACAGAGGTTGCGAAGTTGTGAGTGGGGCTCGAACTTTCGACTTTTGAGTAGTCACAATCCTAGAACATTTTTTTCTAGTCAACTGTGTTACCACTGCCCCCATCTCCAAGTCTTTCATATTAACTACACAATATAAAAGGATATCTTTTTTTGTTTCCTACAAAACAAATTTCAATTCCAAAAAATTTCATATATATTTCTAGCAATTCAATTTGACTGATCGATTTTAAAAAAATAGTATACTTTTATTATCTTTACAAAAAGTGTATACATATTCGGCTGATTTCTTTAAATTCAACCAAGTACCATTAAAATTGAGGTCGCTATTTAATTATATATATATATAGATATATATATTGGCTTTAAAATTTAACTTTTTAATTACATAAATATTATAGTTACAACAAAATTTACCGAATCGTTTTTAGACCAAAGTTGCAACGGTTCGCTAGCTGCATGTATCATGAACCGTCGTTGATTTGGCGTCTGTAATGTGATCTTTGTAGGCAGTGGCTGCAAGCTATCTAGAATTACTACTCGTAACTTCTATAGTATGGAATTATCAGATGCACAGGAACAAATGCTAATCCCATATATATAACTTACGGTGGTCATATATATATTATATGTGCACGAGAAATCTAGACTTGGGAATTATTTTTATATCTATCTATATATATATATATA
>JAJGRW010000819.1:0-111713 GCA_025461045.1 Carex parvula
ATTACGTTAAATTACGTTAAATTACGCTAAATTACAATAACTTCGCTAATTATGCTGAAATACGGTAAATTACGCTAAACTACGCAAAATTACGCTAAAGTAGACCGATTTTGTGCCATCTTTCATGAATCATAAAAAATAGTAAAAAAAAATCCGAAAATAGTAAAAATTGGTATTCTACAAGTTCATTACGTAACTAATTTACTGAGCTACTTAGATGGAATAATAGAAATGAAAATCTTAATCGGAAACTTCAATTCAAGTTTTGAGGCTCTTTCTTTAGTTTTTTGGCAATTCTGAACTTGAAATTCAGGATAGCCAGCATAGCCAACACGGACGCATGCGTATTTTCACAAGCTTTCTGAAAATTGGTCATTTGCTGAAATCGGACACTTGAGCGCCGTTTTATGGCTGTTTGAAGTTTCGTCGTCGTTTTTCGCCTTTTCAGTAGAGATATCGTCCCTACTCATATGTAATTTACCGTAATTTAGCTTATTTTAGCGTAATGTAATATAATTTAGCGTAATTTAACGTAATATAGTGTAATTCAACATAATTGTAAGTAATTTAGCGTATTTTAGTATAAATATGCTGAGTAGAACTAGGGTGCTCCTAAGCTCACCAAGCCCTTCCGTGAGCGCGACTCTAAAACCTATCGAATTGACTTCAAACGACATTTTCAAACCGTTAGATGTTCAATCTATATTAAAATGTGCTTGGAGACCAAATTTTACATTTTTTGGAATTTTTTTACTATTTATTAAGATGGTTTGAAAATCGCTGTTTTTATTAAAATTCTGCACCATTGGAAAACAGCGATTTTCAAACCATCTTAATAAATAGTAAAAAAATTCCAAAAAATGTAAAATTTGGTCTCCAAGCACATTTTAATATAGATTGAACATCTAACGGTTTGAAAATGTCGTTTGAAGTCAATTCGATAGGTTTTAGAGTCGCGCTCACGAAGGGCTTGGTGAGCTTAGGAGCACCCTAGTTCTACTCTAAATATGCTAATTATACATCACAAGAAGTAATCTAACAAATAATTTAAACAAAAAATTTAATTTTTCAGTGTTAGATTTCATTATCTTGCTCTTCATAGTTTCTCTTAAAAGAAAATATTTTCTAATTATAAATCACTATGAAGATAAAAGAGAAACAAAAAATAATTCCTAATTATACATCACTATGAAGACACAGTAATTTACCGAAATTTACCATATTTTAGCGTAATTTAATGTAATATAGTGTAATTCAACATAATTTCAATTAATCTAGTGTATTTTAGTATAAATATGTTAATTATAAATCAAAAGAAGTAATCTAACAAATAATTTAAACAAAAAATTTAAATTTTCAGTGTTAGATTTCATTATTCTTCATAGTGTCTCAAAAAAAAAAAGAGTAAACCGGCCATTTTATGGCCGGTTTGGACATTTTTAGCGAAACCCAGAAATTCTGGATATAATAATTAATTTCTATTAAACTTTGGATATTAATAAAAATGTTGGGGCAATGGCAGGCCCTATCGCCTTTTTTAAGGCATTTTTTCCTCAAGAAATAAATAAATGAACTTTTCTAGGCTACTATAAGAAAACTCCATAGTTCCAAACCCTTTTACCACCGACATTTCTAATATCCAAAGTTTATTACAAATTATTTAATATATCCAGGTTTGCTGGGATTTAATAAAAATAACCCTACCGGTCAGAAAATGGCCAATACCCTATTTAATCAACTACCGGCCATTTTCTGGGCGATACTCTATTTAATACACTATCGGCTATTTTCTAGACGGTACCTCTGCTATATATATGTGTGGAGGGTTGGCCGAATTTCTCACAATTCATTCTATCAAATTTCACCCCATCTCTCCTCAATTGAGTTTTTTCTCCCATATTTTTCTCCACTTCTTCCCCGATTTGCAGGTAAGTCCCTGTAATTTTTTAAAAATTTAATTTTAGTGCAAAATGGTTGTAAAATGTAATGATTTGTTAGTAATGTACCAAAATTAGAATAATTTAGTTGTAATTAGTGTTAAATCGGTTGTAGTTAGTTGTAATTATTAAATTTAGTATAATTTAGAGTAATTAGCCAAATTTAGGGTTTAGTGTTTAGAGTATTTTATTGTAATTTAGTATAATTAGCATATTATACCATATTTTAGCGTATTTTAGCCTTTTTTACCGTAATTAGGATAATTAAGCAATTTAGTGCAAATTAGCATAATTAATAATTAGGGTTTAGGGTTTAGAGTAATTAGTCGAATATAGGGTTTAGGGTATTTTAATCTATTATAGCATATTTTAGGGTCATTTTTACCGCAATTGTTCTGTTTTAGCATGTTTTAGCATAATTAAGCGTATATTGGCCCATTTTAGCATATTTTACAGAAATTAGGGTATTTTAGCCTATTTTAGCATAATTACGCCTATTTTGGCCCATTTTAGCATATTTTACCGAAATTAGAGTATTTTAGCCTATTATAGCATATTTTAGTATAATTACGCCTATTTGTGCCATTTTTAGTATATTTTACCGAA
Organism: Carex parvula; assembly: GCA_025461045.1. Classification (NCBI taxonomy): domain Eukaryota; kingdom Viridiplantae; phylum Streptophyta; class Magnoliopsida; order Poales; family Cyperaceae; genus Carex; species Carex parvula. The sequence continues at coordinate 2,544 of JAJGRW010000819.1, forward strand.
ATTAGATTTAGGATATTTTAGCCTATTATAGTATATTTTAGGTTATTTTTTCGCAATTGGCCTATTTTAGCATGTTAGCATAATGAAGCCTATTTTGGTCCATTTTAGCATATTTTATCGAAATTAGGGTATTTTAATCTATTATAGCATATTTTAGGTTAATTTTACCGCATTTGGTCCATTTTAGCATATTTTATCAAATTAGGGTATTTAGCCTATTATAGCATATTTTAGGTTATTTTTATCTATTTTAGCATGTTTTACCGAAATTAGGGTATTTTAGCCTATTATAGCATATTTTAGGTTATTTTTTCCGCAATTGGTCTATTTTAGCAAGTTTTAGCACAATTAAGCCTATTTTGTCCCATTTTAGCATATTTTACCGAAATTAGGGTATTTTAGCCTATTATAAGCATATTTTAGCATAATTAAGCTTATTGTAGCATAATTTAGTGGTTTTTTTTACCGAAATTAAGGTTTAGGGTTTATTTAGCATAATTAAGCTTATTGTAGCATAATTTAGGGTTTACTTAGCGTAAGTTAATAGAATTTTATTTTGACATTAGGATGGCTAGGATTTACTTACCGAATTTTATGTTTGGTTGGGTTAGAATAGCTAGAATAGTGAATCTAAAATTTTTGTCTTATTAGAATAGACTATTCCTAAGATTTTTGATATTTGACTATTCTAATAAGACAAACAACAGCTATTCTAGCTATTCTTGTTTTAAAACCAAACATACCCTTAAAATCTATGAGCTTGGAGACTGCAATATTACAAGGGGTGAGTTAACAGGTTTTGATTCTCAATTTATGTTCAAAAAATCTCAACGAGCTTGATCGGTTAGATAAGAAATAGTGGATGTAACAGGGAAATTGTAGAATGGAGAACATACATTTTTTTTTTTTTTTTTTTTCAATGTATTGCACTTGTGTTCCGTAAGAGAAAAAATAGGAACAACGAAAATGAGCACTGATTAAATGTATAAAAATGGTAAGAAATGATCATTATAGTTTCATTGACCCTTCCGCTTATATTCTGGTTAATCGTTATTGCATAGTATATTGTTTGTGAGAATGATTTGTTGCAAAGGAAACCATGACTTGTTGCTCCAATTTGATGTGAAAATAATTGTTTGTTAATTAGTATCAATTTTAGTAATTGTTTGTGAGAATGATCATTGTTATTTAGTAAATTTATGATCATTTTATCAATTCTCATGCATGATCATTGTATCAATTTGATTTGTGATTTTTTTCTTCAAATTGTCCACAGAGAATGGACAAATACTATAAGAAAGAAGGAATCTAAATTTTCAGTTGATTCATCTTCACAAGAATCACAACAAATTGGGTCTAGCTTAGGCCCTAATTGTTCTTATGAAGTTGATTCATCTTCACAAGAACGTCCGTCCTTATGATCTCACTCTACCCCTGCCAAATATTCGCCTATCCCTGGCAAAATTTCTGGCTTCGCCATTGGATACCTATATGAATTCGGTTCAACAAGGATAATAATAAAGTTCATCTTTCTATAAAGAATGCCCGCTTGATTTGCCCGAGTGAAATATGAAAATAGATGAATACTGAAGTTAATAGAATTTTAATTTCAAATTTTATTTCAATGTATATACATACGTACATAAATACGTGGGCATGAATTATGGTATTTGTGTGCATGCGTTGCAACGTAATCCCACAATATTTAACACACTGAATAATATTAATTATATTAACATATTAACCAAGATTGATTAATTAATCTGTTACACATGCTTGCTATGATGAATTACAAGAAGTAAACTAATTATGCATATCTCGAGTCCAAATATGTTAAATATTGGATTCTCTCGTAATCTATAATATTTTATTTCAAACTATATAAATAAAAAATCATATTAAAATGATAAATTTAAAAAACAAAAATAAGGTGAATTGAATTGAATTGACCCCTTTTTACTATCTCCGCCGCTGAGTGCCAAGTTCCATAGACCATAGCCCATAGCCCATAGTCCATAGCCCATAGCCCATAGCCCTATCCTCTGCGTTAACGCAACTTTCGAGTTAAAATATTTTCACCGTCCGATTGAATCTACGGTTCACATTTATTAGACCCTACCCATCAAAATTCGCGTCTCTACTCTTCTCCAATTGGCAATTGCTGGCTCTTTTACTCTTCAGTCTTCTCCCTCTTCGTTCTTTGGAAAATAAAAGAAAAAAACGAGGCGAGAAAGGTGGAAAAAGCCGACTACCCGAGTCCCGAGTCCCCAGGCAAGCATCTGAACCGCGAATAAAAAGAAAGAAGACCTCTCGGTCCTAGGCAAGGGTATCTAGAATTAGAGTCGAGATGCTGGTTCAATTGCCTCGCCTAACTGGCGCGCTGCGAGGTCATTTCGACATCGACGACGCCTATCTCCGCCGCAAAACCCTCCTCCAAAACCTCAAGTCGACAAGGTTTCACATTTTTTTTTTATTATTATTTTTTTAATTTGCGCTTCTGGTACCGGTAGCAACTTATCAATTATGCACCAGTGATGTATATAATGTTTGCGGCTGTGATCTGTACAGTACAATACCAGTTTTTTGGTACTGTAAACCTTCATTTATGGACCCCCAATAATCTTTAGGGCTATGATTACATATGGAAGGAATATTTTAGTGACGACCCTTATATTTTCATGCATTCTGAGAATACTAGTTTTGTGCATATTTTCCCAGGTCAACTGATGATTCAGAACTTGCCAAGAAATTGGTGCCTAATTGGGAACAAGGTAAACATCACCATTCTAAACGGAATCAATCAATTTAGTGTTTTGGGTGATATGACTGACCCGAGGGGCTGCAGCCTTGGTATATTGCTTATACAACTGTAATTGTATGGTCTGAGGTCTGCTACCATATATTGGTACAGGTGTACCAATACTACCTAGCTTGATTAAAATGATATCCCCTTACCCATAACTCTAAACTTGTTTAGGTTTCCAGAACCTTTTTTTTTTCTGTAATCCCAATTTGATGTTTATATCTTGGCAGCTTCGAGTGATGTGAGACAAGCATATAGACAATTTCTCGGAGCCTTGGCTGAAATAAACAGTGAAATGGTCTCGGAGGAGTTTCGCCAGGTTGCAAAAGCAGTGTATGATTTATTTAGCAGCCTAGATGCTGGACATGATGAGATTAGGGTCATATCTCCTGAAAAGAGGTATAGTATTTTTCCTATATTATCATGGTTGAAGTGCTAAAAATTGATTGCAATCTTGTATGGTGGTAATGTACCAGTCAGATCAGATACTTAAAGTTCTAAGTAGTGACATATAGACTGGGTTGATCTTGGGCTGGTAGCAGGCTTCTTTAATGTTAGCATTTGAACTTAATGACCGGGACATAGTGCTAATGTGTGTACAAGACCTGAATCTTTCAGTCGTTCATCCTTGCAGTATAATTATTGCTTATTTTCACCAAAATCAAACTAGTGGGTGTGCAAGTGCTACTGACCAGTGTTATATTAAGATCCTTGTCAAGCATCTCAAATTCGTTATGTGTTTCGAAAATTATTGAGTCTTCCTTTTGGAAGATGCACCCTCTCTCCTATGGCTCCTCCTGTCTCTATGCACCCGTGCATCGGTGCATGTCCTTGTGTGCGCATGCATTTGGATGGATTATATTTATTTATACAGTCCTTATTACAGGTCTGAGATGCAGAGGCTTGTTGGATACCGCATCTCAGATGCCAGTATACTGAAGGTAGCTTCCTTAGCCCACAAATTGTCCTCCCTCCAGCACATGGAAAATGAGGAACAACCGGCGTCAATCATTACTAGTGGGTCCCAAGATAGCTCCTTCGAATTTGGCTCTGACTTGAATTTTAACACCCCTTCTCGATTCCTTGTCGATGTTCTGATAGAAGAAGATGATGATAAATTTGAAATGGGGCTATATGATGATCGGCCTATGTTGCAGAATTATTATGCAACTGATAAGAGGGGCTCTGTGAATCTTAGGTGGCTGAAAGAGGCTTGTGACAGGATAGCTGGATGTGGAGGCTCGCAGTTGTCAGGTGATGACCTGGCAATGGCCTTGTCAAGGGTTCTAATTTTGAACAAACAAGGAGATGAGGTAAACCCATAAAATCACTTCTTAATTATGCCATGACTCTTTCCTTGAAAAAAAAAGAAAAAATTATTCCTATGACTCGATATCCTTGCAATGTGTCAAAATTGTAAAGTTTGTTGGACGTGTTTTGGAGATGATGTATAGAAGGTTCCTTGATATTGTAAAAAGACAGATTTGGTGGATAGCCGAGGGTAATTCTTACCTTGGTAACAAAATAACTGTAATTTAGTTTACAAGTTATAACGACTTGTACAAGCTTTTCTTTTGTAGATAGCAGGTGATTTGTTGGACTTGGTTGGTGATAGTGCTTTTGATATGGTGCAAGATATTTTGTCGGTAAGAACAGTAGAGCATGTCATTTACTATCTTATTTTGCTTAATCATTTCCTTTTTTTCAGAATCAATTTTACGTACTAATTTTATTTCTTTTTTATTTGTTTGGTAGCACCGAAAGGAACTTGTCAGTTTAATCCAGAATGGGTTACATATACTGAAATCTGAGAACACAACTTCCACTGGCCAATCTAAGATGCCGAGCTATGGTACCCAGGTAGACATTTGATTCTTGTGTATGTCCGAACTGTTATTGAGCTAGGATAGTATCCAATAAAATATCTGTTTGATAGGTAACGATACAAACAGAATCCGCCAAACAAGTTGACAAGCTCAGAAGGAAAGAAGAGAAGCGCAACAAAAGGGGTGCAGAAAATGGTGCCACTGATGAGTTAGCTGTGGCCGATAGCTTTACCGCCCTACTCTTAGCAAGTGAGAGAAAACAACCATTTGATGATGTGATTGGAACTGGAGAGCGGAATTTACTTTCAATAACAGCACTTCCTAAAGGAACAAGTAGGTCAAACTATCCTGGCTACGAGGAGGTTAAGATACCTGCAACTCTAACCTCTGCAATGGGACCTAATGAGAAGCTGGTAACTTCTGCGAGTGCCTTTCATTTAAAAAAAGAGTCATCTTTTTTCTCCAAATTTACTTGCTTGTGCCTTTGACTCTTTTGGTTGCCGTTTTTGTATTATTAGATTGAGATAAAGGAGTTGGATGAATTTGCACAAGCTGCTTTCCATGGTTACAAAACTCTCAACCGCATCCAAAGCCGCATTTATCATGCCACTTATAACACAAATGAGAATATCCTGGTACTAGACTACTCTCTTGCATTATTTGTATTTCATTTACTTTTGTGGAGTATGGATTTTTTTTTGGCACTGATTGATTTGGTAAACAAAATTCCAGGTTTGTGCCCCTACTGGTGCTGGTAAAACAAACATCGCAATGATTGCAATTCTTCATGAGGTAATATGATTTAGAATTTGTTTCGAAATGTAAAGAAATTGTTTTGCCCCTTGTTGTTTTATTCAAGACTTGTAGGCCACAATTATACTCTCACACATGTTGCCTTTATCTCTAAAGCTAAGTTATTATGAGGAATACCTGAGCTGACAACAGCATGGAATTTGCAGATTAAGCAACACTTTAGGGAAGGCATATTGCATAAAAATGAATTCAAGATAGTATATGTAGCTCCAATGAAGGTGCATTTTTTTTTATTCTTTTTCAATCTTCTATCTTGTTTGTTTTAAGAGAGGTATGAATTTTGGCATTGTAATCTTGTAAGATATGCTCATTACTAGGCTTTAGCAGCAGAGGTGACAGCTACATTTGGCCGTCGTCTTGGACCGTTAAACCTCTTGGTGAGAGAACTCACCGGTGATATGCAACTATCGAGGAAAGAGCTGGAAGAAACCCAGATGATAGTCACAACTCCTGAGAAGTGGGATGTGATAACTCGCAAGAGCAGTGACATGTCTTTGTCGATGCTGGTCAAGCTTTTAATCATTGATGAAGTACACTTACTCAATGATGAGAGAGGCCCTGTAATTGAGGCACTTGTTGCCCGGACTCTTCGCCAAGTAAGCTCTCTTATGTATGTCGCTGCATGTGAGTCCTTTTCTCTCTTGTTCTTTTGGAACAAGAAATAATATAAACTAGGGCCTCATGTACACTGCAAAAGAATAATTTGGGGGAACAAACTTACTGGATAATAGAAGGTAGGATGTGCTATTGGATAAATGGAACCGATAAAAAAAGGCACACTGGCCATTTTGTAAATGCCTTTGCTATCTAGCAAAGTTGTTTCCTACTATGTAAGGCAATTTTTTCGATTGATTTTTCCCACCTCTGATGTGACCCTTAAATAGAGTTTGATTGTCAGGAATATATATATTTTCTTCGTATTGCGCATGTATAGTAAAAACATAATAGAAGTCACCTCATTTCCTCCTTTCTTCTGATGGAAACTTTTGTTAATGCAAAAAATGTATTGATCACCTCTTTGAAATATAGTTTTTCAAATTATTTTTTGTGAAGTATTTTATTGCACCTCTTTTGCAGGTTGAATCAACCCAATCCATGATACGAATTGTTGGCCTGTCTGCTACCTTACCAAATTATCTAGATGTATGTATTTATTGTTAATTACCACCTTATTTCTTACTATGCTACTTTGGTCCTATTGTATTTTAACTTCTATTTAATATATTTAATAGGTTGCACAGTTTCTGAGGGTCAATCCAAGTACTGGCCTGTTCTTCTTCGACTCAAGTTACCGCCCAGTCCCTCTGGCACAGCAATACATTGGAATCAGTGAGAGGGACTATGCGAAAAGGCTTGATCTCTTCAACAGAGTATGCTATGACAAGGTGGTGGAATCAATTAAACAAGGCCATCAAGCCATGGTGTTTGTGCATTCTCGCAAGGACACAGGGAAAACTGCTAGAACATTAATTGATTTGGCCGCGAACGCTGAGCAGCTAGACCTCTTCGTGAACAATGATCATCCGAAGTTCTCTCTTATGAAGGTTGAGTACTTGCACATTTTTTTTTACACTTTTGCATTTTTCTCTCAAGATTTTAATTTTTGTGCACAAATCCCGAGTCCTTTCAGTATCAGTCAATAGTCAGGATACTCATCCAATTTCCATTTGATCCACCATCCCAGGTTTATAATTGGTGGTATAACTAGATCTGAGCTTTGAGTTACAGTGTTCAGTAATTTTTGTTTAGCATGCAGTCAATATTGGGGGTTAAAATTTTTACTTTAAGATACTATGTTATGGATATAGGCTATCAGTCATCATGAGTTGGAATTGTCATTGCTTCAGAGAAGTCTCAGGCATTAAATATATAGGGGAACTATTCTTAAAATGATAAGATTGTATTATCTTTAGTCTAAGTTTTGTTCCTACTTTTAGTATTGCCATGTCGCAGATCTTACGAGGAACAAACAATTGGGATTAAGAAGCAATTATTTGATATATATATCATGATAAAGTGTCATTTCAATTTTAGAATGCCTTGCATGCAGGTTGTTTTGAGATTCTCTTTCAACTAATCATCTTTTCCAATTCTCAATGTTACTCACTCACAAATACCCAGAAATATATGCTAGAATATTAAAATGCTTTGCTAATCTCCAATATTGATCCAAAGACATAAGGAAGCAATTTATGCACCTTTAAGTTCTAAGGTTACTTCACAACATACCCACCAAATAAGACCATGATTCTGACCATCGTGCCCCAGCAATTTTTGTTGATGATATGGACAATCATCAAGTTTTAAGCTTTTGCTCCACTTCTAAACCTAGTATTATTAATCGCATGTAAAATGCAATAAGACCTGCTTGTCATATATTTGCTATCTAGTCTAGAAGGGATTATGCACAACATGATTTAAATAAGGGGATCATTTTGGGAGCGGTTTTTGGTTTTTGTATATGTCAGAAAGGTCACCTTTGCGAAATTAGACCTGATTTCTGTTTTTAACTTCTCCCTGGAACTGATTCTCAAAGCTTTTTCTTGCTCTTTTTTTTTTTTTAATTTTTTACCAGAAAGAAGTTTCAAGATCAAGAAATCGGGAGGTGGCGGAGTTCTTTGAAGCTGGGTTTGGAATTCACCATGCAGGCATGCTTCGTTCAGACAGAGGCTTGACAGAGCGTATGTTCTCTGATGGCCTTCTGAAGGTCCTTGTGTGTACTGCTACACTGGCCTGGGGTGTGAATCTACCAGCACACACTGTTGTCATAAAGGGTACACAAATCTATGATCCCAAGGCTGGTGGATGGCGAGATTTGGGAATGCTTGATGTGATGCAGGTACAAATAGAATGTAAAAGTTGTTCAATTTCTTCTTCTGAAAATCGTTATGTATCGTGTTACCATGGGAGCTAATATCTATACTCTCCTATGTCAATTTCTTCAAAATATTCTGAACCTCCCTTTCCTTTTGTGGGGGAGAGAGACAGTATTAGGGGGTCCTGTAGGCCTCTTTTGAAGATGAAAAGAGGAACAACACAGTTGTAGAGAGGATCTTACTCTATTAGGAATGCGCTTCCTATCTTTGCTGGGGATTCTGTCTGATGTAAAAAAAAAACTATTCATTAATTTTGAATTGTATCTAATTCTGATATCCTTTTCTGTAGATCTTTGGACGTGCTGGAAGGCCACAGTTTGACAAAAGTGGGGAGGGAATAATAATCACAACTCATGACAAGCTGGCATATTATCTAAGGTTGTTGACTAGTCAACTTCCTATTGAAAGCCAGTTTGTTGAAATGTTGAAAGATAATTTGAATGCTGAGGTGGCACTTGGGACTGTAACAAATATAAAGGAGGCATGTGCATGGCTTGGTTATACATATTTATTTATAAGGATGAAATCGAATCCCTTGGTCTATGGCATAGCTTGGGAGGAGGTCATAGCTGATCCTTCTCTAGGTGCTAAACAAAGATCTTTTATAGTTGATGCTGCACGAGCTCTAGACAAAGCAAAAATGATGCGGTATGATGAGAAAAGTGGCAACTTTTACTGTACTGAGCTCGGTCGAATTGCTAGTCACTATTACCTCAGGTACTCTAGCGTGGAGATGTATAATGAGATGCTCAGGCGGCACATGAGCGAAAGCGAGGTGATCACCATGGTGGCACACTCGTCAGAGTTTGAGAACATTGCTCTGAGGGAAGAGGAGCAGGATGAGCTCGAGAATTTGTTGAGATCGTCTTGTCCCATTGAGGTCAAAGGTGGCATGGTGGAGAAATACGGGAAAATTTCAATTCTCATTCAGGTTCTTCACTTTTCCAATATGTTATGTCAGCTTAATAGAGTTATAACATATTTGTGTATATTAATAGAATATGCAACCATATTGTTTATTTGCTAGGTGTTTATCTCGAGGGGTTCAATCGACAGCTTCTCTCTAATCTCTGATGCATCCTACATAAGTGCAAACCTGGGTCGCATCATGCGTGCACTGTTTGAGGTTTGTTTGCGAAGGGGGTGGTGTGAGATGTCTTCATTGCTCTTGGACTACTGCAAGGCCGTGGACCGGCAGATATGGCCCCACCAGCATCCTCTCAGGCAGTTTGACCAGGATATCTCACCTCAGGTCTGTTTTAGTGTAAATAAGTATGTTTCTTTTAAAGAGAAACTCTTCCTCAGCACCTGGGTTAGGTAGATTAAAGAAGTGAACCTTGTGATATGAAAACCATGTTACTATAAATTACAGCTATACCCCAACAGTTTTGATATGTTACTGAGAGTGCAATTTGAAAGTCTGCACAATTATGATAATACCACAATGGTTTTATTATTATTAATTTTTATGGTCTGTCCACCTGCCCCTGAAACCTTAACAATATATACATATATATGGAATCAGATAATAAGAAAGATTGAGGAGAGAGGAGCTGATCTTGACCGGCTGTATGACATGGAGGAGAAAGATATTGGTGCCTTGGTTCGTTATAGTCCTGGAGGAAAATTGATCAAACAGTACCTTAGTTACTTCCCTTATGTCAACCTATCTTGTTCCGTCAGCCCCATCACTCGCACTGTGCTTAAGGTATGCAGTTCTTCATCTGATTTGTATTTGAGAGGGTACTAGTTTTAGTTAATTTTTAATTTTTAATTTTTTTAGTTATATCTGATATGTGAGCACCAATTGAAATCTCCCCAAAGCATTCAATAAACAAAAGGTAAAGATGGCAATTAACAAAACTCAAGCAAGCACTATTGTAATCAGTTTTCGGTGTTGCAGTTAAATAATTCAAGATTGTCTAATATCTTTACAATACTCAATCTTACTTGTTTCCTTCTCATAAAATAAAGTTTAATTTTTACAAGTCTTCAATACATAAGATCAGCTTTTTACAGTGGTTAAATTAGCATTTGCTTTTATAATTTTTTCGTTTGTAGGTGGATTTACATATGACTCCGGAATTTGTATGGAAGGACCGCCACCATGGTACCTCCCTACGATGGTGGATACTTGTTGAAGATTCTGAGAACGATCATATTTACCACAATGAACTGTTCACCTTAACAAAGAAGATGGCAAATGGGGTGCCACAGAAGATCTCTTTCACCGTGCCTATTTTTGAGCCACATCCACCTCAGTATTACATACGTGCTATTTCAGATTCTTGGCTACAAGCTGAGTCACTCTTCACTGTCTCCTTTAACAATCTGACCTTGCCAGAGGTGATCATTACTTTTTTTTAGTTTTTGTGATGATTTTTTAGAAACTTATTAAGTAGTGACTTGTGTAGTTCTAGTGTATATAATTTGTTTCATATGATTTCAGACTCAAATATCACATACTGAGCTCTTGGACTTGAAGCCTCTTCCTTTAAGTGCCCTTGGCAATGAAACCTATGAATCTTTGTACAGATTCTCCCACTTCAATCCTATCCAGACTCAGGTTTGTCAGCAGTAGTTACTTCTTGTTAGTAATATTTTTTTTGCATTCGAAAAAATTTTCGTTGGCTTTTGGGACGATATTGATGTTCTCTCTCTCTTCCCCATTATGAGGATGCACGACTTAATTATAACTTTAGAAGGCACGTCAGGAATTTATAGATAAGTTAATTTCCCTTTTTCTCTTGTAAATTAATGTCAGGCTTTTCATGTTCTGTACCACACGGATACCAATGTCCTACTTGGAGCTCCTACAGGAAGTGGTAAAACCATATCTGCTGAGCTGGCAATGCTTCATCTTTTCAGAACACAACCTGACATGAAGGTGGTGTACATTGCTCCTTTGAAAGCCATTGTTCGGGAAAGAATGAACGACTGGAGACAACGGCTTGTGTCTCAACTGGGGAAGAAGATGGTTGAGATGACAGGCGACTTCACTCCTGACATGATGGCACTATTGTCAGCAGACATCATAATATCTACACCTGAAAAATGGGATGGTATTAGCCGGAATTGGCACAGTCGAAGCTATGTCATGAAAGTCGGGCTTATGATCCTTGATGAGATTCACCTTTTGGGTGCTGATCGTGGTCCTATTCTTGAGGTAACCCTTTAATATTAGGAATTTTTATATATGCATGTATATTCTGAAAATCACTTCTTCCATAAGTGCCCTTCATGTCAAATTGGTTTGTCGAGTACAGCTACCTGTTGTGCACCAATCAGTAAATGTGCTGTGAGCACATTGTGCATTGGTCGTTGTGCAAAACTGCAGATTAATAATAACATTTTGCTTGATCTACTTCGGTAGGGATGTTTAAGACTGCTTATGCAAAAATCATTATAAAAAATGTCGGACAACTAACAAACTCTGTTCCTCATTTGGTGTGAATTTTATTATTAACATTACAGGTGATTGTGTCTAGAATGAGATATATTTCTTCACAAACAGAACGAGCGATACGTTTTGTGGGGCTTTCAACAGCTTTAGCCAATGCGCGGGACTTGGCAGATTGGCTGGGTGTTGAAGAGCAAGGTCTATTTAATTTCAAGCCCAGTGTGAGGCCTGTGCCTCTTGAAGTCCACATTCAAGTATGTAACAAAATGGTTTTATTCGATTTGGAAATCAATGAATGTTTTTTAATTTTTGCGTGTGTGAATTTAGGGATATCCTGGAAAATTCTACTGCCCCAGAATGAATAGCATGAATAAACCAGCATATGCAGCAATATGTACCCACTCCCCTGCAAAACCAGTTCTTATTTTTGTCTCATCGCGCCGACAGACTAGGCTTACTGCACTTGATCTTATACAGGTTTTATTTTGAATCTGATCTTTCTTTGAATACTTAGGTTAATCTAATATGTATAATCTTAAGCTTTCTTTTATCCTCAATTGTACCCATTAAAGACCAATCAACCAAAATTGGACCAATTGGTAATAAATTGGGTATTGGCTCCACACCAGGTGCATACTGAATTGTTTTCCATGATCTTTATTTTGGTGGTAGTATGCGTCAAAGAATAACCGGAGGCTCTTCACTTCCACATATGGAAAAGAAAAGTTACATACTGTTTTACTTTACAAAAGAAATTGACATACCCATGAAAAACCCACCAAAATTTGGCCTATTGGTACCAAAGTGGTTATTGGTTCAATACCAGGTGTGTATTGGATTATCTCGATCTTCATTTTGGTGGTTGTGCATGTCAATATAATCCGGGGCATTAACGTCCTACTTGAAAAGCAAAGAATCACATATTGTTATACTATACAAAATACTTTTGTATCTTTTCAATTATGTCTCTATTTTGTTTTGTAGCTCGCAGCCTCAGATGAAAAACCAAGGCAATTTTTGAACATAGCTGAGAACACTCTTGACATGGTTCTTTCTCAAGTGAAAGATAGTAATTTAAGGCACACCCTGCAATTTGGGATTGGGCTCCATCATGCAGGGTTGAATGATAAAGATAGGTCGTTGGTTGAAGAACTCTTTGCAAACAACAAGATCCAGGTTCTATGTTATTAAATTTTCCACTAGGCATGTATCTAACATTATGATACCACAATATTTACCATTCTTCACTACTGTATATACTACAGATACTAGTATGCACAAGCACGTTGGCATGGGGTGTGAACCTTCCTGCTCATCTGGTGATTATTAAGGTGAAAAGAACCACCAAACTGTTCTTATCGAGCCATTCAACCTGTGCTAAAAAGAACATAAGAGTAATTTCTTAAATTTAATAATGTTTTCAGGGAACTGAGTTCTTTGATGGGAAGACGAAGAGATATGTAGATTTTCCTATTACAGATATTTTGCAAATGATGGGGCGTGCGGGTCGTCCACAGTTCGACCAGCATGGTAAAGCTGTTATTCTTGTACATGAACCGAAAAAGAGCTTCTATAAGAAGGTTGGTACATATTTATTGATAAACTCAAACAATGAACTAGAAAATTTTATTGATTTATTTGCCCTTCTATATTTTTAATTACAGTTCCTTTATGAACCCTTCCCGGTCGAGAGTAGTCTGAGGGAGTGCTTGCAAGATCACATAAATGCAGAGATAGTTTCTGGTACTATTAGCCATAAGGAAGATGCTGTCCATTATCTCACTTGGACCTATTTGTTTCGTCGCCTGGTATGAATTTTATGATTATTCTCCCTCATGATTAGTATTGTGCAATGCTCTGAATGGATTTATAAATATAATGTTGGTAGTTCCTGATAAATAATTTGTTTTTCAACAGGTTGCAAATCCATCTTATTATGATTTAGAAAATACTGAAGCTCACTCTGTGAACTTGTACCTCTCAAGGTACCTCACTTGCACCATGGACTCTAAAGAAAAAGCATCACACTTTTATGTAGATGTGGTTTATATATTTGCTAAGAAAAACATTTATCACAACAATTAGATTAGTAGAAACTACATTTGAAGACCTAGAAGACAGTGGATGCATAAAAGTGGAAGAGAATTTAGTTAAGTCTTTGATGCTTGGTTCAATTGCGTCACAGTACTATCTTAGTTACCGAACTGTGTCTATGTTTGGCTCAAAAATCGGCTCAAATACATCCCTTGAAGTAAGTACATAAGCCCAATTTTAAAAAAATACACATTTCTGCTCTATTTTGGCAACCTTTTCAATTAAAGTCATGAATGCTGTAGGTTTTCTTGGATATCCTTTCTTTTGCCTCAGAATTTGATGAGCTACCTGTTCGGCACAATGAGGTGAATTCTGCATTCATATCTTAGTTTTTATTTAGATAGGCCCTTTATTCCACTATAACATTGTTTCTTTTACTGTTATTTTTAAATCTTGATGCTCTCAATATCTAACTGCTGATAAATGTAATCTCAGGAAAATTACAACAAAAATTTATCTGGAAAGGTGCCATTGAAGGTTGATGAGCACCACCTAGATGACCCCCATGTTAAAGCAAATTTGCTCTTTCAGGTACCTATGATTAGTTATTATCGTCGTCGTCATCATTGTCACTATCATTATTATTATTATTATCATATCAATTATAATATTATTGTTTATTATGATTGTGTTGTTGTTGTTGTTGTTGTTGTACAAGTATCATTATCATTACATTATTATTATTGTCATAATAATCATCGTCGTCATATTAATATCATTTCTATTTGGGGGTGGTGTGGGGGCTCTAGTTTAGTTAGGCAATGCTTATACTGAAGTATGTGTTCCATTTTTTTTTGTTAGGCACACTTCTCTAGGGCTGAACTACCGATCACAGACTATGTGACAGACTTGAAATCTGTTTTGGATCAAAGTATTCGAATTATACAAGCTATGATTGACATATGTGCCAACAGTGGGTGGCTCATGAGCACTTTGACTTGTATGCGTCTCTTACAAATGATTATGCAGGTACACAACTCTTCTTTGTTTTTCTTTTTACAAATGATTATGCTCACCAAAATCTTTTGATAGCGAAATCTAGTTATTTTATGAGACTATATTTTGTGTTAAGATATATAGTTTTATTTCAGTGGCAACTAAGATATAATGAATTATGTGATGAAAATGAAATAACAATAGTAATTAAGTATAATTTTTCTTATACAGACTGTTGTATTGTCAGTATGTATGCTTTCATTTTGAATTTGGTTAATTTGTTGGTAATATTTGCAGAACTGTAACAGTTGATTTTTTCCCTTTTTATATGCTGAATTTTGCTTTTGGGAATATATAGATCAGTTATATGTGTTAATTTTTTTATATATATATTTTCCAGGGAATCTGGTTTGAGAGAGATTCACCCCTTTGGATGTTACCGTCTATGAATAGCGATCTCCTATCTCAGCTAAATAAATCTGGAATTTTTACAGTACCAGAGTTGTTCAATCAATCATATGAAAATTTACAACGGCTGCTTAGGCCCCACCATTCTTCTGACTTGTATAAAGTACGTACTCTATTACACTAATATCCATTTCCAACACTTGGGTGCTTGATAATCACTTTTCTTCTCCTCAATTTTGCCCTTATTGAAGTTTTATTTGGTTTGTAGGAACTACAATACTTCCCGCAAATACAAGTTAAGCTGTTCCTTCAGAAGAGAGAAACTGGAGAGTCAAAGTCTACAATTCTGAAAATTAAATTGGAAAATACAAATATCAGGAGGTCTGGATCAAGATCATTTTCCCCAAGATACCCCAAGGTGAGATCTTTCTTTAGTAATTCTGATGAAATTAAATTAAATTTTGCATTTGGAATATAAACAGCTCCTGGAAATTCCTAAACATTGCCGTCAAATCATTTTTAAGTACCATTTAACTCTATTTATAGTATATTAATCTGCTATTAACTTTGATCTGCTAGAGCTTCTTGGTTCAATATATATTTTGTAGCCTTGTTGACTCAACACACATTATTCGACTATTGCTTTTTTATTTTTTCATCTGTCATTCTTGGACCTCTTTAAACACTCGCATGCCTTCAATCATGGCAATTTACTTCTTGGGATTTATTTTGCCTGCATCTGTTATTACGTGAGAAGATATAATAAGAAGGGTAAATTTATTGGACAAAATTTTGGGAACTGAACTTCAATTTGTTCGTTGACCCCCGCCCCCCCTCCAAAGACTATTGGAATGCTGACATCACCGTCCATGTCAAAAAAACAAATGTTCTAGTAAAATGGAAGTATCTCCTAAGGTTGTCCGATGTGAGCAAAAAAACAGTCTGCATCACCAAGAATGGTGAAGCATGTATTTCTAGATGCATGGATTACTAATTGACATAGTGATATCTATAGGGAGACAATGCAAGTTTAGCAAAGGATGAACAAAAAATTGAGGGCCAATTGGTGCCGAGTTAAAGAATATTTTCTAGTTTACATTCTGTGTTTGTTTGGTTCTTTTGAGTTTTCAGGTAAAAGATGAAGCTTGGTGGTTGGTCTTGGGTAATGTTATGAATTCAGAATTATATGCTCTGAAAAGGATAAGTTTCACTGGCCGCTTAGTTACTCGAATGGAATTACCAAAAACTCCTTTTGACCTTCAGGTTAGGATACCTCTCTTTCATGGTGTTACCATTTTTCTAGTTTTTGACATGAGATGGGCTAATGTAACATCGCTTCCATATTTTGTGATTTTAAGGTCCAAAGAGCTGATCCGAATCGCTTAACATCTCCATATTAAAATGTGCTTGGAGACTACATCTTACACTTTTTGGAAATTTTTTACTATTTTTTTAGATAAAGTACAAAACTGCTGTTTTTTTATGGTCCAGAATTTTCCGAAAAACAAAGATTTTGTACCTATCTAAAAAATTTCCATAAAATGTAAAATTTGGTCTCCAAGCACATTGTAATAGGGAGATCATGGTAAGTGGTTCGGATTAGCTGTTTGGACCTTGAAATCACAAAATATAGGGGAGGATTACTGTTAATTATTTTTTCTTGGATATTACTATAGATTTTTAATTATCTGAAATTTCTCCTGTTACAAATAGAGACTAATTACTGCCAATTAGTAACCTGAATACTTAACAAGCCAAGAAGACAGATAAACAACTGAAAAAGAAATGGCCTAAGTGATGTTCTGATTCTCCCTTTATTTATTTTTGGCTTCAGGAAACAAAACTGATACTAGTGTCAGATTGTTACCTAGGATTTGAGCAGGAGCATTCCCTCCCGAAATTCAACTGATATTGTTTGCTTGCCTTTTTATAACCTTTTTGAAGAAACGCAACAATAGCTACTGTTGTAGAATTTCAATTTTGGTGGCACGAGATTGAGAACGGATGACTATGATCTTTGGTTGATGAGGGGAAAATGGTAATTTGTACAATCAACGGAGATTGACACCAGCACCAAACTGGCAGTAACAATTGTATTAAAATAAAAAAGTGAGTACAACACCTCTGACTAATTTGTAATTATAATATCTCTATATAGCACATAAGACAGTTAAGTTAACATAAGTTGCATAACACAACTCACAAGCCTTTAAATACAACCTTGCTATGTTGGGAGAGTAGTCTTCTATTCTTCTCTTGCCATAATGCTGACCATCCTGTCGACCACAATTCTTAACAGTCGTGTCCAATAACAATTTGGTATTTCAAATCTTAATAAATAACATCATGAAATTCTGATCTATACAAGTACTCAGCTTTGTTTCGCACCAGTACACGAAGAAGTGTACATTCCGCTATTGTTTTCAGATTTCTGGTAATTTCTGCTAGTTTTTGTGAAGGTAATTGTGTTGCGCTAATTCTAACTTTGATGATTTTGTAATTCCAACTTTGATTTTGGTGATCGGATGTGTTGGCAGTTTAGGAGGTTGTGATTTGTTTCATATTGTTCGGTCACATTTGATATTAAGAAATCCGAATTTTTTATCAATATCCAAAAAAATAATCAAATTTACAATCTACACGATTTTTAAAAAAATTCCAAAACTAACCAATTCGCTGAATAATTTGGCGGAAATTTAGAGAATTTTTGCCAAATTATTCAGCGGATTTGGAAAATAACTTTCCGTTGAATAATTCTTATTCAGTCGATTTCTATTTCTGTTAGATTATTCAGCAGAAATAAGATTTTTTTAATTTTTAATTTTAATTAAATAGAAGATGTTCTGATTTTTTCTATTTTTTCTATTGAAATATTAAATATTTTTATATTTCTTGAAAAATAGATGGAGTACTATATAATTGAATTTACTGCGACAAACAAATAACCTGGATCAATATTTTTCAGGCATAATATTTTGCGGCTGTAAATATTTTTTAGTGTGTTACCAAAAAAAAAAAAAACTGTTTTGGATATGAGTTATTGATCCCGGTGCAAAATTCACTCTGGGTAAATAAAGAAAATATCGTGGTTCTTCTAGTAAATTCAAATTCTAAGGTACTCCATTTATTTCTTCAGAAGTGATTTTAGGAAAATATTAAAATATTAAAATATTAAAAATATAAAATCACTTCTAGAGAAATAGATGGAGTACTTAGAATTTGAATTTACTAGAAGAACCACGATATTTTCTTTATTTATCCAAAAGTGATTTTTAAACTGGAATCAATAACTCAGATCCAAAATATTTTTTATTTTTTCTAGTAACACACCAAGAAATATTTTAATATTTTTTTACAGCCACAAACAATCTTGCCTGAAAAATATTAATTCGGATAAATTGTCGCAGTCTTTCTAGTAAATTCAATTCTATTAATATTCCATCTATTTTCCAAGAAATATGAAAATATTTCTAATATTTCAATAGATAAAATAAAAAATCAGAACATCTTCTATTTAATTAAAATAAGAAATCAGAAAATCCTATTTCCGCGAAATACGGAAATAGGACATCTGCCAAATAATTAAAACAAATTTTTTTTTTTGAGGGTTGGTAGCGAAGTGCCACCAACAGCTGAATTGATATATATAAAAACAAATTTACATGGATCAAAACCAACCCAGTATAATAATATCACTTGCTATTGTGCACCGCAAGTTAAAACAAATTGACGTGGATCAAAACCAAATGAGCAAGGAGTCGTCAATTTTGTACGGTGCGCCACGATTAAGCGTCATGGTTCACTTGTTCAGACCTCGGTGCAGTGAAGACATATGTGCGGTCGGGTTTGGATCATGTCAGACGAGGTGACCTGTAAATTAAAGCTGTGACTAAACCTCTCTCTCTTTTTTTTTTTTTGCATTAAAGCTGTGACTGAACTGGTTTAAATTCTCGTAGTCACACCAGTGAATTCCCTCACGTGTCGTATCTATCTGATATCCGTGTCAAATTAAAATAAACGATACTGATTTCATTCCGAAATTTTTATTAATAGAAATAATAATAAATTAATGTCGATATAGAATAATGAATTCGTCAGATTTTCAAATCTAACAAAGACGTTAATTTTCGTAATGTCCAGGGGACGTTACGAAAATTAACGGCCCAGTTAATAAAATTACCATCCCTAATCGCAGCTTGCAAAGCGAGGCCGTTCAGAACGATGACGTCCCGGAAGAGACGAAGGAAAAAAAAAAAAAGATGTGGCCGTCCGCAACGATAACGGCCTGCGAAAAAAAATAATAATAATTCGAGGCCGTCCGCAAAGATAACGGTCTGCGAAAAAAAAAAATCGTGGCTGTTGCGAACGATGACGGCCAGCCTTTTTGTTTTTTAAACGCCTAAGTACCCGACCGAGCTCCTCTGTCCGTGACCTCCGATAAAAAAAAAAAGAAAGAGAGACGCAGCGCGGCGGTAAGAAAAGAGCACCGACGGAAGCGGAAAAAAAAAAAAAAAAAACGCCTGGCCGTCGTCAACGATAACGTCCAGGTCTCTTCCCCGCTGCCCTACCCTCCGCTGCCCTTCCCTCTTCCCCCCCCCCCCCCCCCGCTGACCTTCCCCGCTGACTTTTTCTGAGAAGGTAATTTTTTTTTTTGAATATTTTAGAACTTTGTAAATTAACAATAATTTAAGGTTGAATTTGTGGTGAAGATTATTGTTAGGTTTAATTATGTGAAATTGTATTCGATTAGATTTAATTTTGTTAATTAGGTTATTGTTAGGTTTAATTTTGTAAATTAGCATTCAATTTGGTTTTATTTTGTTAATTAGATTATGTTATTGTTAATTAGGTGTAATTAGGTTATTGTCAGGTTTAATTTGGTAAATTAGCATTCAATTTGGTTTAATTTTGTTAAATTGCATCCGATTAGGTTTAATTTTGTTAATTAGGTTAGTTAGGTTATTGTTAGGTTTAATTTTGCAAATTAGTATTCGATTAGGTTTAATTTTGTTAAATTACATCCGATTACTTATAATTTTACGTGGTAGGTATAATTTTATGCAATTGTACCCGATGTCAGACATGTTGGATGTAGGATGTCAATGTTAATGTAAATGCAAACGTAACTGTTATGAGTTAGGTTTAAATGTAAATTTTTGAAAAGTTAGATTGTTTTAATTTTAAGGTTAAAATGTTATGCATGCAGGATGTCAAGCAGTTGTGGTCCGAGTAATCCTCCACAAGAGAATTTTAGCAACTTATTATGGATGCCGCATGCACAGCATAAGGTCGCACTGTTATCTGATAATGTAAGTTGCTCAATGAATCATCTCATATCCAAAATTCACATGTTTTTGAATAAAGAGATATAAATGTTTGAATTACGAGTTTTGATTTTAATCAAATTGTATAACAATGACAGGGTTATAACGGGGTGGATGTTCGACACCACCGGTCTGTGATTCCACGCGACCCGCGCTGCGACCCATTCTTGTGTAGTCTCGGTTTGTATCAGATAGCTCGAATGGATGATATGAACATTGACAAAGGGCTCCTCGCTGGCCTCGTTGAGCGGTGGAGACCGGAGACGCACACTTTCCATCTTCCTGTGGGAGAGATGACGGTCACACTGCAAGATGTGTCATGTCTGTGGGGATTGCCGATAAAGGGGGCTCCGGTGATCGGGTTTGCAGACACAAATGCGCGTGCATTAGTGGAGCATTTTCTTGGAGCTGGGAGTGCAGATGCGGTGCTTAAAAAGAAGAAGAGATCGCAGTCGGCCGATGGAAGTGCTGTTCGCACGACGTCCGGATATTCTATATGTTTGAAGGAACTACGCATTCGATTTGCTGCCATGCCAGCTGAAAATCCGGGTGAGCCTACAAATGAGCAGGTACGCCAGTACACTCGGGCTTACATACTGACTTGTTCGGGACTTTACTTTTTGCTAATTCTTCGGGAGATTCGGTTCCGGTGATGTATCTGCAATTTTTTGGAAACCTTGACGAACCGGTGCAATACAACTGGGGTGGTGCTGTTCTAGCACTACTCTATAGGAACTTGTGCGTTGCCGTTGAGCGTCACACGCAGACTATGTGGGGACCAACTCTTCTTCTACAGCATTGGTGTTGGTCTAGATTACCGGCCGACCGTCCTTACCCCACATTGGGGCTATCCGAATCCAGAAAGGTAACTACAAAAAACTTTACAATACTTTAATTTGATGTGTTTTATGTTTATTAAGAATCTTAAATTTTATGTTTCAGGTGTCCTACAATCGGGGAGATGTGGTGCTGTCGCCATGAATATAATCAAGCTCACAATCGGGCTGGACCTGGCTACTTCCGAAGCCAGTTGCAGGATCTTGAAGATTATATGGTAAGATGGGAACCTTACAAAGCGATGTTGGACCAGGAGCAATCTCTGTTGCCAGCACGAGTTCAGGATGACACAGATGTGTGGCTAGCCGTTGTGCCACTGATACACTTTTGGATAGTGGAACACCATTATCCTAATCGGGTGATGCGTCAGTTTGGCTTTTCACAGTCCATTCCAGTAGCACCGCCGTTAGGTGAGGACGAGGTACGCCGGTTGCATAACATTATTCATTCTGTGCATGTGACAAGAAAAAATTGGGCTGCTGAGCACCACACCTACGTAGAACATGCATCTCATCCTGCCGATCACTTGGTTGCTCCGACGGGACTATGGTCGGACGACCAGCTTTTTGCATACCGGACTTGGTTTCAAAACAATTGTATGCACAATGTCTTCTTGTCGAGAAGGTGCATACAAGGTCTTGATCATCCAATTCCAGAGTACAGGGATGAGCATAACGAAGTAGGGTACATTCCCAGTGCCCCGAAGGACACATGTGATGTAAGTTTCAATTCAATCATCAAAATATTTTCTTTATGATATTAATCTTTCATACATGTTACTAACTTTTTTTTAATTTTATAGGCACTCCCGGTCAGGAACCCATCCCCGACTTGCCCGCAGATGATGATCCCCACTATAGAGAGAATTGGCTAAACTCGAATGACGGATTGATGAACTACCTCGCACGAGTCGTACCTCCTCAGGTCGATCCGGTAAGTGTACAAAACTTTACAAAATCTTAAGTAATTATCGATTGTATTTATTGAAATACTGATATATTTATTGTAGGAACCGAAGGTCAATGTCGGAGCCACACATGATGGTGTTGCACAGGGCAACACAGGTCCTAGTCTGGTCGGCCAGGTAACTATTTTAAAATGTAACAATTTTGTTATTGATTGTCGATTCTACATTTATTATGTACTAAATACTTGTTGCAGGAAATACCCGACTTCAGTTGGTATGAGACATCACAATTCATGACAGAGTTGCTTCAACCCGAGCCGTACCAGCAAGGTCCTACACAGGAGGGTCAGGACACGACACACCATGGCGTTCCCATCCAAGATTCCTCGTTGCACATGGATCACACGGGACCAAGTCAGGTCGACCAGGTATTTCTTCCAAACTCGTAACAAATTAAATAAAAAAAATTGTGGTTGAATGTTTATTACAATACTACAATATTTATTATAGGGACCGAATGAGTTTGTCGGTTTCGATGAGTTTGGACACCAGACATACTCTCAGGCCTCTGCTTACGATGAGCAATACCCGGGTCATACAGGACCAAGTCTGGTGTACCAGGTAATTTTTTCGAAATTATAAGTTTTATTTAAATAATCGTCTCTATATGTTTGGTAAAGACTTCGGCGATTGTTGTAGGGTTCGGATGACCATTTCATGATGCCCGGGCCAGTTGCCACTGGTACATATGACGGTACGGTACCTAGTCAAGTCGTCACACCACGTACACAAGCGGTCGAGAGCATATTTGGCACCCCATCACACAGTGCCGATGCATACAATAATGTTTACGTGAGGCGTAGGAGAGGACAACGACAATAACAACAACAACAACAACAACAAGAGCCAGAACGCAGATACCCACTCAGAGAGCTCCAAGGGCCGGACAAGTTCACTTTTGACTAGATTTATGTTAGTTTTTGTGCTTGTATGATTATTGTAGTTTATGTTAGTTTTTGTGTTTGTATGATTATTGAAGTTTTTTCACAATTTTTGTGTTTGTATGCTTGTATGCTTATAGTTTTTGTGCTTGTATGCTTGTATTCTGGGATCGGGCAGTTGGGATATGCTTGTGTCATGCTGAATTCGGCATGATGTATTCGGGTTGGGTATTTGGTTTGGGGATATGGTTTTTGTGCTTTAGTTTTATGGTGCTGTCAAAATTACAAAATGCACTCCGCCAAATTTTTACTAAAAATTAAAAACAAAAAGTTGTCCAATTAAAGATTAAAAAATGAATTTGAAGTTCGGTCAATTATAAATGGAAATACAAATTACAAAATTTATGCATAATCAACAAAATACAAATACAAATACCAAATATCAAAATACAAATACCAAAATACAAATACAAATATAACGGAAAAATAAGTACCATGTCCAAACAAATTACAAATTTATGCATAAACAACAACAATTACTAAATACTAGTAGTTTTTTATCGCTTCATCTCCGACTGTAACTAGAAGAGGTTCCTGCAAAGAAATAGACAAGACGAGTGTTATATCGCTTCAATAAGACCAATAAAATAAATAAATTAAATTTAAAATATCAACAAACCTGCTGCATGTATGTCAGACATAGAACGTCTCGCTTGCTGTCCCATGCCCCGTCCAGAAGAAGCCTCTGAACCAATAAAACAACATTGAAAATTGATATTTCCAACGAGAATGACACTAAAATTAGTTATTGAAAATAAAATTAACAAACCTGCTGCACGTCTGTCGGACGTAGAACTTCTAGCTTGGTGTCCCATTGTCCTTCCTTCCATTTCATCCATCGTCATGACTATACGGTTGTGCCTTCTCCTATCCTTTTTGATTCTGTCTTTGTCCGGAACAATTTTCGGACCGGATATGGTTGGCCAGTCACATTGGTTGGCATAGCCGTGGAATTGGCCACTCCAAGTTTCAGCGAGTTTGGTCGTGGAATACAAATGATGCACGAATAAATTGTGGTTGTATCTCCGATCCCGACACACGGCGAGAACATGGGCGCACGGTATACCTGTAACTTGTGGCTTGAGACACACACATTCTTCTATGTTTCCGTCACGTATGTCGACCCTGTACTTGAAGGTCTCCCTTCTATAACTAAAATTTCCGTCTCGTTCTTTGTATACGACTCTCTCATCTCTGACCCTGACCTCGTGTTCACCGTGCTCACCAACCGGCATTGAACGCATAGGTAAATATTTCCCGATTCTTTTTATTAATAGTCCTTCAACCCGCGCTGACCAAAGTTGCTGATCAGCTATGCGAGCCACTACTTTCGCTCGTCTTTGGTTAAACCAAGCGAGACACTTGTAATACGTGTCTTCCACGAGTGCAACGACTGGCAGTCGTCGACTATCTTTGAATACAGCGTTCAACGATTCAAATCCATTAGTAGTCATAATTCCCCAGCGGGGGCCGCCGTCCATGCTCTGATACACCTTCCATGGTTTAGGGATCTCGTTATAGTTGGAATCTTGGTATTTACTGACATTTTCTAGGTATGCAACTGCATCTGGACTTTTCTTCCGCAATAGTTCGAAGAACTCTTCGAACCTCTGTGGCTTCTTTTTGTTCACAAGTATTTTAAATAGTTCGCATATTTTTTTATTGTGTACCTTTTTCATCAAATTCTCAGCGACGTGATGCGAACACAATCTGTGAACGCACTCGCCGCCATCCTCGTACCAACCACCGTATTTATCGGTGAATACTTTCTTGATCCCCATGTGCCGGTCAGAAACAACACACATGAACCTATTACCAATTACCTCCCAACGCAACCACCTCATGAACCATCCCCATGTCTCGAATCTCTCTTCCTCGACTAATGCGAAAGCCAGAGGAAGCAACTGGTTCTCTACATCATAACCGCACGCCATCAGCAGTCTCCCTTGGTACCGGCCAGACAGGAAACATGCATCAATACTAATGATTGGCCTGAGATGAGGCACTGCAGCAATGCACGGACCGTAAGCCCACACAGCTGCCTTGAACAACCTTTTTAGCGGATCATCCATGGGTACGTGCGCAACTCCATATTTTGTTCCAGGAGTTGATCTTTTAATTGCTTCCAACAATGGGGTGAGAAGGTTGTACGAGCCTTCCCAACTACCAAATATTTGTGCGATTGCCAGCTCTCGGCCATGCCACAGCTTGTTATATTTGGGAATAACTCCCCCGTATTTCTTACGGACTAGCCCTTTAATGTTTTTAATGTTTTTTGTAACATCTTCCCTAATATCTTCTCTTATAACATCGGCAATCACTTCTGCAGTTAATTGTGAGTGATCGGTATGAGAAGCATCGGCCTGGCACGTATGTGGTGCTCTAATTGTTTTAATTTCCCACTTAGATGAAAATATGCTGGACTTGGCATACAAACGCCACATACACCTGCTGCTCTTGCATTCCATTATCAGTTGGGTTCTATTGCTACTGGTAGTTTTTATTTCAATATTATTTGTGATGTGATAATCATTTATGGCCAACCGTAGAGCCTCTTTTGAAGAGTACTCCTTACCTACACCAAGTGGATCATGTATGTGTTGGGTCCTGCTGAAGTAGGATACATCTGCTTTCTGAAATCCTGAGGTGTCATTGAAACTGCCCACCGGGTGACTAGTCCCGTGATCAGATATGGGAAAACGTCGAGCCTGAACACGTGGTGTTTGCGATTGTCTCTGCATATCAGGCGGGACATCCCCTTCTGAATCAGGTTCGGTATCCCAGTCGGCATCATCCTCACATGAGTCAACGTCATCTTCGTCGTCACTTTGCGGTACGTCGTCAGCATCATTACAAGGACCACCGGCCCTTGGCGCATCATTACAAAAACTTGTTCGGTCCCAAATGTGAGGTACAAAGTTTCACTACAGCCGAAGCTGTAGCTTTTAAACCTTATAAACCCTCGATTAAGATCGCAAGTGTACGATCCTGTCGTGTAGTCTATTCAGGTATCGATCCACAGGGACGGTTCAAATTCTAAGTTTCTACCTTTCCTAATTAGGTACTAGAAGTTCGAATATTGGGTGTGTTTGACTATTCCTAAGATGTATGAACAAATCAAATGAAATAAAAGAATGAATGAACAATCGTATTAACAATGAATTAACAGAAAAGAATCAATTAAATGTTTGTATTTTGTACTATGGTATAAAAGGGTGTTTCAAGGGTTTCATATTTCATCTTCAACTTTACTGCTCTGGACCTGCCACGCGACCCGCATACTCTCGTATGCGACTCTTGTGACGCGACCCGCGTGGCCCTAAGCACTCTGGACCTTTCACGCGACTCGCAAGCTGTGGCTTGCGACCCTTATGATGCGACCCGCGTGCTAACTCACGCGACCCGTATGGCCCCTTGAGCTGAGTCTCACATGTCAGAAACTGGTTGTTTAAGTCGTGTAAGGCTAGATTGACCGTACCTAGTGTCACTAAACCTCAACTCTCGTGTGTTGGCTTAGCAGACCTGGTTTGGAAATGCAATTTCACCTTCTTAGATTTAATCAAGCTGTTTGATCTAAACCTAAGTTCTCAGTTCTGTTTACTAAAGGTATCCACAAGCTGAGCAAGTGCAAGTGGAAATTTCACCTCTCGGCTACTATTGACCTCACCTTTCGGTTCTCAGACCTACCTCAAGTACTTAACCTAATTTGCAAGAAACATCAAGCCTTGTTACAAGAAGAAATGCCAAAGGCATTCAACAGTAGACAATCAAGAATCAAACAACTCAGATCAAGCAAATATGTACTTTCAAACCGGGTTTGGAATCTAAATGCAAGCTAAATGCCTAAAATGTGAAAATTTACTCGATTGTCTCAATAAAGAAACTGAAGAATCTTTTTGCTATGGTTAGGATTTTTCCTTGGTCAATTTTGATTCACCTCACAAATTGATTAACAAAACTTCAAACTCTAAATGTTTCAAAACTTGCAAAGCTGATTACTTGAATTATCGAATTATCATTCTTTCACTAAACTATGCCCTCGTTTGTAGGAGATTTTCCCTTTTTGCCCCCCCAAGCTTGAATCAAGCTTAGGTCAGAAAGTTGCGGACTTCGTGTGTTGATATGCGCAAAAATTTTATTCTTTCATTTCTAATTGGGAGACGAGCTCAAAGGCGCCCATTCAAGGCTTATTGCCAGTACTCTTATTTTCTCCATCTTTTCATCTCTCTTTATTTTCTTTCTTTGTTTTTCTTTGTTTCATTCTTTTGCACATACCATGAATACACACATCCACTAGTGTTCATTCACACCAACGGATATCCCAACATTTCTTTATTTGAAATCCCTATTTCCTTATTTGAAAGGCACAATTCGGTTTCTAAATGCTATCTCGACGTTCAAGTTTTCATTTTTACAATTCTCAAAACATTTGTTCCTAATCAGTTTTGTTTGGTCAATTATGAGGTTAGTTCTAATTTCCCAAGGTCATCCAACTCACAAACAAAAGTTTTCAAACAAGTCCCTAATCCTAGCAATCACACAAATATATCACCTAAAAATGCAAAATTTTTGAAAAATAAACATGTCTAAATGCAGATACAGTTTTCTTCTATTCCACCCCCCCCAAGCTTGAATGAAGCATTGTCCTGAATGCTTGAATTTACACAAGGAAAAAGTAAAATAGAAGAAAATATAGAAACTTACTAGATGGTGAGCGAGGGATGAGGCGGGGGCGTCTCACTGGTTGGTGGGAGGTGGATCAGGTGGCACTGGTGGGAGCACCCACTTCTGAGGTACACGGACCATGCGATCACACTCTTGCATCAGAAGAATCCGTAAGATTTCTGTCAAGTTCTTGATCGAGCACCCGATCGCGTTTTTGTGAGCATTCAATTGCTCCAAGAGCGTAGCAGTCCGATCGAGTTTAAGATCTGCACTTATGATCACAGAACAAGATCTATCTGGGTCCAGGAACTCATACCTGAGGTGAAGAGGCTCTGGTTGCAGGAACTCATAGCTGAAGTTAGCTAGCAGAGGCTTGAGCTCAGGAGTCAGTTGCTCTGTCTGGGCCTCGACGCGGGTCGCATCATATGGCGCGCGGGTCGCATCAAGTGAAATGGCATCGCGTGCTGACCTATCCGACTCGCGTCCTTCAATTTCCAGGTCCTCAGACCATGGCATGAGGGTCGCGTCATGTGTAGTGCGGGTCGCATCAGGTTCTTCCAGGTTGTCAGCTTCCTTCAACACGGCCCGCGTGTCAGTTACGCAACCCGCGTTTACATGTTCTTCAGGTGGTGACGCGGGGCGCGTGTCCTTGATGCGGCCCGTGTGCAGTGCGGTCTGGTTTGTTGGCTGGGCTGGTCCTTCGCATTCTGGCTGAGCTGGCAGAGGTTGGCGTGAGGCGACGATGTGGCTCAACTGCTCCAACAGCTTGTTTTGAGCAGCCATTTGAGTGGACATGCTTTGCATCTGTTCCCACATCATCTGGTTCATCTTCCCTTGCTCGTGTATGAAGTCGATCTCAGCGGGGTCAATGTACGGCTCGGGTGCAATGTTGTAGAAATTGCAATGGTTGTTGCTGAGATAGCCATCCTGCTCCGGTTCCTCATCCCAATCCGCTAGTGGGCAATACTCGTAAGAGTGTCTCCTGTCCCCACACATGACACATGGCTGTGGTTGATGGTTACTGGCTGCCTTCACGCTCATTTTGATCAAATACTTCTCCATGGCCTCCTCTAGCTCGGCAGCTCTAGCATATAGAGCTGCGATCATGGCCTCCTCTAGCTCGGCAGCTCTAGCATATAGAGCTGCGATCTGACCAGCTTTGGATCGGTCGCCTCTTCCAGCTCGAGAACTGTCGCGGCCAAACCAATGTTGGTCTGTCGCCATGTTGTACATCAGATCCATGGTGTCTCGAGCTCTTCAGATGGTAATCGCCTCTTGAGTTTGAAAGCCTGAGTGTCCCTGAAAAAGAGAAAGGAAAAGAAAACAAAATAAAATATATAAAAGAAAAGATACAGATTAAAATCTAAATTAACTAGGAAAAGTAAAAATTCAGAAAATAAAAGCCGTCCCCGGCAACGGCGCCAAAAACTTGTTCGCTCCCAAATGTGAGGTACAAAGTTTCACTACAGTCGAAGCTGTAGTTTTTAAACCTTATAAACCCTCGATTAAGATCGTAAGTGTACGATCCTGTCGTGTAGTCTATTCAGGTATCGATCCACAGGGACGGTTCAAATTCTAAGTTTCTACCTTTCCTAATTAGGTACTAGAAGTTCGAATATTGGGTGTGTTTGACTATTCCTAAGATGTATGAACAAATCAAATGAAATAAAAGAATGAATGAACAATCGTATTAACAATGAATTAACGGAAAAGAATCAATTAAATGTTTGTATTTTGTACTATGGTATAAAAGGGTGTTTCAAGGATTTCAGATTTCATCTTCAACTTTGCTGCTCTGGACCTGCCACGCGACCCGCATACTCTCGTATGAGACTCTTGTGACGCGACCCGCATGCTTTCGCATGCGACCCGCGTGGCCCTAAGCACTCTGGACCTTTCACGCGACTCGCAAGCTGTGGCTTGCGACCCTTGTGATGCGACCCGCGTGCTAACTCACGCGACCCGCATGGCCCCTTGAGCTGAGTCTGCACATGTCAGAAACTGGTTGTTTAAGTCGTGTAAGGCTAGATTGACCGTACCTAGTGTCACTAAACCTCAACTCTCGTGTGTTGGCTTAGCAGACCTGGTTTGGAAATGCAATTTCACCTTCTTAGATTTAATCAAGCTGTTTGATCTAAACCTAAGTTCTCAGT
Organism: Carex parvula; assembly: GCA_025461045.1. Lineage (NCBI taxonomy): Eukaryota > Viridiplantae > Streptophyta > Magnoliopsida > Poales > Cyperaceae > Carex > Carex parvula. Next base: position 32,587 of record JAJGRW010000819.1, read on the forward strand.
TCTGTTTACTAAAGGTATCCACAAGCTGAGCAAGTGCAAGTGGAAATTTCACCTCTCGGCTACTATTGACCTCACCTTTCGGTTCTCAGACCTACCTAAAGTACTTAACCTAATTTGCAAGAAACATCAAGCCTTGTTACAAGAAGAAATACCAAAGGCATTCAACAGTAGACAATCAAGAATCAAACAACTCAGATCAAGCAATCATAAATAATACAAGAATCAAAGAAACACGAAATATCAATCAGAATCAATCCATGTGCATAATCAAACAAAGTATCAGACTACATCAAAACCCCTGAAACTACAAGACTACTCAGACATGAGCAAAATCAAAATCAAAGTAAAAGAGAGAAAGAGAATGCAAATCATTGTGAGAGAAGGAGGATCGAAGAGGATCGAAGCTTCTGGCCGAATCTTCTTCTCCTGGCCGAATCCTCCCTGGCTCCAGATCGCCTCCTCCCTCTGTCGCGCTCGATCAGATCCCTTTTTGTGTGAAATGTCGGGGGTCCCTTTTCTCAATTTGCGCCAGGCCTTATATAGGCATCTTAACGGGCTTCAATCGGGTCCTGGCACAATTAATTCGACGCGGGTCGCGTGCCACCTCATGCGGGTCGCGTCAGGTGGAAGTGAGCAGTAAGGCTGGCTCAGATTGTAGATCTTCTCGCTAGCTTTCCGAAAAGTGGTCATACGCTCAAAACGGAGTTACGAGTCAAAAGTTATGACTGTTTTAAGTTCGGTGCTGAAATTTCAGGGTTTGACGCGACCCGCGTCAGGTGGGACGCGACCCGCGTCAGGTGGAACCTGGTGTGAGCAATGAGGGTCGCGTCTCAGGTCGTGTCTGGGCTGCGATGCGACCCGCGTCAGATGGGACGCGACTCGCGTGGGGGAAGTCAGAACTCTGCCTGTTTTGCCTGTTTTCGCCTATTTCCTGCAAATCAACCACAAACTGCAGCAGTACCATGTTCTATTGATTTTCAATGTAAACTATGCAATTTAGTGGTCAAAAACATAAGGTCTGGTCTGAAAATAGGTCGAAATAATAGATGAAATATAAAGATATCAGGCATCATCCTCACATGAGTCAGCGTCATCTTCGTCGTCACTTTGCGGTACGTCGTCAGCATCATTACAAGGACCACCGGCCCTTGGCGGATCAACCCATGGACTGTCTTGATTATTCTGCCCTGACCAACCCATATCTGCCTGAACAGGCGGTGACAAGTCGTTCACATTGGGATAAGGACTCAGATAAAGGTCACGACTCGGTGTTTGTTGTGTCTGATAGGGTTCGAATAGACTGGAACCCGCTTGTGAAACACTGTATTGGGTATGTCCAGGGTCTGGTTGTGTCTCTGGTACCACACTATCAATGAATAATTGTGATTGCATCGAACCGACAATTGGAACTAACTCAATGTACAAATCGACAAAAGAATACTGGGTCCTGGCAAACATACTTTGGTCATAAATGCCTCGCCATGTCTGATCGCACACGATTTCTAAAATCTCATAATAACGCCGAGTTGTTGTACCAACATTAACCTGTGCAAGTGTTTTTAGGTTGTACTCACTCTCAGAATATCCAAGTTTGTGATAAATTTCACCTTTCACATCATGCCAACCTTGCTCACTAGTTGCCATCAATGTGAATCGAGGAGATTCGGTGTACTCCGCTCCTTTACGACCTTACCGTATTTCACCACCAAAATGAACTCTCACCATGAGCATGATTAATTATTTTGATGATTTAGCCTGCACAATAATGAATAAATTAGATATAATTTATTATTACAACAAACATTACTAATAAGTACTACAACAAACGTTACTAATAAGTACAACTACTTCTTACAATAAGTACTACTACTTCTTACAACAAACATTACTAATAAGTACTACTACTTCTTACAACGAGCCTTGAAAGTACATGGAACATAGTCATCATCGGAATTTGTCGGATCTGGATCAGTCACAGCAGACGAAGTGGTGGCCTTACCAGTATAAGTACACGGAACAAACTTATCGTCCGATGCTGGAGGCTCTGGATCAACCTTCTTCTTTTTCAAACCAAAGCCGTAGGGGTTTTCCACAAAGTCATCGTCTGAAATTTCATACCGAATAAGCCGTTTAATCCATTCCTTCATCGGACATACATAACAGTTACCGGGATTACGACATACTTGACAATTGTTCTTCTTTTCCTCTTTTTTACCTCGATCACTACCCCTCCTCTCGCTACGCCACGATCTCGGTTGCTCTCTTTCTTATCTCGATTGTTACTGTCCATTATTCTCGTCCAAAAAAATGAATTTAAAAATATTGCCACTAATGAACAATAAATATTAATTAATTGCCCTACACAATAGTTATTAAAAATCTAAACTAGTAAATTTTTATAATATTTTTTCAAAAACTAAATTTAATTAAGCATGCAAATGTGAACTTCTTTATTAATTATATATTCCAAATTATTTAATATTAACATTACTATTTTTTTTAATAATAACATTACTAATATTTTTACAATATTTTTATAAATTAACAATAACATTAACATTACTAATATTTTTACAAATTAAAATTAACATTACTATCATTTTTACAAATTAACATTAATATTACTAATATTTTTATTTACTAATATTTTTTATTATTGTCAATACTAACATTTTTACTAATATTTTTACAAACTAACATCACTAATATTTTTACTAACATTACTAATATTTTCTGCAAATTAACATTACAAATTTACAATATTTTTGCAAATTAACATTACTAACATTACTAATATTACAACATTACATTACCACTAACATTAACATTAACATTACTAACATTACTAATACATGACATTACTAATATTATTTTAACTAATAATCAAATAATTTTGATATTCATCCAATATAAATAATAAACGTAAATACATGACATATAATTAAAAATTTACCTTTTATATTGATGATTTCTTTATTTTCAACGGAAGAGGTCTTCGACAAGCCGTAATTTTTTTTTCGTACAGGGAGAATTTTTTTTTTTTTTAGATTAGTGGAGAGAGAGATACTATGTACAATTTTTTTTAGATTAGTGGAGAGAGAGATACTCTGAACGTTGTACAGACTAAGCCAGAGGAGCGGGCAATTTATAGATCGTCTGGATGTTACCGAGAATAATGTCCAGAGATTAACTTTTTTCTCCGTCCAATGATGAAAAATCGTAAGTGACGTTGGCCGTTATGGAGAATAACGTCCAGGGCTTTTACTGTACTGCCGACAGGCCGTTATTGTCCATAACGGCCCAAAATATTTTTTTTTTCCGAGCCTCTCCTGGCCGTCGCCAACGATAGCGTCCTCATCTATTTTTTTTTTTTCGGTGCTGGCCGTCATCTTTCCTAACGTCCCCATCTTTTTTATTTTTTTCGTGGCCGTTATCGTTCCCAACGGCCAGAGTTTATCTTGTTCCGACCCCTGTTCGCTAATTAGGCAATGTTAATCGGGCGGTTATGGTTCGTAACGTCCCCTGGACGTTACGAAAATTAACGTCTTTGTTAGATTTGGATATTTAACCAATTCTTTGTTCTATGTTGACATTAATTTATTATTATTTCTATTAATAAAAATTTCGGGATTTCATTCTACTATATTAGATATTCTGAGAAGACCGAATTCCAAGGCAAAAGAACTTTTGAGTAGCTTGATCATGATTAATTATACCGTACCAGTGTTAGCTTTTGTGTTTTGAAACACCAGTATTTATAATAAAATGCAAAATATCTTCTTAATCATTAGAAGAATATTTTTGATGTATACTTATTTTTTTGTTAAATGCACACCTTCTTTTTACATAATACAAAGTACTTGATTTATCTCCCACACATGCTCCCTCAATTATAATCGTAGTTAATCTAATAGTATTTATCTATAGGGTAAATCGAAAACCAATTACAACAAATGAGTTGAGGGATAAACAAAAAAAATTGAGTAAGAGGTGAGGGGCATACAGCAAATTAAACCTTTTATTTTACTGAAACAAAATTTATCTTGTAATCGTCTGAATCAGAGAGAGAACAAACATAAAAAAGTAAAATATAACAGAACAAATTAATTAAGCAAACAGCTCTAAACAACTTTCTACACCAGGTTCTCAAATAAAAAAAACCATAGAGAGAGAGAGAGAGAGAAGAGTAATAATTTAGGTATGGCAGAAAAATAAATGGCAATTTGCAGAAAAGTGGTAATTAATTAATTTGCCATTTCATATGCGACGGGTTCGAGTCTTGGCACCGGACACGCCACCAGTGGTACGGCCCGTTGCAAGGTGAGCCCGTAGGCCTCTTCCATGTCCAACTTGTCGGGTGTCTGATCGTCGGGCAGGTTCCAGTCAAAAGCATGGATGAGAGTGGCAGACATGATCTGGACCATCCTCAGGCCCAGGCTCATGCCGGCGCAGATCCTTCTTCCGGCACCGAAAGGTATCAACTCAAAATCGTTCCCCTTCAGATCCGCATGTGCATGGGACCCACCTGGAAGGAACCGCCCAGGGTCGAACCTTAGCGGGTCCTTCCAAACCGCCGGGTCCTTGGCGATGGCCCACACATTGACCAGAAGGGTTGCATTTTTGGGAATGTGGTAGCCGTCGATCTCGCATGCATTGTCGGCCATTCTAGGAAGGGATAGGGGCGTCGAGGGGTGGAGTCTAAAGACCTCTTTGGTGATGGCCTGAAATACCGGTAAGTTTGGCAAATCCTTCTCCGTCACGATGCGGTTTCGGCCAACAACCGAGTCGAGCTCCTCCTGGGCCCGCTTAAGCACATCTGGGTGGCGGATCAACTCGGCCAGCGCCCATTCCACTGTGCTCGATGACGTGTCTGTCCCGGCAGTGAATAAGTTCTGTAAATTTTGACAAAGATTGTTTCTTATTAGTTGCTATATGACACACAGGACATGACATGATAATTACAACGAGAGATGAGCTCTCTCAATTCTCAAGCCTGTCGGAATTAATGTTTGATTTCTATTCTACCAATTTATTTTCATTTTTGGTAGCTTGCAATTAATTAGTTGTATTAATTATTTTGAAAGATAATGTAAGGTGGGGACTGGGGAGAAGTCTGGGGGTTAGCTAGTCACGCATTTTGAAATAAACAATAGAAAATAAAATATCTGTTGAATAAAATAAACAATTAACGGTAGTTAAATAAATATATATGTTTTAGAATATGATAGGGATTAGGGAGAGAATTAAAAGAAAACAAAAAGAGACTAATTTAATTACCAGCATCAACGCCTTGATATCAACATCACTGAGCTTCCCTTCTTCAAAATCACCCCCCTCTCCGTGAAAATTAAGAAGAACACTGAGCAGATCTTTTCCCTCCCCTTTGTTCTTCCCTGTTCTTCTTGCCTCAATCAGTGAGTCAAAGAACACATCGTATCTGTTCCCCAAAAAAAATCAAAATCATCAGAATCAATCCAAAAACACTACTTTTTTAAACACATAAATGGCTCACCAACCAGCCATCATCGTCCAATATAATTAAATTGAGCAGCAAGATAAATTACCTCTTGTGAAGTTTCTTCATCTTTCCCACAACCCCTTGAAGATCCATCCATGCCAAACCCTTAACAAAATCCCCCACATTAAACACTCCAGCTAATTGCATGAGCTCAACCACCATGGCCTTGAACTCACTTGCCTCCTTCCCTTCTCCGAAAATTTTCCACCCGACCGTGGCTCGTGACAGCGCATCCATGGCACAGACATATGTCGCCTGCCCCAGATTCACCGCCGCTCCCTCTTTCCCCTGCAAATACACCTCCTTTGCCATGGACATGACCTCGGCCTGCCTGATCGGTGTAAAATCATCTAAGGCTTTCGCCGAGAACAAATGAAGCGCACAGATTTTTCTCAATGCACGCCACCTCGAACCATACGGCGCAAACACCATGTCTTGGTAGTTATACGCGATGTGCTCTGCGCCGGAGTTCGGTGGCCTGTTGCTAAAGATCGCATCATGGGTCTTGAGAAACTGAGAGGCCACATGGTTGGACGATGCGACAATCACATCAACAGACCCAAATTTGAGATACATAAGGGGCCCGTAATTTTTCGCGATGGCATACAGGGACTGATGCGGTTTGGTGCCGAGTTGAGGGAGGTTGCCAAGTATAGGCCATCCTTTGGGACCGGGTGGAAGCGGCCGCGTACCCTTGTTATGGTTTTTAAAGAGGAGGTTGTAAAGAATGGTGGAGAGAAGGATGGTGGAGAAAAGAAGGAATAGAGGTGACATGGTTTAAGAGTTTAATTAGACAGCTAGTGTTGTTACTTGTTAAGCGATGGGATGAGACGATGGAGGGATTGAAATTAAGGTGTGAAGGGTTCAGGTCGCAGGGGGAGTAGATTTATAGTAGTTGGAGTTCTTTAAAGTTTAAACATGCAAGTCAGAAGCACACATAGAGCTTGAAATTTAGTTGTACGTAGCTGTTAGGGATTCAATGAGGGAAATTCATAAGAGAACATAAAAGTTGAAATTTCAAGCGGAATTGAGTGACAGTGGACCAAGTGAATGAAAATATTTGACCTTTCTGACGCTCTGAGAGACATCATCATATATTATATATCTATAATTGTATACAAGCAATAATAGATTTGTTTTTTTTTTTTTTTCTGGATATATAATGTTGCTCTGAGACTGAGATTATATATCTATAATTGTATACAAGCAATAGTAGATATTTTTTTTTTCTGGATAACACTGATACTGATATTGAAGACACAAACTATAATGTTTCTTGAATACAAGCCCGTAGGCACACAAAACTATAATGTTGCTCTGTCGGTTTAGTAGTTAGATGTCATGTGCGATTCTTGCATTTGCCACGTGGCCCCCAGCATACTCTTTAAAAAAAAAAATCAATTACTTCACTGTTATTGGGGACCAAGAAATTAAGTGTGACATACTTGACTGTTTGTTTTAATGAAAACGGAGAGATGCCGCCTTCGCCTTCTAGTCTTACTCTTACCTACTTCCTTCTATCAACTACCCCTGTACTGTATTATTTCTTCTTCTTTTTCTGTACCTACCTCCTCTTTGTCAAATTTGATCCTTCGTCGACATTGATGTTAATTTGATGTATCTATCATCCCCGAATAGTATATAACTAAAGATGTGCATGCCTCCGTTGCTTTAGCAATGAGTACAGTATAAAATATTTGGTACAAATTTATATTTGACTTTTCAAACTTTTTTTCTCTCAAAGTAATGACATAATACAGCCGAAATTTTTAAAGTTAGCATCCCTAAAAATAATAAACCAAAAAACCACAGTTTCTGGGCAATTTTAAATCTACCACGGCCGCACCGGTGTTCTGCGGCCTTCTTTACTGGGGACCACAGAATGCCGATGCGGACCCTGAAAAGGGGCCGCATAATGCCGGAGCGGTCCTTGGGTCCGTATAATGCCGGTGCGGCCTCTCTTCTTTTATAAGTCCGTCCAGGAGAGAGAGATTCAACAGCCTCTGATCTGTAGGTTTTTTTTCTTCTTTTTTTCAATTTTTTTAATTTTCAGTAGGTTAATAATTAATTTAGTTAATTTTTAATTTTAGGTTTCTTGTGTATTGGATTCAAAATAACTCTTATGGTATTCATTTATATTGGTGGGAATGTTTTAACAGGTCCAAATGGGGTTTATTATAGTATCAGACCTGTTACTGTGATTTCGATATTGTCGGGTACTGATTATGTGGGGCTTAAATCGAGTTTATGTCAGAGTTTGGGGTTGGATCAGGGTCAGTATTACCATAAAATTAAGGCCAAAATTAGCATGCCGACTAGTTCAGCACAAACCTGGTTCCAACTCTTTCCAGTTCAGAATGAGGGAGTCTGCCCAGTTATGAGATTAATTCAGGGTCATAGTCGGGGTAACTCATCTGGCTCTAGTCTGTCCCCTGTCCAAATTGACCATGAGTCTAGTAGCCGGGCCCCAGTTCAGAGGGACCGACCGTCCAGTAGTCGGCCCTCCCGTCGGGCCCCATCTCGGATTGACCAGACTTCATCTAGTCGGACCGTTCATTGGGGTCAATCTTGTGATTCGGATGATCCGATGAAACAATGGATCCGGAATTACAAGAGGCAGAGGAAAATTGGGGTGATGTTGATCCTGAGAGTATGAGCGATCATAGTGACAAGAAAGATACCAGACCTGTGCTTGGCAGAGGTTTTTCAGGGTCGATCTGGGTTTCGGATAATGGATCGCAGGTTTGAGCACCCGATTTCAGCTTTCAATGACACATCAGGGTTTCAGGAAGCAAATTCGGGTTTTGTTCGGAAGGGCAGCAGAGTATGAGAATGAATTGTCTGAGGGAGAAACATATGACTCAAAAAAGAAAATGAAGAGCTCAATTGCTAGGTTTCACATACTTTGCAACAAAGAGATAAGGAATACGCACAGAGACACGACCAGAATTAGGTTCAAGTGCAAAGACAGTAGATGTGGTTGTACATACTCGCAAAGGCCACCAGTTACGGTACATAATGGCATATCTCCAAGTAGCCAATACAACATTCTTGTCACGCGGATGAGACAATAATAGATCATGCATAGTTGTCGGCTACTATGGTTGCCGATTGCATATCGGCTCACATGAGGAACGATGTTGATTTGAGTATCCAAGCTGTCATGTTGCTGAAAGATACAACGGTCAGGTACCGGTGTACAACAAACTGTGGCGTGGAATGCACATGTCAAAAACCTCAATTGGACAGAATACCGTGTTCTCATGTTCTGTCCGTGTGCCGTCTCCGAGGCATCGACCTTAGCATCTTTGTAAGTCACTACTACCACATCCAGACACTGATCAACACATGGAGGGTTGAATGGCATGTGTATGAAAATTAGTCGGAATGGCCTGAACACGAGGGCCATGTCCTTGTTCCAGAGGATAAAATATTTTCTTTGGGTAGAAGATGACACAACAGGAATCCGATGTGGTTGGACTTACTAAATAAGAGAAGAAGAGGCTACCAAGCCCACCGAGATACACAAGAAAGACAGAACACAGCTGCTCGAGATGCACGAGGTAGTTAATTTTTTTACTAATCAATTTCAACTTTTAATAAAATATTGAAACAATCAGATTTGACAGTCACTATTTAAAAATTTGCAGGTTGAGAGCCTATATTGATTGGGTTGTGTATCTAGTTTTAATTGTATTCGTAAGAACATTGTTTATTTTCGATTTATTAGACGTATTTTTAATGTACTCATGAGAACATTAGCATTATATTGTTCTATTGTAGGCTTCTTTATATTTATTTTTAGATTATTATGGCTCCTTTATATTTATTATTAATGCTTCTTTATATTTGATCAGATAAACGAACAAAAAATTTAGATTAAAGGACATTTAAAACAAAAACAAATAAACAACTTTAAAAACAAAACCCTAATCAAATAAATAAACATTTATGATACAAAAAATATATATAAATTGGGGCCAGAGAGGCATTGTGCGGCCCTGGGGCCGCACCGGCATTCTGCGGTCTTGGGAAATAGAGCCGCACCGGTGTTCTGCGGCCGTGATAAATCCAAATTGCCCTGATTTCGTGATTTTTTGGTTTTTTTTTTCAGCTTATGGTACATTTAAAAATGGCGGCATAATACAGTATAGCCGACCATATAAGCTCCAATGAATTGCTAAGATTAGTAATCAGAAGAGTTTGGTAAATCACAAATCTTCTTCATTAATTCTACTTTTTGTTTTGATGTGCTCATGGTTTGAATAATTTCTCGGACTTCTCCAACTGGCCGCCCCTCTGAATTTCATGTATATCTCTTAAAAATCTCGAAATACGTATATTCCTATCTAAAATTCATAAATTCATAATATCATATTTATCCTTCTAATTTTAAACACTCATAAATTTACCCAATTTATTAAATTTTCTAGTAAAACTCATTTTAAATTTATAAAGTACATATTTTGTTCATTATAAAAAATTAAAAATATTTAGTTTGTGTAAGAAAAATATTTTGTCTTCTAACTTATCGGTTTCTGAGGACGAACCATTCGTCCACTTGTGACGCATACACAGTGGCGTTAGCATATGCTTGTGTGTGCGTCACAAGTAAGAAAATAAATAATTTGCAGTCAACATTGGCCAATTAGAAGATCAAATTTTTGTTAATTAGGCTACATATTTTTATTTTTTTAAATAGAGGGTAAAATATATATTCTAAATTTAAAATAAGTTTAAATAGAAAAGTCAATAAATTGAGTAAATTTGTTAGTTTTCGAAATTAGAAGGGTATATACGATGTAGTGAATTTTAGAGGGTGAAACAAAATTTCAATGTTTTTTAGGGGTACACATGAAATTTGTCCAACAAATTAAGGATTTTGATGTTAGAATATTCCAAGGTTTAGTAAATGTCTATTAACGCCTGTTTGAAATAAATTAGATGTTCATCAAATATGTTTATGCTCGGAATTTGGCATCCAAGAGCAAGTATAGTCAAAATTTTGGAATGAATATATATTGAGAGGAGGGATCGGATGACACCTCTTTTTGGTGACATCTCTTGTTACCACATCCATTTTTTTCATTTTCAAAGTCCAAATCGTCGATCCAACCGTCCAACATGATCTCCACAATAAAATGTACTTGCAGATCAAATTTTACATTTTTTTGAATTTTTTTACTATTTATTAAGTACTTTACAAAAAAACAGCCATACTTAGACCATTGAATTTTGTACCCATCTTAATAAATAGTAAAAAAATTCAAAAATATATAAAATTTGATCTACAAGTACATTTTATTTAGATGATCATGTTGAACGGTTGGATCGACGATTTGGACTTTGAAAATGAAAAAAATGAATGTTGTAAAAGAGATGTCACCAAAAAGAGGTGTCATCCGATCCCTCCTCATATATTGAAGGCAAATTAGTTGGTTTCTCTAGTTTACTGGTAGTCAGCAATAAATCCCCGTTATCCCTTGGTTATTTTGTTTAGATTTGTTCATGAGCCCCTCGCCCCTCGAAACTACCATTTTAAACGTAATTAAGGAGCTATATAGGAATTATTTATTTATTCCACAAAGTCCATATAATATTCCATGAAGCTAGGCGCATGATGAAATTTCACCAACATATGATTTTACGAATTAATAATTTAAAATATATAGCTCACACCCACAGAAATACACATGTATAGGTATAGCATATTCAAACCCTAAACCCTAAACCCACAGAAATACACATGTATAGCATATTCAAACTCTTTTTTACGGTTACTACGGTTTCACATGATGAAACACAAAGTTTGAATTGGCGAGTAATTAATATTTTTGCTTGTACCTACGACCATTAATTATAATTAATTATAATAAGAAACGGAGAATAAGTCAAGAGTAAGCAAAGCAAAAGTACTGATGTGTATATTTTTATTTAATGATATTAATTGTAATGAAGTTGAAATTCTGAGTAATAAGCAAAGCTGATGTGGAGATTGATTGTACCATATATATATATATATATATATATATATATTCGATATATATATATATTCGAGTAGAACTAGGGTGCTCCTAAGCTCACCAAGCCCTTCCGTGAGCGCGACCCTAAAACCTATCATATTGACTTCAAACAATATTTCCAAACCGTTAGATGTTCAATCTATATTAAAATGTGCTTGGAGACCAAATTTTACATTTTTTGGAATTTTTTTACTATTTATTAAGATGGTTTGAAAATCGCTGTTTTCCAATGGTGCAGAATTTTAATAAAAACAGCGATTTTCAAACCATCTTAATAATTAGTAAAAGAATTCCAAAAAATATAAAATTTGGTCTCCAAGCACATTTTAATATAGATTGAACATCTAACGGTTTGAAAATATCGTTTGAAGTCAATTTGATAGGTTTTAGAGTCGCACTCACGAAGGCTTGGTGAGCTTAGGAGCACCCTAGTTCTACTCTATATATTCAGCCTAACTACCTCCAATGAAACCAAACTCAAACTCAAACTCAAACTAGCTAGGTTAGGTTGATATACTTGCATTAGTTGCTAGGCTAGTAATTAATTAATGATGTTAACTGCTGGCTGGTGTTTTGTGACAATTGAAAAATAAATATGTAGCTAGCTCTTCTTTTCAGTCGATGCAGCATTAATTGAATTTCCTTATTTTATATTATTTGGGAAACTATCAAAATTAATTAAGAGTTGCAAGCGCTTTTTCTCAACCACCAAAAGTGTATTAATTATTTGATATATTAATTACGATGGATTAACCGTACAAATTAAGATATTGTTGTTTCCCAACGAGTGGAACAACAACCAACACGTCATTTTTTTTTCTAAAATAAAATAAAATAGCAAGGCATCTCTTGAAGGATCAGATATTTTTGTTATGTGATGAAGATTAAATAAGCCTGCTTTCTTTAAGATTTTTGTTTTAAGAATAAAGAGTACATACATATATTCTTGCCATCTGATTCACTAATAGCATTTGTTGTGCCGTAAGCCCGTAACTAGTGCAAAAATATTTATTGTGTATTTGTTTTTGCATTGTAAATGTTTCAATAAAGTTATTTTTTATTTACATTAATTATTTGCTTTTTAGGAACATTTTTTCTTTCACTGTAATTTATTACGTTGTTTTCTTTTATGTTCTACATTTATTACACAAGATATGAGAGAGAAAAAGTTGAAGGACAAATTGAGTATAAAGAGAAAGTTTCTCTCAAATTTTAATAATCAAATTAGTGCTCTCAAAATAGACCGACATTTTTATTAATATCCAAAGTTTAATAGAAATTAATTAATATACTCAGATCTCCTGAGTATTTATAAAAATATCTCTACTGGTTATTTTCTGGCCGGTACTCTATTTATTTGCCTACCGGCCATTAAATGGCCGGTACCCTTAATTATTATTTTTTTTTTTTAGAGACACTATGAACTGGAAGATGCTGGAATCTAACACTAAAAATTTGAATTTTTTGTTTAAATTATTTGTTAGATTACTTTTTGATGTATAATTAGCATATTTATACTAAATTACGCTAAATTATTTGAAATTATGTTAAATTACGCTAAATTACGCTAATTTCGCTAATTATACTGAAATACGCAAAATTCCGCTAACATAATTTCAAGTACTTAAATTCACTAGCCGCATGCGAACACTAAACTACGTTTTTTTTAGGTACTAAGTTTTAACAATTTCACTAGTTCAAGTTGATTCAATTGTTTTAATGTGATTTAGGTTTCCTATCATTCCTAATCATCAGCCGCATACGACACTGTCACTAGTCGCATACGGGTCGTTGTGTGTCTACCGATGATAAAAAACTTTAACTTAATTTTTGAGGCACTAAACAACATTTTTTTTGCAATTCTGATTTCGTCGCCCCCCTAGGGATGACCTCGAGAGAGCCATTGCCCCTGTCTCGTCCCAAGCTTTCCGAATTGAGGTTGTACGCGCAAATTCGAGTTTCTTAGCCAAAGTTATGGCAGTTTAAAGTTACCTAACCGATGACGCACCGATGCTTTATGCACGGCTTAACAACTGCAGAAGTGCATCGATGTTTCATTACAAAAATATTGGCGACGCACCGGCGTTTTTTTAGCACTACCCTGCTTAATTACCAATACTAAGGCTAATAAAACATCGATGTTTCATTACAAAAACATCAGTGACGCACCGATGTTTTTTTAGCACTACCATACTTAATTGCCAATGCAAAGGCTAATAAAACATCGATGTTTCATAGCAAAAATATCGACGATGCACCGTAATTTAGCGTAATTTAACATAATTTAATGTAATTTAGTGTAAGCCAGCGTAATTTAACATAATTTCAAGTAATTTAGCGTATTTTAGAATTAATATGCTAATTATACATCAAAAGAAGTAATCTAACTAATAATTTAAACTAAAAATTTAAATTTTTAGTGTTATATTTCAGCATCTTGCTCATAGTGTCTCTAAAAAAAAATTAAGGGTACCGGCCATTAAATGGCCGGTAGACAAATAAATAGAATATCGGCCAAAAAATGGCCGGTAAGGTATTTTTATAAATACTAAGGGGATCTGGGTATATTAATTAATTTTTATTAAACTTTGGATATTAATTAATGAAGATGTCGGCAAAATAGAACTACATGTATATTACATAGTGTATAATTCATTAATTAAGAAAAAGATATTTGATGTAGATATCACCTATATATATTTTTTAATGTGATATGATGTGGACTTGTGTGAATGCATTTATGGCATCAACTTAAATTACATGAGATCTTTTCACAATATCATGTTATGTTAGGCTTCTCTATATTGACTTCCACAATTTATGGGTGAATTACTGTATCGTAAGCTTTGCATTTCTTGTTGGTTTGATCCGGTTATTTTTTTTTCAGCACTGAATTGTTTTTTTTTTTTTTTTGAGTAAAAGTTGAAGTGTAAGTCATCTAACTATTTAATATCTATAAAAGATTTTTTTCTAGATTTAAAACTTGCAACTTCTCACACGGAGAGCATTATCTTTTTTATTAGATTAAAGACTGATTCTCATAAGTATTGAATTGTTAAATTTTAAGATTTTGGTAAGATAAAATATGTACAAGTAAATGAAAATAGAATCTTTCTGATGAATAAAAGAGTTGTTTGGTTGAGTAAGGTTGCAGTGCCATACATTTATTTTATTTTTTTGAGAAAAGTAGGGGTCATATATCCGTATTTGTAGTGCCATATAGTTATTCCAATTTATTTTTAATAAAGGTCTAAAACAACATATCTAATTAACTAGTTGATCTTGATTTGCTGGTTGTGTCCACATTAATTTTAATATTTAATATTTTTTTGTACAATAATAAATATACCCAAAATATGAAAACACTAAAATAATTTTACTTTAGTTAATTTAAATTGTTTATTGCAAATACTTTTAATATTGTTTGAAACAAACTAAATGTTATACAAAATTTTATTTACATGCATTCTTGTGAAGAGAACAACAGCAATAAAAATTTATATTTTTTTATTCGAACTTTTAAATGCTAACAGAATATAGAGATTGTGGAAATTTGTGATATCTTCATGATTCACTGTTAGTACAACTCATAATTTTTTTGATTGGGTTCCTCTTCACTTTTACGAGATTCATTGGAGAACCCTAAACAGATGAAAGTCTCTATTTCGAATTGAATGGATAATATTGAGTCAAACTAAATATATATACTCACATGTCACCAGCTTCAATTTAGTTTGACTGTTAGAAGATCAAATTCAGATCATGTGTGGACTATTCAACGGAAACAAACAAACAATTATAATCAGTAAAAGTTTTACCGATTCTTTTTTCAGTTGCTTTGGATCATTTGTGGCATTCATCTTGTGATGAAAAAATGTTTGGAGTTGGAAGAAAGTTAAGATTCCATCGGTGAAACTTATGCAATCAGATTAACTTACAGTTGAGCTGATAAAAATATCAAACCTATTTATATTTAAATTTATAAAACCACATAAAACTTCGTACAAAAATATAACTAACAGTTCGTTTGGATCTAACTTATCCATGTCCGATATTATATAAAAGGATCCGAATTCTCTACCAAATCTCAAACATAAATTAATAACTGTGTTGAGAGGAATCCAAAATAGCTACCAGTAGAGTGGGGAAAATGACACGGCGGAGCCACCTCTGTCACGGAATGGTATGATTACGGCACAGAACGACACGGCACGTGTGACTATTATGTGTCGTGACTCGCGTGTCACGTGCCGTGACCATCTTTTAAAAATTTGGCACGACACGGCACATCACGCGAAAGATCTGGTTACGGCACGACACAACACGTGGTCACGCGGGTCACGTGTAATTAGGACCGTTAGATCTTGATCAAATGGTGAATCTTGAATAAATTAACCTAAATTATGAAGAAAAAAATAGTTAAACATAACCAGTCATGTTTGTACACGGCACATTTAGGCACGACATGACTCGCGTGCCATGACTACCTTCGACATTTTGGTCACTGCACGGCACATATGACTGTTCACTTGGTCACGGTACAGCACAACACGACGAAATCAAAACCACAGCATATTAGTCACGACACTGGACGGCACAGCATATTTTTACCACTCGAGCTACCACTGCCAATTTCGGAAGGTGTGGAGCTTATATTTATTTTTTATAAACGGGTCAGAAAAATTATATCCTAGTTTTATCCGAGGGGTCAACCTGGCAACTAGTTTTATTGAAATTATATTAAACATACTGTGCACTAATATTTAATTAGACGGTGAATGAGGTTCATTGAGTGATAATAATGTTGAGTTTCGTGATATTTCATGTTCAATATTCACATGTAGGTGGGTCTTCCCGATATTTTTATTAATACCCCAAAAAAAACAAATTATCAAATCTGCTCCCACTCCAAATTTATTTTTATTTCTACCCCAACCGCCCGTCCACTGGGCGGTCCAGTTTTCTCACCTGACCGCCCAGCAGCTGGGCGGTCCACTATGCATAGCTGACCGTCCAGCCACTGGGCGGTCCAGTTTCCATAGCTGACCGCCCAGCAGCTGAGTGGTCCGCTAGTGTTTTTTTTTTATTTTTTTTTATTTTTTTTATATAGAGACAATATGAATATCAAGATCTTGAATTCTTAACGCTAAAAATTCGAATTTTTTTTGTAAATATTAGTTTGATTACTTCTTTTAAGCATATTTATACTAAAATACGCTAAATTACTTGGAATTATGTTAAATTACGTTGAGTTACACTATATTAAGTTAAATTACATTAAATTACATTACATTACGCTAAAATACGGTAAATTACATATGAATAGAGACGATATCTTCACTAAAAAGGCGAAAAACGACGACGAAACTTCAAACGGTCATAAAACGGCGCTCGAGTGTCCAATTTTAACAAATGACCACTTTTCGAAAAGCTTGCGAAAATGCGCATGCGTCCGTGCCCGCGATGCCGAATTTCAAAATTCAGAATCGCCAAAAAACTAAGGGAAGAGCCTCAAAACTTGAGTTGAAGTTTCCGATTAAGATTTTCATTTATATTATTCAATCCAAGTAGCTCAGTAAATTAGTTACATAATGAATTTGTAGAATACCAATTTTTATAGAGAAAAGTGGTTATTTGCTGAAATCGGACACTCGAGCGCCGTTTTATGACCGTTTGAAGTTTCGTCGTCATTTTTCGCCTTTTTAGTGAAGATATCGTCCATATTCATATGTAATTTACCGTATTTTAGCGTAATGTAATGTAATTTAATGTAATTTAACTTAATATAGTGTAACTCAACGTAATTTAACATAATTCCAAGTAATTTAGTGTATTTTAGTATAAATATGCTTAAAAGTAATCTAACTAATATTTATAAAAAAAATTCGAATTTTTAGCGTTAAGAATTCAACACTTGATATTCATATTGTCTCTATATAAAAAAAAAAAAAAAAAACCACTAGCGGACCGCCCAGCTGCTGGGCGGTCAGCTATGGAAACTGGACCGCCCAGTGGCTGGGCGGTCAGCTATGCATAGTGGACCGCCCAGCTGCTGGGCGGTCAGGTGGGGAAACTGGACTGCCCAGTGGATGGACGGTTGGGGTAGAAATAAAAATAAGTTTGGGGTGGGAGCAGATTTGATAATTTGTTTTTTTTTTTGGGTATTAATAAAAATATCGGTTCTTCTTCAAACTCCATATACAGGCTACACAATCGTACATTCTTGAAAGAAATAAAATAATAAACGGGTTGCGTAATAAGTCATTGGGTCATGACCCGACTTTGCCTACGGGCTTTGAATAAAAAAAAATAAAAAATGACCCGACTTGATCCAACTCATTTATAGACTATTAAAAAATATAAGAGTTAGATAGACAATTATCACGGGTCGGATCTTGTATATGTACGGTCGATCCGTTAAAGTGGTATCGTTATGAGAGACAAAACAACGGCTCTACTAACAAGCAAACAACTATATTACGAAATTTGCATAAATAGTTGGAACGCTTTATTAAACTGTTGAAGTCATTTATGAATTTTTGTGTGTCAAAATGAGCTAACAATTGCAGTAATTTTCAAAGCGTTGTGACGATTATCTATATTTTCATGTTGGATTGATTCTCTGATTACCATATTAAAAGGAGATTTTTGAGACGTTTTCATATTAATCCAAATCATTGCTAAATTACCTCTTTCAGAAAGTATAGTTATCCCGTCAATTTTTTCTTAGTTATTGAGCTTGGACAAATTTTGTATTCTAACCTCAAATATTCTTAGTTAGTGTGAACTTTTTTGTAAATTAATTTATTTTGTCTTGTTGATTTTTGATAGGGCCATGTACTGAAAGCCCCATAAAATCACTATGAGCTGAGTACTAAGCTCATGTAGCAAGTCCAAGAAGCAAGTCTGTCCGAGTGGTCTATACGCGACTCCACTTAATCGCCAGCCTGCGAGATAAGCCCGTTCGAGTTCTCTATACGAGACTCGAACCGACTTGCTAGCCTGCGAATAAGCCCAGTCGAGAATCCGTACGAGACCCAAACCGACTTATAGGCCTATATATACCCCGAAATTCAATGAGCTCGGGACCACAATTCAATGAGCTCGGGACCACAATTCAGAGATACGCAGTACATAGAGGATAGAGTTACGTACTGAGGAGATCCGCAACAAGCTTGAATTCAGATACGTAATAAATACACACCTAACACGTCGGACTAATCACTCTCGGGTTATGACGTGCTTAGACACATTGCGTCTTAATCTTTCCGGAGATAGGACGTATCATCCACCGTAGGGCTAATCTCTTTCCACAAGCTAGCAGTCACGGACATAATGACAACCAATGTAAGACAAACCGAGTCCAGCGGTAGTACCCCCACCGAACAAGACCACTCTGTTGGGTAATCGCTGTACCCTTTGATTATGTTAAGTATGCGGAAAGTTGGTAAAACAAAAATTTTACTTTTAACTTAACCCTAGGATTAAAAGAGTTACGTCGGAAAGCCAAACGAAAGTTCCTTTTCCAGTCTTTCCCTTGACATAATCTTTTAATCCTACTTAGGATCTACTCCCTGATTGATTTCTAAAATAATATTTATTTAACATTTAAATAAATATAAATAACATTTATACCTTGTTTTCAAATTACAATTGGAATGCAGACCGAGCGAGAAGACCGGATCTGAGCAATGTCTTCTTTCGGAGCAATGACTTCTCTCGGAGCACCAAACATATGGTGCCTCTATAGGTTATCCACCAGGACTAACCAGAGAGCGATTTATTTCTTTTGCCAGAAATACTGTAAACCGCGGTATTACGCAAAAACACTATTCACGAGAAAAAGACAAAATAGCAGAATTCCCGACCCGCAGTTATTCTGATTTTACTAAAAGGCAAAACAGAAATATCGCGACTTTTGAGAAAACACTATTCACCAAAATCCCGCAAACACTATTCAACAACTCGAAAGATAATACGTAACTGTTACGTATAACTTTCGTTTAAACCGCAACACTATTTGGGAGAGAAAACGAGAAAGAGAACGATAACCGAACCAATTCGAATCGAACTCAGACTTTTCGAACTTTTCAACTTGTGAATTCTCTTGCCCCTACCCCTCTATTTATAGGGTTAGGGAGGTGCTTGTAAGCTGCTTGCAGCGAGGTGCTTGCAGGCAGGTGCTTGCAGGCAGGTGCTTGCAGCGAGGTGCTTGCAAGCTGCTTGCAGGCAGCTGCTTGCAGCGAGGTGCTTGCAGGCAGCTGCTTGTAAGCTACTTGTAAGCTGCTTGCAGCAGAGGTGCTTATGTGGATAGGATTGATGACATGTCATGTGGATAGGATCGGTGACGTGTCATGCAGATAAGGACAAATCTGAAAAGACCAGAATGCCCTCGCCCAAAACACAATTAATATCCGTATAATTATTCTGAATAATTATATTTCTTGCGGTTGTTGATTTCGGTAATTTATACAACGTGTCCTACACGTTTATAAATTAACCGGTTAACTTTTATACAACGTGTCATACACGTTTATAAATTAACCAATGTTTCTGCTTGTCATTTTTACATGACATTTATAATATAATTATATCAAGTATAATTAATTATAAACCATCTTATTATTGATCATAATCAATTTATAATCAATCAATAAGATTCTCCGATTAACTCCTATAGGTGTGACCCGATAGGATCTGTGTTATGTTGGTAAATAGAATTAAAACCGTTTTAACTTCTATAATCATGAGAGGCATCTGGCAAAACGCATCATGACCATCCAATTACACAGATGATGTCGTACAGTACAATATCACGATCCAGTAAACTATTTTACTCGTGTTCAATTCTTTTGTCTCATAGCTGTCAGATTAATTTCAAGGTAGGTTTGTGTCATCCTTGTAAATTAATCTTTTCTTGATCTTGAGCAGATTATCAAATATGATTACTCTTGTATTCATACTGCTAGCAGATATTCTTACTCTATCAAGGGGCCCAGTGACACTATAACTCGTATAATAAATACGAGGGACAATAGTACTTTTGGTAGACCATCACTACCTCAGCTAAGTTATGTATACCGAAGAGCTACCGTTATAGCTACTTTTTACAGATAGCGTTAGGTAACAATCACACATACACATCTCTTAGTTAGGAAAGATGAATACCTCATACTTTAGAATTTAACACTGATTGAAAGCATTAATGACACGAACACAATTCCGTATAATGTTTCATTCGGGGTCTGTCAAATACCATGTTCTCTAACATGTATCTATGTGATTAAATTGACAACTCCTTGTCTATGGTCAGTAAAACTTTAACTATCATTTAATCAACATACTAACATTTAATTGGTTAATTAGTGTTCTTTGCTAATTACCTCGGTCAGTGACTATTAAGAGTATTTATCATCTATATTATGAAGTTCTACTCATTTCGAATCCGAATGCCGAAATGATCCATAATTCGATAAAACTCAAAGAACAAAATGATAATATTATTAATCATTCAATTCATGAACAAAGCTTTATATAATTAAATTATCGTATTATTGACTTCTAGATTATTACACTAACAATCTCCCACTTAAGCTAGAGTCAATCATATTGCCCTGCTTATTATACAAGTCTCTATTTTCTCAAAGATCTCATAGATCTCAAGAAAATCTCACAGCCTATCTTCTATGTGTTCCAGACCCATAGAAGCTGTATGCATCCGGTGCATGGCTTGAGTTAGAGTTTTGTGAGTGGATCAGCTGTGTTGTTGACTGTGTCAACTCTACAAATCTTTACATCATCTTTGTTTATGATATCTTATATCAGGTGATAACGTCTTATTTTTACTCGAGTTGTCACGGTCGGTTTGGAAACTTGTATCGGTGTAACTATTTACAACGAGTTCAGAATCACCGCCGTAGATAAGGATCATATCCTTATTTCTTCTCAAGTACTTCAGGATATTCTCTGCAGCGTTCCAATGTCCCAAGCCTAGATTAACCTGATATCTACTCGTTACACTTAAAGCGTATGAGACATCAGGGCGAGTGCACAACATGGTGTACATGATAGACCCAATAGCCGAAGCATATGGTACTCTACTCATCATCCTTCGCTCATCAGTTGTCATAAGACACTGAGTCTTGCTAAGTTGAACACCATGTGACATTGACAGGAAGCCCTTCTTGGAATCCTGTATGCTGAACCGATTCAGCACTTTTGTCAATGTACGTGCTTTGACTCAATCCTATGAGTCTCTTTGATCTATCTCTATAGATCTTTATGCCTAGTATATAGACAGCCTCGCCCAAATCTTTCATTGAGAACTCTTTCTTTAATGAAGACTTGGCTAATTTGAGAAAAGGAATATCGTTCTTGATTAGGAGTATGTCGTCTACATATAAGATTTAGAAAAGCGATGGCACTCCCACTAGTCTTCCTGTACACACAAGGTTCTTCTTCGCATCTGACGAAGTCAAACTTTTGACTTCTTCGTCAAACCGAAGATTTTTAATTCCGTGATACTTGCTTCAATCCATAAATGGATCTAAGAAGCTTGCATACCTTCCCAGTATTCTTTGGATCTTCAAAACCTGAGGGATGTATCATATACACGTCCTCTTCTAAGTTTCCGTTTAAGAAAGCGGTGTTGACATCCATTTGCCATATTTCGTAATCATGAAGTGAGGCAATTGCTAGGAGTATCCGTATTGACTTGAACATAGCCACGGGCGAAAAATTTCATTATAGTCAACTCTTTGAATTTGTTTGAAACCTTTCGCTACTAGCCGTGCTTTGTAAACAGTCAAATTACCATCCATGTCTGTTTTCCTTTTGAAAACCCACTTGTTCCCTATGGGTTTTACCCCATCAAGTGGTACGACTAGGTTCCAGACCTGATTGTCGTACATGGATTGTATTTCGGATTTCATGGCCTCCAGCCATTTATCGGAGTCGGGCCTATCCATTGCTTCCGCATAAGTCAGAGGGTCTTCAGTGTCAAACACTGAGACTTCATGAAGTCCCATGTACCTCTCAGGTGCATGTACTATCCTTTCTGACCTACGTAGGACTTGTGCTTTCGGCTGTTGAACTTCATCCACAACAGTTTGCGGATTTAGTTCTACTTCAACTTGAGTCGAAGTATATGAGCTCGGGACTGGAACCTCTTCCACAACTGTTTGTGGATTTGGTTCTTTCAAACGCTCATCAGCCGAAGCATCAAGTTGTGGGATTATCTTATCAACTTTTGATATGATATCATGTGATGTATCTTGAACCTTTTCAAGTATTACATTACTCCCACTACTTTTTCTTGTAAGAAACTCTTTCTCCAAGAATATACCATGACGAGCAACAACTATTTTGTTCTCGGATTGGTGATAAAAGTAATATCCTTTCGTTTCCTTAGGATATCCTACGATAAAGCATTTATCAGATTTGGGTTCAAGTTTGTCAGACGTCATACATTTGACAAATACTTTGCAACCCCAAATTTTAAGAAAAGATATATTTGGAACTGTTCCAAATCATAACTCGTACGGAGTCTTTTCTACTAATTTAGATGGAACCCTATTTGTCGTTAGTGCAGCAGTTTCTAGTGCGTGTCCCTAAAACGATTTTGGGAGGGTGGCTTTACTCATCATAAGAACGAACCATGTCAAACAAAGTTCGATTCCTTCTCTTGGAAACACCATTCCATTGTGGTGTCCCTAGAGGCGTGAGTTGTGAGACTATCCCACATTATCAAGTACGTTTTAAATTTCTGACTCAAATACTTGCCTCTACGATCTGATCGTAAGGCTTTGATCTTTTTGTCGAGTTGGTTTTCTACTTCAGTCTTGAATTCCTTGAACTTTTCAAAGGATTCAGACTTATGTCTCATCAGGTAGACATAACCATATCTACTGAAGTCATCAGTAAACGTGATAAAGTAATAATAACCATTTCTTGTACAAGTACTCATCGGTCCACATACATCACTATGTATAAGACTTAATAAGTCACTTGCCCTTTCACCTTTCTTGGTGAAAGGAGCCTTGGTCATTTTTACATAAACAAGATTCGCACGTGTCAATTGATTCAAAATCAAATTTACCGAGAAGTCCAACTTCTTGATGCGTTTCTCGTTTATATGACCTAGGTGACAATGCCACATGTAAGTCGTACTTTCATGAGACGTTTTGAGTCGTTTATTATTGATGTTAAACACGGGTTTATCCATTTCCAGTATATAAAGACCATTTATCATATAAGATGATCTAATATAATTCATTTTTATAAATAGAACAACGATTGTTCTTTTATAACAAATGAAAAATCATTCATTTCTAAACATGAGATTGATATGATATTTCTGAAAATGCTAGGAACAAAATAGACATTTTCTAGTTCCATTACAAACCCGCTAGGCAAATACAACTTTATACTACCGACGGTCATGGCTGCAACACTTGCTCTATTTTCAACTCGGAGTTGTACTTTCTTGTTGCGTAACTTCCTCTTATTTCTTAGTGACTGCATATTTAAATAAATATGAGCACATAATCCGGTATCTAATACCCAATCATTAAGAGAGGTTGCAACGTTTATTTCAACATATATATGAGACTGAAACTTTTAAGACATTCCCAAACTTCAGATCTCCTAGGTATTTCGGGCAGCTTCTCTTCCAGTGACCCTTGCCATTACAATAACAGCATTCAGTGTCAGGAGAAACCTTTATCTTGGGAGCGTTTGTTACCGGAACAAACTTCCCTTTGCCTTTGTACTTGTGAGCCTTTTCCCTTTCGCCTTTTGATCTCTCTCCCACCATCTTGGATCATAAGGACATGAGAACTTTTCTTCATGTCGCCCTCAGTGATCCTCAACATCCCTTGGAGCTCCTGCAAACTCTTATCCATCCCATACATATGAGGAAGAGAGTTCAGGATAATGTCCGTTGTCAACTCTTTGCTCTACGGACCGTTAAGCTTCTTCAGTTGCTCCACATCGCTCGTCATACGAAGCATGTGAGAACTGATAGAACTGCTCTCTGCCATTTTGTGACTCAACAGAGACTTAGTCACTTTATACCTCTCAACATGTGATTGCTCTTGAAACATTTTCTTAAGCTGATCACACACATGTCGTAGAATTTGGTATCTATGAATCGCCTTTGCAAATCAGGACCCATAATCCCTACAAGTAGGCTTTGTACATCAAGCTCATCTTATGTGCTTGATGCGTTTAGTGACGTTGTCTGCTGTGGCGTCAAGTTTAGGCACTTCAGGGATTTGTGTATCGAGAACGTATTCTTTCTTTTCATGTCTTAGAACGATGGTTAGATTACGGAATCAGTCCGTAAAATTGGATCCGTCTGCGTTTAGATTTTCCTTATCGAATAAGGAACGTAATGAGAAAGACGTTTCTTTAACCATGTTTTTACATTGTTATAAGTAAAGATTTTTAGCTTTGTTCATGTAATGTTTTATTATAATAATAATAAAACTCCCACTACAAATTTGTTCTATACCCGTTTTGTAGTAGGATCCAAGATCCCTATTTTCACTAAGAACCAAGACAGTGTATGCATATCATGGTCATAGTTATCTTAGGTAAGCAACTCTTTGCTAATCATATCTCTATATGACTCTTGGTTTCGTTAAACATCGTATGTTTAACCGAAACTTTGCCCCGAGCCCAAAACCATTTTGGAAATCATCGGTAAGTAACCTCACTCTATTTGGTTCGATATATCCAATATATCCCTCGACCACCAAAGGTAAAAGGCGATGCCTACTGAGTAGTGGACCCATCAACCAATGAACAATGATGTGAGGAGGATAGAGTAGGAAGGGCAGTTTACTTAATTATGGGTTTGTGATTATGCTTAAACCAATAAGCTTTCAGTTCTCTGCTGACCATAGCAACTATCCTATCTCATAGGAATAGTTATGCGGCTATGACAAGACGTTAAATCTAATTTACGCATTTGCTTAACCATTAAGCTGTCAGTTCTATGCTGACCATAGCAACTATCCTATCTTATAGGAATAGTTATACGGCTATGACAAGGCGTTTAAATCTAATTTATGCATTTCATATCAAAGCAGTAAATCCTATTTACTTAAAACTGTAAATCTAATTTACCAATTCAGATTACGTGAATAATTCACGTATATATCTATCAGTTTCTAATTCTTTCTTTTGCAGCAGTTGATTGTGTACTGTTTTCATGTTCTAAACCATATAAACAATTTATATGAATAATAAAAACAGTTAATCAGTTTAGAATACGTTAAGCAATTTGGTAATGTGACAAAGTCCCTTTTCGGCCAGTCATCAGGCAAGTAAAGGGGCTCCCAGGAAAGATAGAGAGTCACAAGGACTACTTAAGTATTTTCTTTCCTAGACAGAACCATCTCTTTACAAGGGAGATCGACAGCTCTTTCTAAGGTACTTTATTGCTTCATCACATTCTTAGATGAACTTAACGTATTGAAAATAAAAATGTAAAAGCAATTTGGTAACGTGACAAAGTTCATTTTGGGCCAGTTATCAGGACACGTAAAAGAAGGGATTACGTCGGAAAGCCAAACGAAAGTTTCTTTTCCAGTCTTTCCCTTGACATAACCTTATCTTTTACGTGTGGAGATCAACAGTTCTTACTCAGGTACTTTATTGCTTCATCACATTCTTAGATATACTTTTACACAGTCAAAGTAAAGAAAGCATAAAGTCACTTTTATCTTTCTCAGTCGGAAAACCGAACCAAGAAAATCACATTTTATTCGGTTCAGGTTTTAAGCTGCAAATCTAAGAATTAAAACTAATAATATATGTATGCATCCACCATGCATAAGGTATAATTATTTTAGAAAATCAATCAGCAGGAGAGACTGTGCTCTGATACCACTGTTGGGTAATCGCTGTACCCTTTGATTAGGTTAAGTATGCGGAAAATTGGTAAAACAAAAATTTTACTTTTAACTTAACCCTAGGATTAAAAGAGTTACGTCGGAAAGCCAAACGAAAGTTCCTTTTCCAGTCTTTCCCTTGACATAATCTTTTAATCTTACTTAGGATCTACTCCCTGATTGATTTCTAAAATAATATTTATTTAACATTTAAATAAATATAAATAACATTTATACCTTGTTTCCAAATTACAATTGGAATGCAGACCGAGCGAGAAGACCGGATCTGAGCAATGTCTTCTTTCGGAGCATGACTTCTCTCGGAGCACCAAACATATGGTGCCTCTATAGGTTATCCACCAGGACTAACTAGAGAGCGATTTATTTCTTTTGCCAGAAATACTGTAAACTGCGGTATTACGCAAAAACACTATTCACGAGAAAAAGACAAAATAGCAGAATTCCCGACCCGCAGTTATTCTGATTTTACTAAAAGGCAAAATAGAAATATCGCGACTTTCGAGAAAACACTATTCACCAAAATCCCGCAAACACTATTCAACAACTCGAAAGATAATACGTAACTGTTACGTATAACTTTCGTTTAAACCGCAACACTATTTGGGAGAGAAAACGAGAAAGAGAACGATAACCGAACCAATTCGAATCGAACTCAGACTTTTCGAACTTTTCAACTTGTGAATTCTCTTGCCCCTACCCCTCTATTTATAGGGTTAGGGAGGTGCTTGTAAGCTGCTTGCAGCGAGGTGCTTGCAGGCAGGTGCTTGCAGGCAGGTGCTTGCAGCGAGGTGCTTGCAAGCTGCTTGCAGGCAGCTGCTTGCAGCGAGGTGCTTGCAGGCAGCTGCTTGTAAGCTACTTGTAAGCTGCTTGCAGCAGAGGTGCTTATGTGGATAGGATTGATGACATGTCATGTGGATAGGATCGGTGACGTGTCATGCAGATAAGGACAAATCTGAAAAGACCAGAATGCCCTCGCCCAAAACACAATTAATATCCGTATAATTATTCTGAATAATTATATTTCTTGCGGTTGTTGATTTCGGTAATTTATACAACGTGTCCTACACGTTTATAAATTAACCGGTTAACTTTTATACAACGTGTCATACACGTTTATAAATTAACCAATGTTTCTGCTTGTCATTTTTACATGACATTTATAATATAATTATATCAAGTATAATTAATTATAAACCATCTTATTATTGATCATAATCAATTTATAATCAATCAATAAGATTCTCCGATTAACTCCTATAGGTGTGACCCGATAGGATCTGTTTTATGTTGGTAAATAGAATTAAAACCGTTTTAACTTCTATAATCATGAGAGGCATCTGGCAAAACGCATCATGACCATCCAATTACACAGATGATGTCGTACAGTACAATATCACGATCCAGTAAACTATTTTACTCGTGTTTAATTCTTTTGTCTCATAGCTGTCAGATTAATTTCAAGGTAGGTTTGTGTCATCCTTGTAAATTAATCTTTTCTTGATCTTGAGCAGATTATCAAATATGATTACTCTTGTATTCATACTGCTAGCAGATATTCTTACTCTATCAAGGGGCCCAGTGACACTATAACTCGTATAATAAATACGAGGGACAATAGTACTTTTGGTAGACCATCACTACCTCAGCTAAGTTATGTATACCGAAGAGCTACCGTTATGCTACTTTTTACATATAGCGTTAGGTAACAATCACACATACACATCTCTTAGTTAGGAAAGATAAATACCTCATACTTTAGAATTTAACACTGAATGAAAGCATTAATGACACGAACACAATTCCGTATAATGTTTCATTCGGGGTCTGTCAAATACCATGTTCTCTAACATGTATCTATGTGATTAAATTGACAACTCCTTGTCTATGGTCAGTAAAACTTTAACCATCATTTAATCAACATACTAACCTTTAATTGGTTAATTAGTGTTCTTTGCTAATTACCTCGGTCAGTGACTATTAAGAGTATTTATCATCTATATTATGAAGTTCTACTCATTTCGAATCCGAATGCCGAAATGATCCATAATTCGATAAAACTCAAAGAACAAATTGATAATATTATTAATCATTCAATTCATGAACAAAGCTTTATATAATTAAATTATCGTATTATTGACTTCTAGATTATTACACTAACACACTCAACCCCCCGGGCAGAACAACTACTGATGTTCGGTCACCCCCAAGCCCACAACAAGGTCCACATTTGGGCATGCCATATGCGACGCCAACAGTCGCGAACCTTAACCAAACTAATCCACGCTCTCCTGCCCCTACAGCAGCAGACATTGTCGTACCACGACCAATTACACCAATAATACCCGACTCGAGACCTACCTCCCAACATCCACTACAGTACCAACACCCACAATTATGTAGCGATAACGATGTTATGTAACCAGCTCTGTCTCGGCCTTCACTACCCAAACAATTTACAACTCCCTGCAATTACCTTTTAATTCGTTTTTCGATGTCGAAATTTCAGTTAGTAGTATGTTTATGTATGATTATGAGTATTTATGATGTCATAAGAGTTCTTTTTCCTTTTTAATTATTATTGCTCATTATATATCATTTGACATATTATCCCGAGCCGATTGCTACTCGGGGACTGACCTAACAACACATGCGAAATCGAAAACCCTACGAATCAAAATGCAACAGTAAGAGTCGGGCACATACAGGAAAAATACATACAAAGGCAAGGCTTCTTTTCGCAATATATTTTGAAGCTATTAAGACAAGATACACAGAACTAACCTCCACGGAAAGGGGGGGACCTCATCACTTATTTCTCGCATTATCCATTTTAACCTTATATCGTGAGTAGTAATTTAGATAATAGATGTTTATTTTATGTAACGCAAGTTTATTTCTTCGTTCATTTTTACAATTATTGAATGTTATACATATATCATACGACACCATATGACTATCGCTTTACGAATGAACTATCGTTGTCCGAGTTGATTTTGATCGCATACATTATCCATTCCTGACTTACAACATACAAATACAAAACTATCATAAACAAGACACCGTTATCGGAAAAGTACCAAAAGCACACGCGTATCAACAACAAAAATAACAAAGCGACAAGCGATTAACATTATTTAAAGATGCATTTATGAGGTGGTTGACGGTTCAACTACTGCATTTATGAATAATATTCTATAAAAGGCCCACCAATTCGACCGACTGCATAAAGAACGAGCCCATTGACCCGAACAATCAGGTTAAAACATAACCAAATAATCACACCAACAACCTAAAATTTGAGCCAAAGTTCAAGGAGAAGGAAGCAAAACCAAAGATAGAATCAACACAGACAAGTGAAGTCAAGAAAGAATAGCCCGACGAAGCCTTTAAGGACCTCCCGCCAGAAAGTTTGGAGGTGCTCTTGAAACACCATTCCCCAGAAGAACTAAAGGTCATGCTCAAATCAAAAGACCCGAAAACCCAGAAGTTCGTTCAAATATGGATGAACCCTGACGCCTACTTTAACGACAATTCAGAAAGAACTGTGATCGACAGTACAGATGACGACGAAGACATTACAGACAACAAAGAAAACAACGCCCGGGATATCCACTGCAATACATGCTACGGATGGTTCCACCTGCACTGCCAAGACGATGTGTTTTTAACATGGCTGCAAGACCCCAACTTCAAGAATTGAATGTGCTCGGAATGTCAAGCAACTGAAGACACTAAAGAGAACATAGAGGAGGATGATCATGACTACCTTGACGAAGGCGAGGAGAGCAGCTGTGAAGAAGAAACTAGTGACGAGATGAGTATCGAAGAGTACTCCACTGATAGTAACTTCGATGAATAAGCACCTTAAATAGTAATGCCTTTAACTTTTGTCATAGATGCTAACAAATTTTGGATACTTTTTGCAGGAATAGTTAGCATTACTCTACCTTACTTATTTACGACAAACTCTAACGACTGTCGAGCAATCCTTATATTTTATTTTGTGGTTGCATGAAGAAACTCTAAGACATTATGCTTGTTGAAAATTCATATTATTTTGAGAAGGAAAACTCTGTAAACCACTTCGGTTATCCTCGAAACAAAAAATTCGTAAACACACTAAGTAAAAGAGGGATAAAAGTATCATACCTAAATTTATAGGAAAAATATGGGCAGGGATAGTACTCCCAAAAAATAAAAAAACTTGGCCAAAAAAACGCCTCTATAATACTTAGAGTAGCAACAACACACTTGGGGGCTAACTCGTAAAAGTTAGTCCCAAGAATAAAAACAATACACTCGGGGGCTGACTCGTAAAAGTTAGTGCCGAGAATAGAAACAATACACTCGGGGGCTGACTCGTAGAAGTTAGTCCCGAGAATAGAAACAAGACAGTCGGGGGCTGACTCGTAAAAGTTAGTCCCGAGAATAGCAACAACATACTCGGGGGCTGACCAGTAAAAGTTAGTCCCGAGAATTGCAACAACACACTCGGGGGCTAACTCGTAAAAGTTAGTTCCGAGAATAGCAACAACACACTCGGGGGCTGACTTACAGACGTCAGTTCCGAGAGTAGCAATAACGTACTCAAAGAATAGTCCCGGAAACAGAAAAACACAAAGGCAACAAAGACTTGTCGAAATCGAAAGTATCATACTGACACATTCCGGCTTGGGGGCTAATGATAGGGCCATGTACTGAAAGCTCCATAAAATCATTATGAGCTGAGTACTAAGCCCAGGTTGCAAGCCAAAGAAGCAGGCCTATCCGAGTGGTCCGTATGAGACTCAGCTTAAACAGCTAGCCCGCGAGATAAGCCCATTCGAGTCCTCCGTACAAGACTCGAGCCGACTTGCCGGCCTGCGAATAAGCCCAGTCGAGAATCCGTACGAAACCCAAACCGACTTATAGGCCTATAAATACCCCGAAATTCAATGAACTCGGGACCACAATTCAGAGATACGCAGTACATATAGGATAGAGTTACGTACTGAGGAGATTCGCAACAAGTTTGAACTCGTATACATAATAAATACACATCTAACACGCACGGACTAATCACTCTCGAGTTAGAACGTAGACACATTGCGTCTTAATCTTTCCGGAGATAGGATGTATCAATTTGTATGCTACTTTTAAGTTAAAATAAACTGAATATATTTAAATCTCAATCAAATTAACTGTCATTCTCATCTAATTCGCCTACAGAAATAACAACATAAACTTTACCGTAACAGGGACTTAGGCACCTAGCATTTATTTCCTTCTTTTATTCTTTTGAGAAATGAACGAACCCTTTTATTGAACAAGTCTTGATTTAAGTGACGTATTTAAGTAGTAGACTTCAAGTAGTAGACTTCTGACTTCAAAATAACACCCCGGTATTTTAGGTTGACTAATATAATTTAATTGATATTTTGATCAAAATGAAGTAGGTACGTCACAAAGACTTGCATGTTTGATTTTTTTCAAAGATGATATCTGAACACATGAAAGCTAACTTTTCTTGGAAAACCTATCCCGTTGACCGTTGACAAAGCTTTTAAGCCTCTGACCTTACAATATTAGCAACTGGAAGACTTTTATATGAAAGCTTTTAAGCTTCTGTGAGGACCTTCTATGACAATCATATTTTTAAATAAAATCTGTCAAATTCATAAAATTCGATGATGTAAAAGAAAGTTTCAATTTGATTGTTAGTCACGAAAATGTTATAAAAAGTATTATCCGAATTAACAAATCAGATTAAGGATCTCAAGTTCTCAACGACTGAGCAAGAATTGGTCTCTTCTCCAAGAAACGAATTTCATTAGAGTTTCAAACAAATTTGGAACATTCATTTAAAATTGGATTGGTACAAAATAACTCCTGTCTATGTCTATGTCTATGTCTATATCTTATTTATGTTGACCGGATTTGTTAATATAAAGTAGAGTTGGTATAGGTGATGTAACAATTAATCAAGGAGAGATGAGAAGGCATGTTGCTTCATATATGTTTAGTGTTCATTTGTCAAGTTTAATTTAGTTTGAAAGATTTGTTGAGACCAATTGTGTTACTAAATGTGTGAAAGAATTGTCAAGTTTATGGGGCATTGGATCCCTAGCTCCCTACGCTTCTTGCAACAAATACATATACCTTACTGAAGAAACAAAATGGTATATATCATCCAATATCCAATAATGCATAAACAAAACATGGATGCATGCAGCAGGATCAAGAGGAAGAGGACCATCTTTTAACAACATGTGCGACAAGTCTTTAGAAGATGAATCAGTAGGTTGACTCACTGGGCCTGCTATAGCGGAGATGGCCCAAGGGCCCAAGCGAGTAGGTTGAATCAGTAGTGGAGATGGCCCAAGGCGAGTAGTAGAATCGAGGCAGCGCAATTTGTTAGCAAAATCTAAAATCTGTCGATTGGCTATACAACTCACTCGTAGCAAATGAATAGAGAGAGAGAGCTCTATGGGCCAAGAGAGGATATGACAACACAGAGAAAACAAGATCTTGATTTTCAGCCTAAGAGATCTTTAGTCTTTTGTTGGAGTCAAATTTGCTGTGTTTTTCTAAGAAAAATAGAATCCTTACTTTTCTCTCTCCTCTCTTTTCTCTCTTTCTCTTCTAAAAGCATGGTCATGTTTTTCTCAAAGAGAAACAACGGATTTGAATCATATTTTTATTAGTGTAGCTCCTACTGTGCAATCATCTAATAACAACATATGTCAATACAGAAATCGGTAGGTTAAGGTCAACTATTTAATTTCGTTATTTGAAACTGATTCCATAATTCATGAAATTAAACTCATACTCATTTAGCAAGCTTGAAATTGTACTAGTTTTACTCATACATGTACAAATAACTCTATTACACGAGATTGATGACATCTCGCAGTTAGGCCCCAGCGTGAACCACTCTTTTTTTCTCAAAGATTTAAAACCTCTTGTCCCTTTTCTTGAGGTATCAACGGAGATTCAGCAGCCGTATGGTACGGTGGTGTGGAGATGGAAAGCCGATGGTCTTTTCTCAACGGCATCGACCTACAAAGTGCTGCATAACAAGGGCATCAATTGTCCTCTCGCTCGTCGCCTATGGAAGTTCAGAACCCCACCAAAGGTCAGAGTGTTTATTTGGGTTTTATTTTAGGATAAATTGGTGACAAGGGAGGTGCTCATAAGAAGAGGTTGCCCTCCAATTGACGGATGTGTAATGTGTGGGCAAAACAGGATCGAATCAAGTGTACATCTTTTCTGGAATTGTACTTACTCGGCCGCATTCTGGTGGACACTTATGCACTCACTGCTGAGGTGCCCACCCTCACGGGCTATAGCTTCACACGTTGCCTTCTGGATAGCACACTCGCAACCCTTGGACAAAATACAAAAGAGAGAATGCGACGTCATCTGGGCAACGTCACTATGGCACTTTGGCAGGAAAGGAACAACAGATTTTTTTCTCAAAAAACTAAGACGATCCGCATTCTTTTGGGAGAGACAATGAGAGAAATACAACAGTGGTTGGCATATTGTTAGATAGTGGAGCTCCTTTGTAAATATATTTTTTATTATTCTCTGCATTTTTAGGGTTTTTGTGTTTTGTTCTTACGGCCTTTTAGTGCCGGTGTAAATACTTTTTTTAATCAATGAAAAACCGTAAGATGGCAACTTGCAACTTTAAAAAACGTGTGTTTTTTCCACACCTGATTGTAGCTTACAGAGACTACTAAGTGATACTTAATTTGACAATTATGCTGATAATAATAAATGACAACATTTGTCAAATTGTATAGATGACAAACATTTTCCTTGATATTTTCGAATTTACTAAATTGTATAGATGACAAAGCATTTATTCCATATTATTAATAAAATTTATAATTTAATCATTTTACGGAATATCAATATGATAATATATTATTTACAATAAAAAAAACAATGAAGTATACTAAAATCATATTATGATCGGGGCCTGAGACGTAATTGAGTTGCTCGCGGATTTGCTGGGGAATCGGAAATCACATGGACCTCTTTTCTCATCCTTTCTTTTTTCTTTCCTGGATATTAATTATCCAGGCGACACAGATCACGGTCATCTTCACTAAGCGGTGCCGCTTAAAGGGCACGCTACAAGCGATTTCAGCCCTCCACCCCATCTTCTCCTCCTCTTCCGTCTTCTAGTGGGTTTTTTACCAAAGAAACACAGACCACGGTGTGACACCTTGGCTGTTTCTTTTGAGACAAGTGACACCATTGCTATTACTATATGACATCTTTTTCAGCTCCGCCTCTCAATACTTTCGTCTCACAAGTTGAGAACTAATTTTTTGTTT
Organism: Carex parvula; assembly: GCA_025461045.1. Classification (NCBI taxonomy): domain Eukaryota; kingdom Viridiplantae; phylum Streptophyta; class Magnoliopsida; order Poales; family Cyperaceae; genus Carex; species Carex parvula. The sequence continues at coordinate 67,373 of JAJGRW010000819.1, forward strand.
CACTTTGAACACTTTGTCAATATAAGTTTCGCAAAGCAAACTCTAGCGTGCTGTAAAAATCTATGCCCCTGAACGATAAACGTTGCATTATTTCAATGGTACCTACATACACGGGAACCTTTCAAAAATTACAATCAAAATCACTGAAACCTACCAGAAAAATCTGGCTATAATAATTAAGGCCCCCTAAAGGGGAGAATTGATGAAATCTCATTTACACCCGCTGAAGCACTATCCACTGAACAAAATATTCCTTCTCTTTTCTTTCCTTTTTTTTTCTCTTTTTTTTTTTTTTGCTCAGTAAAATTACGAGCCAAACCTAATATTATAAAGAGGGAATACAAAAGAATGCCAAAAGAAACAACACATAACCCTAGACTCCTGCTCTCTAGATATCCAACATAGTCGCACTTTTAGCTGAATAATCCTACCAAAGATCTCTATTCCCCCTAATAATTTCCTTAGTTCCCACAATATACAAAAAAAAACTACTTCCTAGAGTGTAGTACAATGGGGCAATAGAATTTTCACAGGCGGGGAATTACTATACTCTGTTACCCTCCCTTCCACAGCAATAGATCAAACATGATTGAACTTGTAGATTTTTTATCAATTCTGGCCTTCTTGGGCTTTGGATTTTGATGTGGGGTTGGGGGTGGGGATGGCGGGGTGTAATCTTGCACTGAATTAAGTTGTTAGAGAGACAAACAGTGGATCCCACTTTCTTGAATGTTCTGAGGCATGGGGACAGGAGTGAAAGCTCTTTGTAATAAGGATCTAGAAGCTGATGGGTGGTCACCACCTGGCCCATCTGGTATTTGACGGCGGTGGAACTTCCCCAAACGATTAATTACAGAGAACATCTCCAGTTCTTGGCACTCCAGCTGAAATTCCAGTACAGATGTCCTCTTGTTCAATCTGAAACATTGGAAGTAAGGAATAAGAATATGATTTTTTCTAAAAAAACATTGACAGGCAAATTCACGTTATGCTCCTCGGCTGTCCTTGAACAACACAATTGGTCCTTAAAAACTTCTTTTTTTCATTATCAACAGAACAAACATCATGTGCTCTCTCTCTCTCTCTCTCTCTCTGTAGCATTGTTCTTGTTGTTTCTCTCTCCCTCTTTCTTAACATTTTCTCTTTTCTCTATTCGCTCTCCTCGTGCATTGCTTCACAAGGCTAGGGGACCCAAGAAGGTGAGCCGATGTGCTCCAGTAAGTCATGCAATGCAGGCCCCATGAAGCGAGATGACATAGAATCCCCAACAAAACCATGTGACATGGGGTCCCACAGAGGTGTGATGTGGATCCTGATGGGGTAATGCTAAACAAGACTCAACAAGATGCTACAGTGTCAGCCTGGTGCAGCAGGAGCAATGTTAGGGCCTAAAGTGGTGGTCTGATGTGAATGCTCGATGCAAAGCATGCTTAACCAGGAAAACCAAAAAGGGGTCCCAATTAAAGACATGCTTAACCACAAGGCAAGAAGGACAGAGTAACGGGGTGAGTACTGGAAAGAACATAATGGTGTTTGGATCTTTTGGTCCAAAGGAAGTTCTCTATACTAGGATCCTTTACACATGGGACCAGATATTTCTATTTTTGTAGGGGAGGGAGCGTGTTATATTTGTTAACAGTTGTGGGTCCTAATCAGCATAGCATTAATTAAGTTCTTAGTTACCTGGTCCAGAGGATCTAGAATTGAAAAGCTGATGCAGCGAAGCAAAAATATTAATGGTGACTATAATAATAAACAGGTTGGCTTCAGCATATAAGGGAAGAGACTTCGGGAATAGGGGTCGGTCTAAATCAATGTGGCAAGGGAAACCAGTTGTTGAAAACAAAATCTCACTGCCATTTTTCACTCACTAATCGTACAGTCTAGTCGGTGGTTATTGGAAGTATGAACTGCCGATATACTCTTGATATTCTTGAAATATTAACCAAATTCCAACACATAAAATTTAACAAAATCTCACTGCCGTTTTTCACTCGCGAATTGTATAGTCTAGATGTGCAACTTGAGGAAAAAATTACCTTATGAAACCGTCTTCTAGTTTTTTGAACCTCCCATTGAAGGCCTCCACAACCTTTGAGAAGAAACTCTCTCCTCTTTTTTCAATGGATGTGCTTCTTTCTGACGAACTAGACAGTTTAAAAGAAAAACCAAGTTACAAAAGATCACTTTCAATAATCTACACATAGTTCTGAACTGACTAATATCAAAGACGCCGGTACTAGGTAGCTTTACCATCGATATATGGATATAGGCTTTCAAATGGCCTTCTGTCAAAATGTGTTTCTTCTACTGAATTAGTATCAGATTTCTGTAATGTACTAACATAGCAGAGTATTGGGTAGATATAAAGATGTATTTTCCTGGAGTAAAATTGTTTTAGTTGGGTTTGTCTTTTTCCTTGTTTTTACATTACAACAACAACAACAACCAAGCCTTTTAGTCCCAAACAGGTTGGGGTAGGCTAAAAATGGAACCCAACCGGAGTCACAATTCCTTGTTTTTGCAAGCAGAGTTTTCTAATTGGGAATTCGTTTCGGGCAATTACTGATTAATACAATGTGACTTACACATTGTCATTCTTCAATTGCAGAGACGAATCACTTCCCATGGAACAAATCAAGCTGCATGCATCTCTTAGGGCAAAATTTGAGACCATAAAGGTAATGCTCTCATATGCTGTATCAGCTTTGGCTCTGAGAAACCGAGGAGGAACGGCCGGTATAAGGTGCTGAGTCAGCTTGGTAGTGAGAATTAGCCGTCTTCTCGGAATAGCAATAGTTGTCTGTCCTTCCTCTAGTATCTCGGCTTCATCTTCCAACTGAGTTACCAGAATTGGGATTTATGTGATATTTTCCAACCAAACAAAAGATACAGAGTTCAAATAGAGGTTAAGACAAGATATAAGTAACATGTACCTTGTCGATCAACCTATTAGTAGTCTGAGCCCAGTCCATCTCCACAACACTGCAAGAAATTAAGACTTATTAAGATTCACAAAATTTGTAAAGAACAAATATGTTTTTGTGTAAAAACTGAAAAATACATTGGCACAAAACTGTATCTTGCTGTGCAGCAGCACCTAAGAATTATTATGAGCATGTAAGATTTTTTTGTTTGATTCTGGAAATGGATTGGTTGTAGTCGAGGAATGTTAATAAAATATAGCACTCTACAGCAGGTTGCAGAGGGATTAAACTAGCCAGCGACTGTATCAGAATCAAACACCAGACCACTCAGCCTTAGTTCCGGCACAACGTCTAACAACATATTGGTAAGACCAGTTTTGCAAACTATCAACATAGAATTAGTTACTTGGGAGAAGCTTGAAACATAGCAAACCAAAACAACCACCATACAATCATCTATTCCTAACAGATGGCAGACAAGATATTCTTGCCTTACAGAACAAAAAATTCACCTGGTGCTTCTTATGCTCTCCGGAACTTCAATAACCTTGTGAAACGGGACAAGCTTCCTCGCACCATGCTTCTTCTCTTTTACAACTTCAGGTGCAACAGTGCCTAATTGAAGAGGAGATGGCGAGAGCTCATTAACCCCCATCTTGGCCAACGATGCGGCATTATTAGGGAGTACATTATGTTGACCAAACTTGGTAATTGGGCTTCTATCAAGTGCTTTCTCAGTGGTAACTTTATTGTTATTATTACAATTTTCATTGTTCTCCATGTTCCATGGTGGTTTTGGGAAGTTGAATTGTGGGGTCACACTTGCTCTTTGCCCCTCATAAACAGCGGGAAGGTTCTGGCCATTTCGGTTGTTTCCATACTGCCCAAACCATGACGGGGCCATTTGTGGACTGATTTTGGGTCGCTCGGTTGGTACATTTGGTGCATTTGTTACATTGGGGGTTCTCTCTTCATTCTCTCTTGAGATAAAACCAAACATTTTGCCGTCTGGAGTAAGCTGACCTTGCAGTGCCCCACTGGCTTTACCGTCTGGAAGAGGAGCACTTGGGCTTGTTTGGATCATTCTTGGGTCTGGTTGAATCATTCTAGGGTCAGTATCTGGACTGGGGTCAGGACCCCTGAGCCTCTTAGCAAGCCGATTCCCTGCATCCATATCTGCACCCTTCATGGCTTGCACTTGATGGAGAAGCGAGTAAGTGCTCTGTGGAGCATTTGGAGTAAGCGGGCGTCCCTGCAAGATAGCATCTGAGCCAATGGCAGGTCCGCTTGCAGAACTACCACTTACTTCTGAGGCTCCTCTCTTGGAACCAGAAATGCCCTTCATGAGTTGCCCTCTAACATGTGCCTGTCCTCTTGATTCTGCAAACCAGAAGAGCTTGTTCCAATATCAGGCTGAACAGTATCAGTATCCCCCTTCCTTCCTTGAGTGGGGCCCCACTGGCCAAGGCTAGCAGAATTAGCTCGTGGTAACATCATGGATTGCATTATGCCGGGTGTAAGATTACGCTGTTGTGCAACATTAGTCCACACATTCTTAAACATGGTGGCAGCACCAGGCTGCTGATTTGAACCTCGACCTGGTTGCTGAGTCATACCCCGGTTCAAAGAATCAGACGGGTTTTGATTACTTGGGGAGAAGGCCGCCCGCTTGGGTTGATTTTGAATGTTCTCTGTCATTTCCCCCTGAGAACTTGAACCGGAACCAGTAGGTGGTCCTAGATGTTGGCTGGGAGAGATGGAAGCCAGGTTATTGTCTAGGGTTTCACGATCTGGCTGTTTGTTGCCAATGGAAATATGAGGAGAATGAGTATGACTGGAGGTAGGGTGTATCTGAGATGGGGGACCCAACATTAGGCCAAAACCTTGCATTGGAGAAGGTTGGTTTTGGTGGGGATGAGTTGTAGATGTGTCGAAACCTGATTGGCCAGGCATAGGTGTAATGGAATTATCAGTCTTGGGCACCTTCTCAACTTTCTGGAAAAGCTCGAGCATGTTTTGACTGCAGAAGGAATATATGCATTAGATGCAAGTAGAGTAATAAATCAACACTGCCTTCACAACCTGCACAAGGGCAATTTGACAAGGGAGACTACATCTGGACCACTGTTACTAGGAATTCCCAAGTACATTTGGCTGAAGTATTATGTTATGGAACCCTTTATAATGTGTTTCTTGAAAATTGCACTTTACAACAATACAACCCTAAACCTCCATGAAAATAATTAAATAACATTCTGTATTGATGGAACTATGGTTTAATTTTGGTACGGGAACTGTCTCAATTTAGACAAAATTAACAAGGGGACCACAATGGGATGGACTTTGTTATCTTCTATTCGTTTGAGTAGTCATGCCAATGGTTTTCTGTGCCATACATAGGTAATACATAAAAAAAAAAAATTAAACCATGGGATTTGGGTGTCATTTTGATAGGCATCAAGAGACAGTAAAGATTGGCAATATTTGGTTTGTTGTTTTTGTTAGCTCTTGGTGCAATGGTGAAAATCTGTGTACACAGAATATAACATGTATATGATATCAAACCTATTAGCTTGTTATTAAAACATTAAACAAGGTTAATTGAAAGCTAATTTTATCTGCACTGATTTGGCACCAAAACTTTTAGCAGTGGATCCCTGCTAGCCAAACTGAAAAGACATAAATATAAAAACTTCCAAGCTTTTTACTTAGATATCAGAGCAATCATTCAAAAGGAAATTGAAGGAACTCAAAAGAATTTTGCCTTGGAAGACATCAAGATTTTACTATATCTGACTATATTACAAATTTAAGGGCATTACTAGAGGGCCTGAGAGTATAACTAGGGTGTTCCTAAGTTCACCAAGCCTCTTTGTGAACTCAACTCTAAAACCCATCGGATTGACTTCCAATGACAAATCCGAACCGTTAAAACCCGTCTACCTTACGAGTGATGCGTCTACATACAAATTTTTTGAAATTTTGAATTAATTTTGTATAGAGTCAAGTGGTTAAAAAAACATTCAAAAAATGAATGCATTAAAATTAATTTATGAACCTTCTAATTTTGACCGCTTGACATTATACTAAATTAATTAGAAAGTCTAAAATTTTTGTATGTCGAAGCATCAGTCGTAAGGTAGATGAGTTTCAACGGTTCGGATTCGTCATTTGAAGTCAATCCGATGGTTTTAGAGTTGAGTTCACAAAGAGACTTGGTGAACTTAGGAACACCCTAGTTCTACTCGAGGGCCTGATTACTATATCTGACTATATTACAAATTAAGGGCATTGCTAGACGGCCTGATTAAGGGGGTTACCTTTGCTGACTTGTTCTGTTCTGAGAGAAAAGAGGCATCGATCCATTATATAGCATGCTACTTGGGTCCTTGTTTTGCATGCCGACCCTGGAATTAAACTCCTCATCTCCAGTATGCCTCTGCAATTGCACCAGAAATTACACTTAAGATGGTAAAAAGAAAAAGACAAAATAGGACGGTACAGACCATGTCAACTAGAGCATAAACAGGTCCAATGCGAAAAGAGATCAGGTCGAAAACTAACGCACTTTTGCCATTTCATTTGCCTTGTCAGAAGACATGCCACTGGAATTTTGCCCTTGTTCACCAAATCTTTGTTCTTGGTTTATTGGCATTTGTGCACCTGGCTGTTGGTTCAGTTGAGGCTGCAGATGAGACTGCGATCCAAAAGGGGTTGTCCCAAAATTCATTCCCAAATTACCCATCGACTGGTTATGGGACATGTGAGGCCCAATGCCCAGCTGAGGCGAGGAAAATCCACTGCCAGCATTGCTCATAGGGTTAGGGTTAGGAAACAAAATAGGGCTTTCTTGTTTGCCCTCATCAGTTCTCCTCTCGGCGACATTTTTTCCTGATGAATCCACCCTCTGTTGGGCCCACCTTGGCACACTCATTTCCTGACTCTCTTTAGATGGGTTTGAATTCATACTACCCAAATTCTTACCACTGTCATGTTTTGGGGGTTGCATTAACATACTCGGGTTATCACTGGTTTGCAACTGGGTGTTATTGGAATTCCATCCATTCTGCCTGTTATTCCCAGACTGATTGTTAATATTTTGAGTAGGTCTGTTCTGTTGTTGAACCCACACACCATGGGGGCCCCTCTGCGCGAACTGTGCACTATTCTCAGGTCGTTGTGCCCACATCCCGTTTGGCGATTGGTTTTGTTCATGACTGTGAGTTAATTGATTGCTATGGGGCACTTCTTCAACATTTTGTTGAAAATTAGGTAAACTGGGGTTGTTCATGGTACTGCTTGATAAGGAAAGCTGGTGGGCTGCTGCTACTTCAGTTTTATGTACAGTCAGTCCACTCCATTCCTCATTTTGGCCATTCTCACTACTGGATACATCCAGCGCCTCTTGCATTAGAGCACTCCAGCTTCCACTCTGGAGAGAAGAGAATGTGCCTCCAAAATTATTGCCACTGTCATCCAGTGAATTTACGAAACCACCCCCAGCTGATGAGTTAACAGCGCTTCTAGCAAAGGAACCAACCCAGTTGTCATCTCCGTACAAGAGTTTTTCCTCCTCTGGATCCAAACTAGACCCTCCAGTTGTGGGCCCTGAATGTGTCATTGCCTGACTTGGCTGATTTGCTTTATCCTGCAACGACCAATGGTCTTGTACCGAGCTGTTTGCATTATCCTGGACCGGTGCACTATTAAAAGAGCTCCCTAAGAAATTCTGCATAGTATTATTACTTGATGGTGTGGTACCAGTATCTGATGCAAACCCTGAGTCGGGTACGGTCTGTGGGTACGGCCTGAATGTATCTGACTGGACCCCACTACCTACTGTCTTATTCAACATGTTCTCAGTGTTAGCATTACCAGCCATGCCCATGTACTGGGAATTCTGATAGAAGGACGGGTTCATTTGTGGGGGCATCAGCCCCATTGATCGCATGGCCTGGAGCTGATTATTCTGCTGCATCAAGGCACCATTTGCAAAGTTATTCATCAATGGAGGCCCCGTGCCATACTGCATCCAGCTTACATTACCGGTCGGCAAAGTGGTCTGAGAATTTGCTACCATTTGAGGAGAATGATTTGGCCATGAGGGCATTTCCTGCATTTGTGCAGGAAATGATGAGGGGTTCGCCACTGCTATATGAGAGGAACTATTACTTTGCCATGCGGGCATCTCATTCATTTGTGCTTGCTGCTGTTGCTGCTGCTGCTGTCTCTGCAGTTCCTGTAACTGCATCTGTTTGTACATCAGCTGATGTTGCCACAGCTGTGACATCTTTACCGAATTTCTATTGGCTATAATGAAACAACTGATGGGTTTTACATGTGATTGTTGAGTTCGGGTGTATTTTTATGGATCCTAGGACAATGTATCTTAAGCCTCTTTAATAACTTTGTTTACTATATAAATAGGCCTATCCATTCAAATTAGTCCCTCGTCCTCGTAGTTTGTGAGAAGAGGATCTGGCTGCACAGACCTAAGAAACAAAAGAGTAAAAAATAATTATAAAACATAGATAAGAAGGTATGACATTCTAAGTATAGAATGTAGCCGTGTGCTAAATTACAAGACACACTGAAATAAGGTAACATCTGGAAAAGAAACAAGAGAAGTAACTGCTTTTCAATGAGCTTAATAGAACAAACATGTGATTGAAGAAGTAGTGTCTTTCACACTTGGACCCTATTTTTTTATAAAACACCCTATTCTAACATGCATTTTAACTCGGACAATTTAACTGATGCAGATACAAATAAAGCCTGACATTCAGTGCTTCTTGATTGCTTTACAATAAGAACGTAACTACACAGGTCTGATGCATTTAGGTATAGTTTAAGAAGTTTCTAGAAAAATTAAGTATATCATATTTCTTTTTAATTTGAAATTTTGGTATCTTTGGCAATTCAGGTATTTACAGGATTATCTGGAAGAAAAGGGAAAGAGATAAATATAAAGCACGTGCAACGTGATAAAATGAACAAAGAAGTGGTGATACCTATAATGAAAGTTGCACAACAACGAGTCATGTGAAAAAAAAAAACAGAGAGAGAGAGAGAGAGCTGAGCTCAAGGTGTCAATGTTTAAAGCTCGAAACCAAAGTATCCATCTCAGAAAAGACAATTAGTACATGAATTTACACCAACAAGTAATCCCACCTAAGCTCAATGCCACTATATTGTGCTTTCTCAAAATAATAGCTACTCTTTCAGCTGAAATTAAGCTATGATCAACCAAAAGTTGTTCTAAAAGTGGCTCAAAGGAGCTCAATCACATGGAACATGAGTGCTTACTAAGCTCAAATTAAGCTAAAAATACAACAACAAAAGTTAACCTGTTCTTCTAAAAAGAACGATTTTGCAATTATAGCACTTCAGTAGCAAATAGTACATAGATCTAGCAAAAAAGCTAAATCAAGCACCCAATAGGAGCTTGCTAACCAAAACCCCCAATCCAACACAAGCTAACCCAACAAAGAGCTAAGCTGAGAGGTTGGTTCGCAAACTAACCTCGATCGATAGGAATTTCCTAGGAGAATGACGATCGAACGCCCTGGAGTCAGCGATTAGGGTTAGGGTTTCCTGAAGGAGGATCTCGAGCTAGGGTTAGGGTTTGTAGAGAGACGAAAAGGATGCGGAGGTCTAGAAAATGATCTCTTTCTCTTTATTTCTCTCAATTTTTTCTGCTAGTGTGTGAGAATGGTGCATTTGGGGTTGGGGGTTTCGAGTCCAGCTCAAGGGCAAAGATAAAGTGTTAGAGAGAGAAACAGAGAGAGAGACGGGGGCGAAGAATTCAACGAACTGGAGGAGACCAGTCCCGGATTTTCTCCAGTGCAGTTCATACTTGATAGAACGTGAACGTGAGAGTGGCAGTACTCTGCCATGTCGGACCCACGTTCTCTTTCTTCTCTGCTTCCTCTAAAAAGGTTCACACTTTAAATCTTTATTTAAATTCACTCGAATCGAATGTGTAATAAAACTGACATTATCGACTGCACTCTTGCCATTAAACTAAATATTAATTAATTCTGAATGAAAGACACTTACTCAAGTCATCTTAATTAATTCATTGTCTGAAATATTAATTCAACAAGATAAAATCATTTATTTACCTATTCTAAACCTACTTACTATAAGAAAGAGCATATATGTGTATTGCTGCAATCCTTGTCCATAACTTTAACAATTAATTATATATTCTTCAAATAACGTCAAATGATATTCATTCTCCATTTTAATTCAATACTAATTAAACCAATTTGCTAACCTAAAATATATTTGCATTCATCAAATTAATGTTATAATTAGCGCGCCCTATTTTGTGATTAATTAATATGCAATATCATATTATATGCGTCGTTGTGGACTAATTGTATACCGGAGCCAAGATGTTTAGTAGGATGGGAATGGCACCCTTCTAAACATCTTGGTTTAATTAGTAGGGGTGTCAATGGCACTCTTTTATTCAATTACCCGATCCGTATCGTATTCGAAAACATGGGTAAGGGTAAGATTTTTTTTTTCGTTAGCTTATCGGGTATGAGTAAGTTATCGAGTACGGGTAAGAATTTTTTTCCGTTATCTTACCCGTTATCATGTAAGATAAATTTTAAAAATAAAATTTTATATATATAAATATATATTTGTATGAAAATGATACATGATACAATAAAATTTTGTATTTTATTAAATTTCATAATTCAAATTAGTTGTATTCATTATTTATTTATTTTTTTTGAAAAATATTTTATCGAAAGCACAAATTGAGATGTCAATGACACTTTTTTATCTGTTTACCCGACCCGTACCGTATTTGAAAAAACAGGTACGGGTATGAAAATGGCTCCACCCAGTCCGTACCGTATCCGTTAACACCCTAATCCGGGGCGTTATTTGTTTATTTTTTTATTGAATAATTCATTCGGGGCATTATTACAAAAGGTCAATTTAATAAAACCAATGATGAGGTTTTGTAGGTAAAGGCCAAACGAATATAGTGTACGCTGTACGTATCTAGTTCTTGGCATTAAATAATGTAATGACAATAAATTAATGAGTTATATGCATGCACGTGTTTTTAAAATGTTAATTCAGTTGAGTTGACACTAGTTTTTTTATTTCCACAAATACAGGAATACACCATCACACACTTGTAGCAATTAGCAACCGCCAACTAATTATAGTAATAAGATTCACGAATTATTTGCAAATAATTTAAATTTAAACTGTTGGCGGATCAATTCGCATATAATTTGGTTTCTCAAAATTTTCACAAATTATTCGTAAATAATTTACAAATTTTACGATTTTTTCCCAAATTTTATTAATTATTCGCGATTTTTTTCTGATATTTTTTTGCTTTCATGTGGAACTAAGATCTCCAGTCCGGATTCAATATATAATTTTAAATTATTTCCAAATTATACTCGAATTATTCTTGAATCACGAACTTTTTTCGAGTAATTAATTAAGTTATCACCATGCTACTGAGAAGATAAAATAAAGTTAATAATAAAAAAGATTAGTTTACTCTTTAAAGATTAAAATAGAAAATGTCAGTACGATGAAGCAAAACTGGATGTGATCTATATGATGCAGCTAACATCACATTTAAGATTATGATATATATTTTGTTCATTTTGATGCATACCAAGATCACAAAATAAACAAACATATATGCATGAAATTGTGTACATAAAATATTATATTTGAAAAAATGATAAAATTGGAAGTATGTTTTACTGTTCATCAAGTAATTTAAAACAATTTAACATTGACATCTATTGATGCACCACCAAACAGATTCATGTTTTATTTTTTATTTTAACCTTATTTAAATTAATTTGTGAATATATTATGAAGATTATGAAGATAAGTCATTATCCAGTGATTTGACGGACACGAATTAGAGTTGAACTGTCAATTTATGACAATAAGACAAAATTAGCGACTTTCCAAGAGAAGTCTTTATTAAGACAAAATTAGCGACTTTCGAAAAAAAAAAAAACAAGAGATGACATAATAGGATTAAAAAATACTATCAAGACAAGTCTTTATAATTAAGTAATCCCTCTTTAATTATACACAGGGGCAGATGTATGTATAACTCAGAGGATGGCCAGCCGCCCATATGTTTTGAAACTTTTTAATGATTTATATTGAAATTTAATTGAACTTTTATTTTTCTTAAAGTTTGTATATTTGCCAGCGCCTCTTTATTCATGAATTATCACTTCACACGTGTACTTGTAGTTTAGTTGTTAAACTTGTAATTAGTTATTATCGAAACTCGAATTCAAGTCCAGACCATGCATGTATTATGCATTTTAAATTTTAACCTCCTATTCTATTTTTTTTTTTTTATTTCCCGTCCTTATTATACAATAAAATATATCAAAATATATAAACATGTAGGACAAGCAATTAAAAGGTAGCACTGCACTAATATTAATATACGAGCAGTGCAGTGGTTTTCACGTTGAAGTTATCTCAGCCTTCTTGCATTACGTTGCAGAAAATTATCTCACAAAGCTCCAAAGATACATATTTTAATTGCTAATTTAATCTTGTTTCATTTTTCACAAATTAAACACCTCGCCAGAATTAATTGCTAATTTAACCTTGATAAAAAAAACAACTAATATTTTTCTACAGCTGTATCTTTATAAAAAAGTAAAATTTAAAGAAGATAGCCACATAATTTTGTATTTATGCGCTGATGCCCCTAAAAGCTGCCAAAATTATATTAGATCAAATAGTTGCCCTGCCCCTGACTAACTTTGCTGTGTCTCAAGTAGTACCAACACAAGAGCAGTTGTAAAATCAGCACTTCACCAATAGAATTAAGCACCCATGCTCATGCTCATGCTCTCATTCCCAAAAGATAAAACAAACTTACTTTGTCCCAATAGCATTCATGCACTGTCTGTCCCCTCTATCCTTAATTGGAACATTCTATTCCTTTTGTCATTAAAAGAACCCCCTTGTACTTGTACGGCACCTCTTCGCTACAAGCCACGTGCCCTGTAACCGTAAGTGCACAAACAAGATCCTGTTTTTTTTTTTGGTACTTTCTCTCTCTCTTTCTCTCCTGAAATTATTATTATACTGAATTCAAATGTTCCGAAAAGGAAAAGGAAAAGGAAATTGAAATTGTGGGTTATGACTTGTGAGGAGGATACGTCACATGTGGCAATGTGGCTGGCATGTCTTATCCGATCCCCTTCCTTAATTGGTTGCCATCAATTCCTTTCCTTTCTGCCTGGGAAAAGGCATTCTTTGGAGCCACATGCAGTCTTTCGCACAATCAGAGAAAAGAGAGAGAATACATTCCAAGAACATGGGATAAAGTGGGCCTCAATTAATTCTCTTTAAAAATTACTAATGGTCGCCTCTAACTCTAAGTAATGTGCAAAGTGCAACACAAGTGGACCAATTCCAAGTATATATATCCACTGTCACAGTCTTTTTATTATGCTTCTCTTATTTTTTTCTTCTTCAAACAATCTAGAAAGGGTTTGATTTTGACTCATACTCACTTTGCATGAGGATGACTTGCCTAATAAGGCATTAAAAAAAAAAGTCATTTTTTAAGATGTGCAAATTGTTTATGATTTAGACATGATTCGCTTTTACTTTGATTTAATTAGTTATTATATAAAGTACCTTTTATGCTGACTGTTTTCAAATCTCTTCTCTTCTCTCTCTCTCTCCTCCATATGTCAAGATTAATTCCATTAACTATGAAAGGGTATAATTTCAAAGTACCCGAGCTTTATAAACGCACGCTGACCTCAATACCATCAAATATTTATACTCCAAATAAATTTTTTTTTTTTTGAGAGAATACTCGAAATAAAATTTAATCACCAACCATTTTATAAGTTTCAAAAATAGGATCAATTTTCTTTTTTCGATCCTTATTAATTGTCGACCATCCCTTAATATGAGCACAATAACATGTCAATAATATAGATCACTGTCTCTTAATTTGTCACATAATTCTAAATTCCACTCTGTATTTAAAATTTCAGCTATGGAATGGGCAATATATAGCCTTTTTTTTTAAAAAATTTCTAAATTCCTCTCTCAGCTAATGTAAAAATTCCTTTGTTTTTTCACATGCCAATTTTGTACCTTAATTTATTCGACATAACCGTCATACATAAGAATATGTATCCTCTCATGTACCTGACTCAAGCAAATTACAAACGGATGACCTAGAAGCCGAGCCGAAGTCAATCCAGTGCCTACAGAAACTATAGGGGATTCATTTTGAGATTCGTGCTAAGTTAAAAGAACTAACTTGGGCTGTCCGTTTGTAATTTTCTTGAGTCAGGTGATCCGAATTCCATACATAACACATAATTCATGAAAAAAAAAAATCTAGTAATAGGATAAATCAACTTGTCAATATCATGAACAATGTATAAATATTTCTCAACTCTAAAGTTGGAGTAAAGAAGAAATCGGCCATCAAAAATCAAGGATATTTTAATGGCCAATGAATTTAGGAAAGAAGATGCATCAGCACAGACTTAAAAATTTCTCTTATCACTAAACCCTATCTATAATGAATTTCCTTCATAAACCCATCGTTTGCATCTGACCTGAATTACAAATCCGCACCAAGCTAGAGACCGAATAAATCAAGCACCAAGAGCCCAAATAAATCTTAAATGGCGGCCCAATGTTGCTCACAGCAGTTAAATCTAATGGATAAAAGCCAGACCAACAATTAAAGGCTAATAACTGGAGCCCGAATCAAATCAACAAAAATGTCTAGTTTGGTTGTATCAGGGCTTCAACTAATTAATTCAATCAGAGTAATGTGTACGGATTTAAAATACCATTTCCTATTTTAGGACAACTCAGATAGAAAGCTCAACGGCTCAAGTGCTTTGTTTACACCCTACAAATTGTAATGAGATATCACAAGCCAACAAATTGCGAAGAGAAAAAGAGAGGTGCATGTAAATGTAAATTTTTTTACCAGTGGTCGACACTTAGAGCTAGCAGTTAATTTCAGCTGTCTAAAGTAATCAAAATTAAATTTATTTTAATTTATTTCACAATCGCTAGGGGTGTCAATGACACCCTTTTATCCGTTTACCCGACCCGTATCGTATCTGAAAAGATGGATAAGGATAAGATTTTTTTCCGTTAGCTTATCGGGTACAGGTAAGGGTAACGATTTTTTTTCATTATCGATCTTACCCGTTATCCTATAAGATAATTTTAAAAATAAAATTATTTATATATATAGAGATATATATTTGTATGAAAATAATACATGATACAATAAAGTTGTATTTTTGTCACACCCCATATTTTTACCATCTGGAGCGTGATTATATAAGCATCTTCACACCTTTCCTTGGCCCGTCAACCTACGTCACCAACAGAAAGGAAAACAAAATAATAAAACGGCGTCAGCTACAAAGCTCAATAACCAGTTATTTAACGATGCGTTTTCTCTATAATTGACTTAATTTAACAACCACTCAAACATGCCGGATTAATCCACACGAACACACATCAAATTATGCACACATATTTAACCGGTGATAGCACGTCGGTCTAGGTTATTCGTAAAACAAGTCACACCATATTCACATAGTTGGAAGCCCATCACACATGCGATTTCCAACTTCCACAACACACAATCTCATCAAATTCCAACCTTAGACCTGCTATCCTGTTAAATATGTCATTATAATCTAATACCCAATACCAATATCCAAATCAACCATACAAAACAGAAACACGGATTATAGAGATGTTCGGTTACCTGATAGCGAGATATTCGAAATTGCAAATCGGATTGCAACGATAGTTTAGAATCACTGTGACGTAATCGAAATTCGAATCGGACATTGAAATCAAATTAATGTCAAAATATTTATCACGATAACTTTTCTTTATTTTTCTTCTAACTTCTTTCTCTTTCTCTCTTTAATTTAATTTCTGTTTCGTTGTTTTTCTTTTCTGTGTTTGCTGTTTAGGGTTAATTAAAGAGGAGCATTTAGGGTAATTTATAATTAAGGGCTTACGGAAATGGTTCATACGAAGAAATCAACGTGAGACAATTAAGGCAATGGGGCTGCATGGCTGTATTAATTGCCACGTTGGCGTTTCTTCATTAATTTATTACGAGCAAAGCTAAGGTGTGATGTGTTCACTAAGAGGGTTTGGTGAGCACAACTCCAAAAGTATATCGGATCGGCTTCAAACGGCGAATCCAAACCGTTGAAATCCATATACTTTATGAGTGATGCATGTACATGCAAAATTTTAAAAGTTTCGAATTTATTTGCTACAAGGTCAAGCGGTCAAAGAAATGAACATTTTATAACTTATTTTATAAATTGTTTTATATATTCATTTTTCATCATTTCTTTGACCGCTTGACCTTGTAGCAAATAAATTCGAAACTTTCAAAATTTTGCATGTACATGCATCACTCATGAAGTACATGGATTTCAACGGTTTAAATTTGTCGTTTGAAGCCGCTCCGATATACTTTTGGAGTTGTGCTCACCTATCTCTCTTGGTGAGCACATCACACCCTAGCTTTGCTCATTTATTACCATCTAGTATCACTTGTGTGTTTAGTCGTTTGAGCTGCTGGCATTGTAATATTACCATCTAGTATCGCTTGTGTTTTTACTTCATTAATTTATAGTCAGATACAGTGAAAATAATATATAGGTTTATTTGATTGAAAACGGAAATTGATATTTTAATAATGTAGCTAATTATCAATTGGGAGAAGATTAATTTAATTTAAAAGCTTCTAATTAAGTTGTAACATGCGTAATATACTAATTAATACGTCGTCATATTAATTCTGTAATTCTACATTAATTGTATTGAAATTTATTATCAGTGATCCCTTAATTTGTTGCCGCAAAAAGTTAGAAAATCATTCAAAAACCATTAATTGATTCATCAATATTAATTGGATGCTGCACACAGAGGACAAGACTATAAATTTGAAATCTGCATCTTATTATTAGACAGTTTTTAGCTGCCTCAGAAAACTATTTCTCTTGGGTAGTTTTCATCATGTGTCAAACAAGAATCAAGTCTGCATCTTATTATAATTAGATAAGAGTTTTACCCTGCCTGGAGCAATTTGTGCGAACAGAAATTTCACCGAATTTAAACTTTGGCAAGGCAGATAAACAAAATCAAACCGCGTATACAACAAGTGACTTCAAGTGTAGTGCAAAGACAATAACATTCAGTATAAATGGCAAATTACTTGGAAGGAAATATCTTCATTAATTTTCAAGCATTAAAAGCTTCGAAAGAAAGCTAGACAACCAATGCGGGGGTGAGTTCTCTTTCATGGGGCAAGCAAGGTTTTTAGAATCTAGATATTGTAGGGAATACCAAAACAGATGTCTAACATTAATTTCTAGTTCACTTAACAATACACTTGGTGATGTTAAAAACTTCATGAAGTTCAAATTTGTCACCAAAGAGAAACAATGTCCTCCAGACATCATTACAAAATGTTCCACCTTATATATGTTAGCAAAGCATCTTGCACATAATAAAGCTGACGAAAGGCTTAAAACCCCTGATGCTGATTTGCTTGCCCTACCCTGCTCACTTCAGCCTAACACATCATATGAAAAAAAAACAAATGAGATTTTGCATTTATATTTCGTTGTCTAATTGCCTGTTTTATGGACAATTAGAGAAAACAAAATTCAACAACAACAAGCCTTTAGTCCCAAACAAGTTGGGGTAGGCTAGAAATGAAACCCAATCATAATCATAAAGTCAAGGTAAATAGTAATAAAATAGTACTAAAAATAATATAATAATAATAGTAGTGGTAGTACTAATAGTAATAATGGTATCAATAATAATAGTAATAATACTAATACTAACTATATTATGCCTAAACTGATCATAGGGGTCAAAGTCCTAAACTTGCGTCCTTGACCCTAAATCACTAGTCCTATGACCTAAGGCCTATAATACTACCCCTAAACAATCTCTAACCGATATTTCCTAGGTCATGGTTCTGGTACGTGGATCGCTAACTTCCACGCTCTCCAGTCTGAAGCCAACTACTTGGATACATTCCACTCCTTCAAGTCCCTTTTTAAATTCAAGTCCATTAAATAAAAATCATAACAAGTACAGTACTGATAACTAGTCCAGTAGCCCTAATTCAACAAGAACTGTGGCAATAGAATGAACCCAACAAAAAACAATGAGATTTTGAGTTCAAACCATATAAACTGATACAGATCTACCACAAAACACTCACCTTAATTTGTAAATATCTTGCAAAACCCTGATTATTACCAAAGTAGCATATAACACCCATATTTCTCATTTTCCATGTTAACAGCAAACTTTTTTGGGCTCGTTGCAAATAACAACCAAATGCCACTATAATAATAAAAAAAACAACCAAATGCCACAACCAAGATGAAGAAAGACATTACCTCAAAGGCATCTTTGAGATAGTCCAGCTCCTTGTCAAGGTCATTTATTGCCTGGTTATATGCCTGGGTAGGTGATGAATGACTGGTTGTATGAATCTAAAAAAAAATAAAACACATCAAATCAGATAAAAACAAACAACAAATTACGAAGTCTGATATTGTAAACATGCATTCTATCCTTCAATATTTCTTCAACAATTAGTGCATCTATCAAGGCCCAATAGAAGAAGTAAAGCAGATACTTGCAATGCTGGACCTACATGAGCTGGTATAGTGATCCTTGAAAGCAAAATTAAGAAATCTCAAGTTCATAAGGGAAGAAAATACGGTTCTTACTCTAACAACAATCTTGTACTGTAAAGGGTGTGGAAGCTTGTAGCCGGCAAAAAGAACATTTGGGTCCCTGTGCAACTGCCTGAAATGATTGGAACTTTGTAAGAATTCACAAATGACATTAATAATTTTTTGTCATATATTTTTAAGGTGAATAACTCCAAATATCCCTGCATGCAATTCCAAATAACCTACCTTGAGTAGCTGATAGTCTGATACCAATAATGACACAAACAATTAATGGTTTTA
Organism: Carex parvula; assembly: GCA_025461045.1. Lineage (NCBI taxonomy): Eukaryota > Viridiplantae > Streptophyta > Magnoliopsida > Poales > Cyperaceae > Carex > Carex parvula. The sequence goes on from JAJGRW010000819.1 coordinate 86,364, forward strand.
ATTATTATGTTGAGAACTTAAAATGCTTTTGTTCTCTACATATTATGCAGTGTATATCTTGAAATAAAAGTAAAAGGGGGTAAAAAGGAGAAAATACATGCGAACAATGTTCCCAATGGTGTGGTCTTCACGCTCAACAGTGAAGGAGGCTGCATTAACTATCTTTGTGTCCCTCTCATACGAAACCCTGTTTCCATTACAATGAAACTTGTATCAGCAATTCAGTATAGATAAAATCAAAGACTCAAAACCTAGAGCTACACTATCTGCAGTGCGAAAAAACCAATTTGACTGTCCTTGTAGAAACTTTGACATGGTAATATACTGGTAAAGTGCCATTTGGTACACTTACGAGCAGCAGGTATGGAAGACTGAAGAGTAAAAAACTTGAGAGTAGGAAAGTGAAAGTTACTTTTCGTGCCAAGGGCCACAATTTCAGCAGTGAAAGGACTGGATTTGGTTATCCTCGTAGCAATTTCAGTTTAATGTACCAGTTGGTACCCCTAGCAGTGCCAGTAAGAAAAATGTAAGAGGACGAAACTGAGAGTTACTTTTTAGTGCCTTCCGGCACAACAAATCTCTCATAACGATCTGGGGCATTCATTGCTCACTCCTTTTCTAGATCTGCAATTGCAATATAAGATCAATAAAGGCAGCACCTTTCAGCATATAGCACAATAGTAGCTATCAGAATAGTGGGTTCTTTTTTTTTTTTTTTTTAAATGGCCTCAAGGGCCACTGTTTATAGCTATCCAAAGAGTAAGAATAAAAATAATAATCGATGTAAAGGAGGAAATAAACATTCGACTAGAGAAGTCTCGTTTACAAATTTCGTTCCTGTTTCCATTTGAGATGGTAAAACCCTAGCAGCAAACGAGACCCCGAGGTCAGGGATGGCCTAGCCCGAAATAGAGGGGCTGATTGAGAGAGAGAGAGAGAGAGACGCATGCATACCGGCGTTGGAAACGAAATGAGGCAAGAGAAAATGGAGGTTTTGTTCGCTCCACCCTCCCGTGCTTGAAGAAACCCTGGAGGATTGGTGGGGACTGTGTAACAGTGGAAGCCAGAAGCCTCAAATTATATTTTCTAAACATGGTATGGGAGCAGGGATAACACTAGGGCTACTTATGAGCCGAGTTGAGTCTATTTGATACACACTAATACTAATAGCCTAAAAGAGAGTTGAAGTTTGTACTCTTCTATTATAATAAAAATGGAATTAAACTTGTCATTTTAAATATTTTAATTAAATTTTGAACGTCCAACATCTCACAAGAATAATATATTATCTTAATCACTAAATCATAGGTTAATTCTAAATTTTTTCTTTTATAAATATTTATATATAATTATTATTTTAGATATTCTTTATTTTCACTCTACTTTTTTTAAGGTTCAAATGTTTTTTACATATTCTTTATTTTCACTCTACTTTATATACAACACATTAATCATAAAATATGAAGAGGGTCGAAATATTTTCTTTTTTTTATTTGTATCATGTATCTATTTTTTATTTTCTAATAACAATAATTATAAATTTATATGCTAAAATAAAATTGTTAGATGTAATCTATGTTATTTTTTTTCCGTGTACATAATAAATAATGACCTTCGATTTTTTTTTTTTTTGTGTATCAATAAGTTGAAAAATTGACGTTCAGAAATTATCCACATTAGCGTATTTTTGCTAGCTCCTAATAACAATCAAAATGAAGTTGAAATATCATAATCTTTTAATGTGCATAGAGAAAAACCAATATTGTAAAATGTGATTTTGTTTATGCATGCGGAATGTCACTGCATATCGCATATGCAGTATGCGGCCATATGCGAATTTTAATGTGGACTTATATATGTAGATTTTAAAATACAACTAAATTATCAAATTAACCAACTACAACCAAATTAATTAATTATCCAATTTATAGAACCAGATTACACAAACTTTTAAAAATAAATCAAAAATAAAATTAAAAATTAAGAAACTAAGTAAAACAAATCAGAAACTTAAAAAGAAAGAGTAAATAGAGATATCCATGAAATAAAAATGGAGAAGAGTAGAACGGGTGTTAAGAAATGGTTCGAAGGAAAATAAATGCAGCAGTATTCACGTGCATGCTTAAACGGATATCTCCATTTAGAGAATCATGTGGCTCATGTGGGAATTCGTTTTTTGACCGGAGTCACTTAATTTGTTAGTTCCACAAGGAAATACAAACTTTATTTGAAACCTTTATATGGTAACTAGTGTATTTGAGAAACAAAAACATCAACAAAAAAGCATGTGCGTACACGTATTGTTCTCAGATTCGTATATGGGCCACAAAAATCCATTCCAGTTTCGTATGTAGGCCACAAATCCACATAATGGAGGCATCATGATATATTTTGTGCGGTATGCTACTGGAAACGCATCTGCGGGCCATGCAGCCGCATTTAACATATTATATTTTAGCATTTAAGCTTTAACTGCAGTTATTAACATTTTATAAATAGAGGTATGATGGAGACACAAAAAATGTCTTATGAACCCTCCTAAAAAGGTAGTATGTAATTTGAATTGTTATTTGGGATGACATAAATTTTATATTGTTTTGATCATGTATAGTCACGTCTAGTTACGAGTTGTGTTGTATTTCATAACTATGGTCATGGTGATTTGTGTGTCGTGTCGTGTCATTTTTTCCGAAGGATGATCACAACACGAGAGAACATGACACGGGTCACGCAAATCATACCACGTGACCAACATGTGTGTCGTAACGTGTCCAATCACGACACAACTTTACATTTTAGAAGAAAAAAAAGAGTCAGGTTCATGTGAACTTTCTTACTCTTCAACGTTTCCGAACACAACGTGACTTTCTTACATCCTAGAAAAAAAAAAGTTAGGTTCATGTGAACTTTTTTACTTTCAACATACCTATTGTGCCATCTAAGTCAGGGGCAAATCCAAGATTTTCGTTAGAGGGGCAAAAAAATATCGAATCGGGTTTAAATTCATTAACTAATTGGATACTCGATAAAAAATAATACTTTGACTTATACTTTTCAATACTCTGACTTGTAATTTATGATGCTCTAATTTATAATTATAATTATTAATCATAATTCAAGAAACTTATTTTAATTTTAATTCTAAATTTAACCTGAATTACAAATTAAACATCAAGAGGAGGCAAAAAAAATTTCAGAGGAGGACAAAGTCGATTGGAACCGATAAATCTCTACTAAAACTCAAATCCCAAGAGAGGCAACTGCTCCCGGACCATGTGGGTCCGCCCCTAATCTAAGTGTGGAAAGCCTTGATCTATCAAATGCATGCTATAGTGCTATACCTATCATGCCAAAACAGAATGCACAAGATTCGAATGCATGTTATTCGATCTGTTCTTTAATATTCATGCTAAAATGGATTGAACGGTCCGCATCTAAACTCAAAATTGTGTTACCTTATTTGACATGAGTTCCAAGTAATTAGTTTTATCCTTTATCATGGGTAACATAACATTCCGAATGCGATTGAGAATTTGCCTTTGCCTTTGGATGACTAATTACCAAATACCAACCAAACGACTAATTAAAAGCTATTTTGCTTGAGAGAATTTAAAGACATTGTTGAGCACTTCTTTTACGATGTCAGTTGATTTTGACTGCAATTGCTCTGTGAGTCCCTCTCGCCCTGCTACACGTGTGCCACCGCTTGTTCCATTGAAAACAAATTCCTAATTAACAGTTTGGCACGGAAGCAAGCGCATCTATTGATGAACAAGTTAATTGGCTCCGGTGAGAGATGGAGTTATCTTCGAAGAAATAACGGATTGGTATCCAGCTTAATTAGTAGACTTGGATTTCTGAATTTGACACTTAGAATATAATTTGAACAGTGTATCTTTCATACTTGTTTTAGAATTGGTGGTAATCAAACTCTTATAATTCAAAAATAAATACAAAATTATGTCTTGTGCTCCAATTTAAAAAATTATGATATATTTTATTAAACTCCATGTCATGAATACCATGTATATAATATGAATTTGAGTTAAACCCTTTTAGTTTTCAGAAGAGCATCACAAGATTTATTATATCTTCTAGTGATAATTTTTTTTCTCAAAATTTAGAGTTCATGATGTTGTCTCCAATGCTACATCACGTATGAGCAATTTTAAAGAAATAGATTTTGAATGTAATGAGTAGATCACGAAACATTTGGATTATAGTTGAAGTATTCTTGGTGATTTTCGGTGTCATACCAGTATATATTAATTATTATATATTTGAAGGAGAGAGGACAGAGTTAGTCATTTTGGAGCAAGACAGCCTGCTGATCCACCATCAATGCCACCACCCTCTGCCCAGGGCCTCGACCTTATGGCAATTAAGGTCCTACTTGTGGTCTTATACTGGTAAGGTTAGCACTTCATCTGTTGTGACTGATTCAGATCCGACAATATCGGACGAGGAGTTTGTTCCATGCACTTTCAAAACTCGTTCTAATAAGTAGTATTATTAGAGTTTAAAATTTGAATGCATTTGAGCTAAAGACATTTTAGTTTGATGAATTAGGGTTGTAAAATTTTTTAGTTTCTTTAGTGTCTATTTTGTAGACTTTATTTTATCAATTCAGAGTTTATTTGGACTTAATGTATTGACATGCATGTAGACTTGATGTTTCTCTACATTTGAATATGGTAAAAAACAGTAAAGTTATAAAAACTTACATTCAACTAACTTATAACTTAGTCTTAATAAAGTCCACACAAATTGCAAATAAAATAGTGAAAGCAATATCTAAATAAACAAGTTCACAACATACATCAAATGAGAAGAATTTAAATCACCTATTACTATTGCACCTAAAATTAAATCCGAAACCGATCAGTTGCAGAAGATGGCCTACCAGATGGCTCTACTTGGCTTTCAGATGCTCTTGTACGCCTACCAGTTGGCTTCCAGATGACTCTCCTTGCACCCAATCGCCTCTCCTCCTATGGCAACTGCATATCTCATTGCTTCTGCAAACATAGCAGATGCAGCTAAACGACTTGTAGTTGTGCTTCGTTGTGACCCTTGTGACCCAGTTGAAATATCTTAATTTTATCGCAAGTTGAAATATCGTAATTTTTTGTCTCCATCATGCCTCTATTTTTTAAAACTTTAATAACTCAAAACTTAAAACTTAAAAGTCAAAATAAAACCGTTAGATATGATCTACATCATTTTATCTATGTATGTGTAAAAAATTTACGATATTTGTCATCATCAAGAGCTTGTAAAAATGTACTAATGTGAATAATTTTTAGACATTCATTTTTCAACTTATTGATTCACATAAAAACAAAAATGAAACGTAATAATTTTTTTACAAGCACATAGTGAAAATCATATAGATTACATCTAATTGTTTTATTTTGACGTTTATGTTTTAAATTTTTGAATTATTAGCGTTTTAAAAATGGAGGCCTGGCGAAGATACAAAAAATGAAGGCATTTGAACCCTCCTCTACAGAAAATAAAAACAGGATTATTAATCTTGTGATCAACGTTACACGAATCCACCGGCTGCAATAACTTCAAAATTCGGAACTTTAATTTTAAATACTATTAAAAAATGAGGCTTTTCACACACGAAAAAATGATCTGTGGTTTCCTCGCCTCTGGCCTTTGTACTTCAGCTTCTCTTCTACGGAGCATAATCCCAATGTGCTCTCCAAACAATTGAAGGTGATAAAAGCCGCTCGGTTGACCATCCACATGACTGAAGCTATCATTTGCAAAAATAAAACAGTAAATAAATGATACATACAAAACAAAAGCTAAATATAATGAAATAAAGAGAGTTTTAAAGATAACTACAATTTACAGAATAATAATTGTGAATATTTCTAGAGTTAGGAAGGTCGGCAGACCATGTTAAAACTATGTAAATATTTTTTTTCCACTAACCCTAAAAAAACAAACCAATTGTGTAAAGATAATGTTATGGGTTGAAAAATAGAACTACTTTTTTGTGTTGGGTTTTCATGGCTGCAAATATAAACTAGGAAGTGAAATTGAACCTTAGAGATGAAGATAGGATAGTTTTCATCTATCCATTTGTGCCGATCTGTCTGTTTATATTTGATTTCCTCTCTGAGACTAAGTAAAAGTAGTGCATGGAAAAATGCCATCAAGATATCGAGGTTGGTGGCGAGCTTATGAACAAATACTACAATATCATCCCTTTTCTCCAATAAGAGATACTGAGCTGCATTTATCGATTAAAAGAATTTATCAGAATACCAAAATAAGATTTTCATAATTCAGTATTGACAAGAAAACATATGGGTAGTTGTTACCAGATTTGTAATGGGATCTTGCTGATTTTGAAAGCTCCAGTCTGAAAAGCAAAATACAAAACTGGAGATTGTAAAAGAATTAAAAAAATAATAATGAAAAGGTCAATGAGTCCCTGCATTAATTATAATGAGAGAGAGCTCACATCTCAGAATGTCTGAGTTTAGAAGCTTTAGAACCTAATTCCACATGCTCATACAGTAACTTGGTATTTGTCAATCTCCGCCAACTTGCCCAAAAGGGGAGAATGTGCTCCATTTTTGAAACCTGCTGAGGTGTTAGAACTGAACAAAAAAAAAGTGTTTCATTCAGAAAGACTTGACATTGACAAAAAAATAAAAGGGCCGTAAGTATGATTGAAAATCACCTTCCCCACATTCAAGGAAATGCTTTAGCAAGATAGAGCTTCTTTCACAATTTAATGTGGTTAGTGAAAGGCATTGCACCGCCCTATAGTTCGCTGAATTTCATATTAAGCCAAAAAAAAAAAAAGATTACAAGATCATAAAAGGACCTATCAATCATTAACATTACTTAAATTCAAATTATACAAAAAAGCTAGGGGTGTGCTCCCGAGGGTGTGAATAGGGATCAAGGCAAGGGAAGGGAAGGAAGACACATTTTTCACCTTGCTCCCGAGTTCTAATTTCACAAGGTGAATGGAAGGAAATGGCTCTCATTTCTTCAAAAATTATTCCCTCCCAATTTGAGGTGTAACAAAGTTCAACTCCTCATTCTCTTTCCTCCCTTCCCTTTCAAACTCGGGAGTAGACTGTAAGAGAAAAACAACAGGAGGGAGGTAAAACGGTGTACATTGCTATAGGCATTGACCTGTACCAATAATCCGTACAGAAACTGTTGCGAATAGAAAGTAACTCACCATAGAGGTGGAACATGGTAAGAGAGAGAAACGAGAACCAGATGACCAGTGCATGACCCCTTGTGATGTGAGCTAAGAGCATACCGATTACCATACCAGTCATTGTAGCAAGCGTCTCTTGACTACCCTCCTACCAATTCAAGATAATTGAGAGAAATTAAGAATAAGTGAATTACATATAATAAATATCATGCATACTCACGCAAGACAAAGGAAGTATCACCTATATGATACGGAGCACAACAATAAATCCTCCATCCTTACTAAGTATTGATCATTACACAATCTAATTAAGGTATTGCACATTTTTCAAAAAAAAAAAAAAAAGAATTGTCCTAAATGATTTCAGATAATTTATTGGGGGCACAAGATGCTCCCAAGAACATTGGGTATATGTATTTTTTTAAGGTTTAATGGAGACAAGATGGATATTGCTAAAAATGCGGTTCTGTCTATCAAAACTTACTACCTTAGCAGATATATCAGCTGCATTTTTTGCAAGGGAAAAATGCTGAGTCAGCGCTGCCCTGGTGGCCCCACTAGCAACTCCAGCTAAAACAGGGAACAACATAAAAAAGGTATTTTGGGAGTTCGGAAAAGAAAAAATAGGTGGCTTGTAAATTGCATTATTTTTCAAAATTAGATATAATACTAAACTTACTGAATGATCTAGATATACTGCCTAGGCATACAATCAGTATGAATGCCGAAGGAAATAAAGGGCTTAAAAGATCCATTAGCATCCCTGCATGACATATGTTGAACAGGTAAGCAGTTGAATTTAGAATTTTGAAATTACCAAGTAATTCACTAAAGGGGAAGCATATAACCATAAAAAGACAAATATTACTCATAAATTATTAAATCAAAGAGCATCTTAATAAAGAAGAAAAAATTGCTAAATAATTATGCAAGTAGTAAGTTCTCACCAAGGTCATTCATAAAATCTGCCACTAGTCGCCACATTTTTGCATTGCTGTCCAGGTTCGATCCCTTAGATGGCAAAGGAAGATCTAGTATTATTATTTCATCCTAGTTCAAATTAAGCAAATAACAGATAAGAATGCCATCTTGTGGTATTTAAGCAATATTGAGTATACCTGATAAAAAGTGAACAAGATTCCTCCAAGCATACCGGTAAAATCTCGCAAAAACCACTGTCAATAATAAACACACCAGTAACCAGAAAGGAAGAAAAAGGTTGTGAATTTCAAAATACTTCATGGTAATTGATTAAACAATCTAAAGCCTAGAGTTGACAAAAATAAATGACCCGATCGCCAAACAGAAAGTACATGGTACCTGAAAAGAAATACTTGGTCATATGAAAAAAAAAAAAAATACCTGAAAAGTAGCACCTATGACAGTAGCTGTGGTCTCGCCAACTCCAATTGCACTCAACAGGGCCTAATCCATTTTTCAAGGATAAGTTCATTTGTACAAAAAGCAGTCAACTCCTTCAATGTTCTAAGGAGAGAAAAAGATTGTTTAGAAATGGTATTAACTAGAAACCTCACTTGAGTAGATAACATGCAACGGATATATGTTGAGAGCCCCTGACCAAAAATAAAATTAAAAAAAAAGTATGTGGGTTAACCTTACAAGATAATAGGGATTATATATTTTGAAGATGATAGAATTACCTGAAGAGTATCCCAGATCTGGAAAGGCACGTAGTCTGGAGTAACACTGCTTGGGAACCCCTGTTAAGTTAATTTATCCCCAAATCATCATTTCAACATAGAAGGTATCAAGTTTAATTTCAATTTATCTCTCTAAAGTACTGTTTAAATTCAGATTGAATTGCCTCGGGGACGAATGCGCCCAAAATTGAGCTCCATAGTTGACCCCATCTAGTTCCAAACCTAAGAAGAGAGAAAATTGATTTATCTCGACAGAGGAAATAAATTCTTAAAGACAAATATGATAGTTTTACAGGGGTGCGTATGTAAAAGAAGAAAAAAAGAAGAGAGGAGAGAAGAAAGCACCTAGTGAAGGCGAGAGAGGAGGATGTTGCGGTGAGAATGGCCGTGCGGGAGAGCTTCGTGCCCGAAGATCCTCTCCATTCCTCGATCGTAAAGGACGACGAAAGCTCATCGGTTTCGCTGCCTTCAAGCTGCATCGAGGTGGCGACTCTGGTCAAGGTCAACACTGGCGAGGAGCGAAGAGCGAAGAGCGAAGAGGAACTGGAAAAAAACCAAATCATCAGGAGTGACTAGCGTCCATATCCTATCTAAATGAAGCCGTTCGATCCTCATTAAGATTCGTGCTGCAGCTTCGAATTCATGCGGATCAAATGCTCACAAATTGATGTAGATCGAACAGTTCAAATGTCCATCGGACTGAGACTGAGACCGCCCCTCACTCAAGTCTCAGGTGATGGAAGAGCAGAGGAACCTTCGTATTAAAATTTAAATCTGATAGACTTTTATATGCTTTTAATAAAGAGTAAAATGAGTATTTTTAAATTTTAAAATGAATTTTAATATAAAAGACAATGAAATAGATAATTTGTGAGTTTTTGAAGTTTAGAAGGGAAAATATATAATTTTAAAGTTTAGAGAAGGAAATACGTAATTTGAAGTTTTTGAGGAGTATACGTGAAATTCCCCTTATTTTTAATAAGTAGAAAATCATTATTTTTGAATGGTTCGGAATCTTCAAAAACTAGTGATCTTGTACTTATCCAAAGTAATAATTTTCCAAAAACTATAAAATTTGATATTTTAATATGGCGATCATATTAAGTGATTCCAATCAATAATTTGAACTTTAAAAAGAGAGATAAGAACATGAGACACAATTGAGGCATGAAAGACCCGAGGTATTTGAACCATACTCATCAAACAAAACAAATACAAGTGTGACAACTATTGTGAGCTTCTTTTTCTACTTTCCTCTGTATTCGGTACTCAAAATAATAGATGAATCTCACGTATGCCGGACGCTCATCCCACTCCCACTATGTCAAAGAACTTTAAAACGAAGCCTAATACAAATTTGAGATCGAAAAGTTTTGCCACTGATTCTTTTAAAAGTAACCCTGTATTACTCTATCACTGATTTATGTAAAAAGTATGGACCCCATAGTAAGTCCAGAATCCAAATCTAATATTTAGTGGATTGAAGTAATAGTTTCAAAACCCCCTAAACAAACTACTCATGCTATATTTAGTTTAGTAAGCCCACCAAGGGGACGCCACAACAATGGAAATTTACATAATAAAAGTATCATGTGAGCGCAGCATATGCAACAGCGAAAACTTAAGAAACTTCTCGAACTTTGGAGCTTGGATCCATGGAGAGACCCGCGACTCCACCAACTGGAGACTCCAGCTTTTTATTGAAATGGTCCCGCAAGAACTCAACTGCCATAAAAGTGAAAGCTGAGGCTGGTATGTACCATATAATTCTTGGTACGCTGCCTCTGAACAAGCCATGCATTCCCTCATCTGCCCAAATTTTCATAAAAGCATCAAGCCACCCTTTGTACCTGACAAAATCAGTAAATGTCAGAGAATGTAGAATTTCAAAACACAAAAAAAAAATCCGTACGCCAAATACTCTTTTTCTTTCGTGCAAATAACAACCAACAGTTCAAATGTTTATTAAATCCAAATTGTTTTGCATGTTAACACCACCTACTGGTTTTGCTAGTGAAAGAGGTGTCTTGCAATAGCTGTTGAAAATATATGCCCTTATCCTTAATGAGCTTCATTTTTTTTTCTCTTTCAGCCATAATTGATAATATGCTAAACACATGCAAATACATTTGTTATTAGTTAAACAAAATAACACATGCAAATACATAAGATTACTAAAATTACTAAAATTATTAGTTAAACAAAATACCTAATGGTGGATCCCTGTACTTGCAATCTCGTCTTTATCACATCCAAAGGTGTGGTAAGATATGCACTTAAACCTGAAAAACAATTACAGCCATCATATGAAATAAAAGAAAAAACATGAAATCCCACATGCAAAGGATAATATTATGTAGTTCCCATCATGCAGACAGCATTTTAAAATGAAGCAAGAGAAAAGAAAAAAAAAGTATATTACCCCCAGCTAAACCTCCTAAAACAAGCCCCTCAAATGTGCTACTAATACGAAAATCACTATTCCTAAAATATCTTTTCCTCCCATTCTCGGTCAGATCTTTCAATGCTTCATAAAATGTAACCTGAAATAGGAACAAATCATTGCATCAGAACAAGATAAGTTCTCCGAAGTGGAGGTAACCCACCAAATTGGTATTGTACCAGTAACAGGAGGCACACAAATCCAAAAGCATAACACCGTCGCAAGGAAACTAACCATGAGGCCAGCAAAAGGCACGTCCCTTGCTAATGTAGACCAAAAACTGCACAAGCATGAGAAGCATCTCCAATTCAGTTTAGAATTCATTTTTTCTCACTTACAAAATCTTTGAAAGAAATGGACATCAGAAGAAAAAAAAAGATCTCCTTCAACAGAACAAAAGAAAGCTGGTGAATGCACTAATTTCAATCAGTCACAGGGCTTGTATAGAGAATAAGACTGTTGAAATTTGTTTAATTCATGTTCAATTGCACTTCCATAAATTGGTTGTTGATAAACTCAGGTAAATTTCATTTGTGCTGCCGTAAGACCTCAAAACATCATTGCATTCTGCAAAGCAAGAAATACATTGGATAGACCCACCAATCACCAAACATCTCATATGCCCCTGTAAAACTAGAATATGTGTACCATTTCTTGACCACCAATTTTGCTATTTTAACGAATATCAAAATTACTGTACATAGGTCATACACATTGGTACTGGTTTTAACATTCCACATAATTGTTGGGGCTTATTTAGACAATCTTGACAATTCAAATCAAGTCAAAAAATGTCCAAAGAACGGAAACAAAACTGTAGATATGTTTTAACCTTATAGATTGGTCAGGAACCAAATTCATGCAATTTGAGTGTCACTTTATATTTCTTTTTATTGATGGTTGAGTGTCACTTTATATTTCATCCAATACAATTACATATGGACTGTTGTAATTTTTCGAATCATTTGATGAACGGCAAAAGTTGTATAAAATTCTATCATTTTGAATCATGTTATAATATACATATGGTATGACACATTCCAACAACCAAGCCTCTAGTCCCAAGCAAGTTGGAGTAGGCTAGAAATGAAACCCAACCGGAGTCACAAAGCAAAGGTAGATAGAAATAAAATAATAATAAAAATAACAACAGGAGTAGTAATACTAATAGTAAGTAATAATGGTACCAATAATAAAAGCGATAATAGTGATAATAATGGAACACATTCCAAAATGTCAGAAAAAAATTAAATATAACTTACGGCAATTGTCAAGATTGACAAGTTAATCAATTGTCAATTATCTCAATCCGACAAAGTCAATCAAATATTGATGGAATAGTGCCAGGAGGGGCATCTGTGATACTTTAATGGCTTTGCAGGATCACCCACCATATCTCAGGAATATGATATTTGCAGGGTGACAAATGAGGCCTTAAATTTTACAAAACAACAGAAATGAACATTTCCAAATGGCTCTCTTAAATTAATATAAAGAAAAAAAAGTGTTTCTGAACTTCGGATTTGCACCTTTACTTTTGCATTCTTATAACATCATTGTACTTGAACTTTTAGAATTGACCATTTTCGAATATAAAATATTTTATGCACTGACTTACCCAGCATACAAGCCCCTGAGACCATGTTCCTTTAAAATTGAACGGCCAGCTTGGAACATTCCAGAATAGTATCCACGCTGCGGCCCACAATTAGTCATTGCATTTTGCATATTTGTAGCAGAAATCCAGGAACCTCGTGTACCTTGCACTTGCATGCGTTGTTTGATCACTTCACATGGCACATACACAAAGGACCCCAAAGTATCTCCTACAAAGAAAAAAAAAATAAGAATATTTCATCATATCAATGTATCATTTGAATAAGATGTGCTTTAAATTTTAGTTTTAGCAAGAATATATCCACAATTGTCAATTCTTAAATTAACATCTGACGTTGATCAAGACAAATTATTGTAAAAAGAAGTCAGATCAAAATAATTTGGTGTCAATGAAATAAGGTAATCCATTTTGCGTAATCAATAAAGACAAAAAGGCCACCAATTTAAGCAAGCCATAGCAAAGTGAAGTTTAAAAAATAACATTGACACGCCAAATGATACATTAAGGTTTAAATATAAGATATTAAAAGGTCAGGATTCTTATAGTATAGTAAAAGTACAAAGTACAAACCAATAGCACCAGCAATGAAGTGAGACCAATGGCTGCTTAAGTTGGGATTGACTTCTTCTAACCATGTTTTAGTTGATTCTATCACACCAAAATATGTTGCACCGGTTGCAAGTGAGCCTGTAACACCTGGTGCAATTCCTCTATAAAATCCTAGAACAACAAAAGATAAGCAAGTATTGAACACATTGTTTTTCACATTACGAAGATAAAATGAATAATTACATGCCTAACCTCTCAAACCATCGGACCGCCCAAACTGTTCTTACCATCTGAAGTATGGTCTTCTGACCCTGTTCAACCAAATAAATTTAGGTGAGAACAATTGCACCTTGAAATTCATCTCATGAGAACCTAGAAAAGAAATTGCTTTCTTATCCTTAAGAGAGATGAAACTTTCTTAACCTATACAAAAGGTTCAGGGTTCAGCAGTTTAGGAAACACCACTTATACCATTTAATTATAAGCTCATGACAAGCATCTGAAATCTCCAATAGTTGCAAAAAAATGAGCACTGTACCATATGAAACAGAATAATATTGAAAAGGTAAAGCAGGTTAACAGAAACTGTTTGTAAAGGTACCAAATTGCCCCTAAACTAGGTGAAACTTCAGATTGTAACCCATAACTCTTTCATATTTGCAAAATCAAACTGAACACATCACAGATTGAACTAGTTCAGGTAAAAGAACCTACAACTCTTTAAGCTGATGAGGATATTCTGCACAATTTTCTTTGAGAGATATTAAATTCCGACGTGGCTGTAAAAAATTATTACGCAAGATTGTTTGAAAGGGCCTACTATTTACTCTAAAATGGCACAAAGAGTCAAAAGTTTAACTGAAATATTCCAAAAAGAATACCAGGAAAAATGAAATTAAACCTTTGGCAAGAAAAGGGTATTCAGAAGCTAACAAAAGATTCCCTGAGACATTGGTAAACATGCAAATAGCCCCTAAGACTAGGTTACTCAGGTGTACATCAGAGAGACAGACACTTACCCTTTACCTGGCAACTAAACTAGATTTCCATAAAACAAAAACAAAATCAGTACAAACCTGAGTTCCAGTAATGATAGCTTGGCTTTGCATTCTTGTTTTGAGAGTATCAATCGGGTGCAACATCCCTTCTCCGAATGCCCCTGCAATCGCTCCCCAAACAAACTCCCTCCAAACTAAATAAACAACAGAAATTGTAATTAAATAACAATAGCAACAAAAGAGCTTACATTTCCCCTTTCAAAAGAGTGGGTAAATGACGAAAGATAAGTCTTAAGAGAGATTGTGAGGGAAGAGAGCCGGGGACTTGCCAAAGAAGTTCTCCAATGGTAGAGGTCCAAAACCTCCATTTCGATCTTCGTCTGCTCTGGAAGAAGACCTCATGGATGGAAACTCACACGACGTCGATTATAAATTCTACGAGTGTTATCCGAGCTAGGGTTTTGGTTTCAAAGAAAAACCATGGCTGTGCTGGTGCTGTGCTGTGCGTGTACAGTAAGTAGCGGGGTGCTTTGGAAGAGAGAAGAGAACTGCTTCGAAATAAGAAAGTAGAAGACACAGCTTCAGTGGGTTTGTTTGTTCGGTCAGATTTGAATCGGGCCGGGTGGCCTCTCATTTGCCTTTTGTTTTCTATCGGGCCTTTGTTAATATTTGAGAGGATACTTGTTCCCGGTCTGTATAGTCGTCGGATTTCATATTACCGGTCGAGTTGAATGGTGATTAAAATCTGACCAGTTGATACGAGAGCAGGTTGGGTCCGATGTCCATCGGACTCAAATTTGGGTCCGATGAGTTTCTCGACCGTCCGATCTGATTTAAGATTCGTGTGTACGAATTGTAAAGCAGCCGAGAAAGTTCCGGGCGCGAATCTTAAAGCAAATCGGAAGGTCATAGAACCAATCGAACTCACTTTGAGTCCGATGGGCATCGGACCCAAATTGACCTCGATCGCTAGAAGGGAAGGGTCAAATCTAGAGAGAAAACAAAGGAAATTATTTGAAAAAGAAACACGCTAGAAGGAGGGCTTGAACCTCCGACCTTGTGGTTAACAGCCACACGCTCTAACCAACTGAGCTATTCCAGCTTTATGATACATATGAATAAATATAAAATTTAATCAACTTAAATACAATTATTCTGACAATCACAATCCAGCTCTTCCAAGGAAAAAAGGAATGCACAGAAACTGCAACATTTGTGGGCCGAAAATATTAGAAAAGAATAAAAAGAAAACAAGAAAATGGGCCACTTATCCTTTCCTCCAATGAAATTTGAAGGGATGTAATTTAAAACAACAAAATGCTAAAAATGTTCCTTGTGGAATACAAATCTAGTTGCAGTTTTGGCACTCATGCCATGGCATAGCCTCTCTAGTTGTCTCCCCAAAGAACCGGGACCACAATAGAAGACCCCTACAATCAAAACACATTTATGTGAATTCACAAATTAATTTGACTAAATTAACACGTTGAATGGTTAATTGCTGCTCACCTATTCTCTCCCCACCATGTGTGGTCGCTAGACCAGAGAAAACTCTATGCCAATTAGGCCTTGCAAATTGTGTTCTCACCTAAATAAAATAAAATTCAAATTGAATAAAAATTAAGAGGGGTGAGTTTTGCAATATCAGAGACCGGAAACAGAGGATTTTTAGAGGTAAACCAACTCACAGGAGTTTTTGAGATTATATCCACGCCGTTCTTTATAAAATGAAGGGCTTGGATTGCACTTATCAGCGCTGATCTCTTGTCGCCTTCTTGGAATACGCTGGTGAGGTAGTTGTACATTTCTATTACGCCCTGTAGTATTTAATTTCGACCACACTAGCTATCTATATTAGTAGTAATTTGACATATTTTGTTCTGATAATATCACCAGATCATACCAGTTTCAAAAGATAAATACATAAATAAGAAAGAACCTGATTTGTATCCATGCGTGAGACCTCTTTCATGATATCTCCAAACCACTCAAAGGAACCTTGATCTCTAGTGACCCAATAAAAGTATGCCTTTTCTTTCCTCTTAGCCTTTGCCTTATCTAACTACAGATCGAGGAAAAGGAAACCAAATACAAAATTATTCAGGTATATCTAATATAACATGAATATATATATATAGTTTTGTACACAGAAAATTAATTAATCTTCTTTCTTTTTACTTTTTGGAGTACCTTGTTAATACCATTAGCTATATCTTTGAGCACACTAATAAATGGTGTCGCACCTATCCCAAGGCCAATTAACAAGACAATCTCGTACTTTGAATGGTCCTGTGAGGCTGAACCGTAGGGCCCATCTATTGCTATTTTTGGCAAATTGGGTTGAGCAGAGATTAATGCCTGTAGACACAAAAAACAACAAATGTATTTTTCATCTGAAAAAAATAAATGTGTGTTTCAGTTTAAAGCCAGGTAATGTTTAAGTCATCAAATTAACCTGTGTCGGAAATTGTATTAGTTAGTTAGCAATCAAATTTAGGAACTGTATGGGTCTAGTTCTGATACACTAAGATAAACTGTTAATCCTTATTGCAGATTGTGAGCATCAATTGGTAGTTGATACAATCCCACTGTTTTCCTCTTTGTGTTTACTGATATGAGCAAGTCCCAAAGTTAACTATGCCAATGGTAATTGCCGAGAGATATCGAATGCATTGCATACTTTTTCATATCAGCATAATTTATGGTCGGTGATCGCTGCTCAGTTCAACTCGTCTAGCTAACAATTGGCTAACAATCTATTAAACAACCAAAGACACTGATAAGATAAATTTACCTCTTGGAAGATGCTATAAAATTGATAGCTCCAATCGCCAAGGGACCTAACATGCATGCTTAGGTTATCATCATCTGGTGCTGAGGTCAGTGAATATGGATGCCTGGATTTCAACAGTACATGAACAGAAAACATTTAAGAAAGCTGAAACTACAATTATAGCTCTTGAAGTACTTCAAATTTAGGGGAAAAGTTCAGTATGCCCCTCAAAGACTTCAAAATTACGTATTTCCCTCTCTAAAGTTCATAATATCATATTTACCCCTCTTAATTTTAAAACTAAAAAAATTACCCAAATTATTGCCTTCTCTATTAAAACTCATTTTAAATTTATAAAGTACCCATTTTACCCTTTATTAAAAAATATGTACTATGTTTAAAAGAATTGTTAAGCTTCTAATTGGCCAATTGTGAGGGCAAATGATTAATTTTTTTACTTGTGATGTGCACACAAACGTCTGTTTAGAAAATTTAAGAAAGCTGACGTTACAATTATAGCTCTTGAAGTACTTAAAATTTAACCAGGTAAAGGTTCATAAATTATACATAGAATAAAAATAAACTTTGGCACCTTGTTCTTACCACTCGAAGTTTGAGATTTGAGGGCACTGTACAAAAACATACATTCCGCTCCGATATGTGAAACCTGAAGGTTTTTTCATCTTTAGAGAAACAACCTTTCCAGAGTATATTCTTGCCTGATCAGGAAGTAGATCAATAATTTTAGAAAAATTATCAAGTTGTTAAATAAGATTTGTATTGTTCATTAAGATACTCTGCTTTAATTATTTTGGAAGGAGCATACCTTCAGGATTTTGACAGCAACCATTTCTGAACGTATTGATCGAAATATTCGCTCTCCGACATAGATTAGAACAGGAATTGCCAAGTACATCCAAGTCTAAATAAATGAAAGGAAAAAAATGTAGATGTGAAGATTAGTATAACTAAGATGTTCAAATTATAATTTATGGAATGGCACAAATTAAAAGTTTATGAGCAACTAGGAAAATACCGTCTTCTCGGTGAAGTCTTTCGCTAGAAAGAGAAACATCGAATGGATGATAAGCAACACATAAACCAAAATAAGAACATGGTGTGAGTACCAAAATGCATTAAACCCAACAAATCGTTGGATTGGTTCAGGGAGAGATTGAGGTTTTCTTCTTGGTATTCTTAAAGCTAGCAAGAATGCTATTAGCATCAGTATCACCATTGCTATCCCGGTCAAGCCCTCGGTGGATGTCAATATGTCAAGATAAGAAGGTTGCATGTACCCAAAGTCGCACCCGATTGTTTGCCGAAATAGGAATCCGTCTGCTCCTACAATTCGTGGAAAGTCGCATGTCAGATGAACGCCTGCATGTAGGATCACACCAATAATAATTCCTGCAGCAACAAGCTACACTAGATAGAAAGAAAATTGTTTTTAGATAAGGAACTGACAATTAACTGAGAAATTGTAGAGGTTCTTTTTTTTATAACTAGTATATTCTGTAACTTACAAATAGTTAAGGCTCAGCTTAATTTTGTTAACAACATACTTCTATTAAATTAAAGTAAAAAAAAATCCACTTAAATTGTTAAACTGATTAGTGCTATACTACTAAAAAAAGTGTATGAATCAATGCCCTTATCCATTGGAATTTGAATTTCTTGTTTTTTTTAAGGTCAGTGGCATGGATGCCTACTGACGATGGTATTAATAACAAAAAAGTATTTACAACACCTCAATGTACAAACTTATATATATACTGAAAGCAGGGCTACAAAGACATGTTAGTGTAGTATCAGAAAAAGAATTATGAACGGCTATCTGGTATTTCACATATAGAGGCAACATATACCTTGTGAAAATTGATGGTGTCGTTGAATGGCACGACAGAGCCAATCGTACGGCTCTTTCGAAGCCACGTCACTGTGTTTCGGCATACTGGTAAGAGCACAAGAGCCATATTCAGCTTAAGCGTCTCGGCCGCCCCTTTAGCGGTGCAGAGGCAGTACCCCATGACTTCAAAGGCCGATCTATGACGATATTGCACAAATTTCCAGGTGAAGAGACCAATACAAGTTGCAAGCCAGAGCATTACAACCAAGGCTCGCCTCCAATAAGCCCGAAGAACGACAGTTGTTGCAGGAAGGGCTTCGTATGGACGATCATTTGTGGGAAGGATTTCATTTGACCAAGTTGTAGCAGGTGGAGTGTGGATTGACTTGCTACTTTGATCATTTATCTGTTGTATTTGTATAAAATATATATCAAGTCAAAAAAAAAAAAATCAATGATTTCTGGTGAGAATTTTCTATTGCATGGAGAGGTTGAGAAATTCAACTTGTGTGTTTAAAACTAAAACTAGAACCTTAGAATAATCTTATGCATATGAAATTGCAGATCAAAATTGACAGCTTGAGCTAATCACTTAAAAAGATGACAGATATAAAAAAAAATTTCAGGGCATAGATATAAGAAAATATTAAAAGAGAAAAACCAGAAAAGAACCTGGATTGTTACTTGGTCACTCTGGAGCTCTTCCAGTATCAACCTAACACATTCTTTAGCCTCTTCATGGGTGAATGTCAACTTATTCACAGAAGCACTGTACAGTATAGCCTAGAAATATATAACCAAAAATTAAATTAAATTATACTTAAAAGTCTTCTGTGTCTGTACCCGGCCCATTGAGAAATTAAATGAGTTTCACAAATTTTCAGTACCGTTTTTAATTTCTCGCTATAATTTGAATTACACAAAGATTTCAATAAGATAATCATTTTCTCAACTCAAAAAGTATTTAAGTTTGAACACATGTCTATTTTATAGTTATTGTCAAGTGAAAATTTAAATGTGTTTTTGGCCCGTACTTGAATTATTTCCTTTTCTGTGACACCTTCGCATATCTTCTTCCCACATCTGAGACAAATTAAATTAAATTAAAATTAGCATAGTATACCTCCTTATTGTGGAGAAAGTATGGAAAAAAATAATCATGGATTAATTTATATATAAAAAGACTGGATTAATTACGCGTCTAATGAAATTCTAATCTTGAAGTTGGTACTGTCGGACTCTATCATTTCTGCTCTTGTGTCATTAGCTTCCATCTTACCTACGTATGTAAGAAAAGTTGGCAAATTAATCTCAATGTAAAGTTAATAAGCTTAGTTTTGTATATATCATGATTCCATTTATTTTTTTCAAATCAATTTCTTATATTATTTTCATAAAGTTTATGCGAAACATGCATTTTTACTGATTTTACACAGTAAATTTTCCTTTTGAAACCAGAATTAGATAATTGAAAGGAAGAACAAAAGAACAAACTGAAAAGAAGATGAAAACTTACAGATAGTGTTTTCTGGATTACATGCTAGATCACTTGCTATCTCAACCTCCTTCCATTTTAATTCTCCATTTGCATCGCATTCTATAAACTCCGTCCTCAGAGAAGGAAGAGACAGCAACTTGGCCTCTCCTTTTGCCTCCTTAGGATCATCTCTTCCCGGCATGTCATTTTGAGAACTTGGAGAGCTACTACCCGTGCCACTGCGCTTACTGCAACCAGTGCAACTCTGGTCATCATGAAAATTGATATTTATTTCTACTGGCAGCTGGAAAGTTTTCAGCTGAGCTCGATGAACGCATGCCGCTTGTTGGTTGGAGTTGTAATGGATGGCGCGCAGAATGGATCGAAATTTCAGTAATTTCAGGGTCCTGATCAGAATTAGTTTGAGACAATTTACAGTCAACAAACTCTTGAAAAGCCACCATGTTTACCAGTAGATGTATATTACTTTAGATGAAACAACATACAAGATATAGTTTTCAAGAGTGCGAATTAAAGCCAGTGGCATTTTGGCTGGATGAAGTTAGAGAAGAGAGCTAGCTTGTATGAGTAAGAAACATGGGTTTCTTCGAGCAATCATTTAAACATCTTTTGTTGCTAGCTTATTGGTCCACAGGTAATTAATGATCCCTGTATTTTGTTTTTCTCCAGTGTAGATGGGCAGGTTGGAAAATTGGTGCAACTCGTGTTGGTTTGGTGGTTTAGGGATCGAGGCACTACACTACGTTAGAGAGAGAGAGAGAGAGAGAGAATGAGGTAGAGGATGTTGGGGGTAGGAATTGACCCAACAAGTAGCTTTTGGTTTTATGATTACTGTAAGAGGTTTAGTTGGGTACGTACTTAATTGGGGTGATGCATGTTTGTTGTATAGTACACTTTCTTCTTGGTTAGTTAGCTTAATTTCCAATGATTAATTTGAAGTCCTTTAATTTTCATAGAATCGTCAATACGTACCCAGTTAAATTCAATAATCAATACACGTGTTTAAAGTCATTTGGAAGGCAGTTTAAACATTTTTTTATAGTAAATTAGACTATCCTAGCATGGTCTGTTTATATATAGTAAACTTTCTTATATATGTTAATTGTTCAAATTGGTTTCTATGAAACTACCAAGTTTGGTCAACTATCCAGCATTGGGTCCCACTGCAAAATAAGGGTCATTTTTTTAACAGGACAGTTTTGACTTTATACAGCGCACAAACCAACCCTATGCTGCTATGCAGTCTTTACGCCAAAATAACTATGCAGTATCGTATTCCCTTTATGAAACTATCACTGTTTAGGAAAGGTTAGATCTCTATCAACACCAAATTAATATAATTTCTTTGACAACTGTCAAAGCTAATTCATAAATATGGAAAACCAATGAAATTTGAGCAAGTTTTACCAATTATACAGTTCGTGCTGGGTGATATTTTATAAAGGGGGATTTTAGGGTGATGATATTAAAATATTTTAATATATAGACAATTTTACTCTTCATTAAGTCTTTCCTTTAAAAACTAATTCTCTCTTATATATTACCACATAATTTTTTTTCTTAAAAGTTATGTTTTATAAAGTATGTGATTTTGTTTAAAATATGTTTTTTCTCATATATTGTTTTAAACACTGTTCCTTAAAAGTTACTATAAAATCTGTTATCGTATAATAAGTATTCATTATGTATTTTAATCAAATTTTTAAGATTTTCTAAGGGAATTACAACAGTGAATTGATTTTATTATATGAGTGAGGCTATGGTGCTATGCATAGCATGGATGGGGTCCGTGCTACGGCCAAAAATTTGACTTTTTAAAATCCTAATGGTCGATCCAACCTTTCAATGTGATAACCATATGAATATGTACTTGCAAACTAAATTTTATATTTTTTCGAATTTTTTTACTATTTTTTTAGATAGGTAGAATTTTGATGGTCCAGAATTTTCAGAAAACACTGATTTTTCTACCTATCTAAAAAAATAGTAAAAAAATTCGAAAAAATATAAAATTTAGTTTGCAAGTACATATTCATATGATTATCACATTGAACGGTTGGATCGACCATTAGGATTTTAAAAAGTCAAATTTTTGGCCGTAGCACGGACCCCATCCGTGCTATGCATAGCACCATAGGCTCACTCCTATATTATTAAAATCTATCAACATTATATAATTATATATGGATTTATTTTTTACAACTTCACATTTTTTCTTAAGAATCTACTATAAAAAATATTTTGTCTATTAACATTTTATCTTCTTTTTTTAATTTTTATGCAATAACACTGAGAAAATGACATGATTACTTACATAAAAAACATATTGAATGCAAATTATCATGAATAATTTGACATTCAACTTATGATTAAAATAATAAATTAAAAGTACAACAAAACACTACAAAATAACAAATTTATTTGGTCACGAGCCGCAATTTGTTAGCATACATAGCCTTTAGCACCATAGAGATCACGAACAACAAGAAACAAATCATCACGATTTTCAAACTTCAAATTAAGAAGTTGATTTTTTTTATTTGCATAATTCAAAACTTGATTTTCAAAGTTTTCTTCCTGCGGGTTAGTTCATGATCCATCTATTCAATTAACAAATATAAATTAATTATAAAGAGGAGGGATCCACTTACACTCTTTTTTGAATTTATTTTTAAATAGTATTTCTTTAAATTATTTCAACGGAACAAGCCTTGCGGAAGTTAGAAAACTAGCCTCCACCGATCCTACGGACCGGTGTAGCAAGAAAAACACAACCCACACCGATCCTAGAGATCGGTGGAGCCCGTTTTGCACCAGCCACACATACTACACGGAAGACTACACCAAATACCCCTGCACTGATCCTGTGGATCGGTGGAGCTTCAAAAATGCCTCCACCGGTCCTGTGGATCGGTGTAGGTTTAGAGTTTAGTTACTTACCCTCATCCATCATCTCATCTCATTGGCTCAAGTTTTGGAAGCTTTTGGGCTGCTTCAAGGGTTCTACTATCTGAATTCAGATGGGAATTAATTAGTTGCTTCATTCTTCACCACACAATTAATATACTAAATACATAAATATAATAGTAGAATAGAAATGGGAATATAATAGTATCCGCGCTGTCCACTTGGATAGCAGCTCTCTCTACCTGTGGCATTACATATATAGTTGCTTCAAATTTGGAAATCAAGGCTCCACCGGTCCTAGGGATCGGTGGAGGTATAGATGAGGAATTTTCTGTGGCGAGGTATCGGCTGGTGCAAAACAGGCTCCACCGGTCCCTAGGACAGGTGTAGATTGGGTTTTTTTTGCTCCACCGATTCTAGAGATCGGTGGAGGCTAGTTTTCGCAATTCGGCCCAACAAAGGCTTGTTCCGTTGAAATAATTTAAAGTAATTTTATTTAAAAAAAAAATCCTCTTTTTTGGTGACACCGAATTACACTCTACATTTTCAAAGTTTTCGAAGTCCAAGCAGTCGATCCAAACCGTTCAACATGATGGATGTATTAAAATGTACTTGCAGATCAAATTTTTACATTTTTTTGAATTTTTTACTATTTATTAAGTATTTTACAAAATCGTTGTTTTCATACCATTGAATTTTTGTACACATCTTAATAAATAATAAAGAAAATTCAAAAAAATATAAAATTTGATCTGCAAGCACATTTTAATATATCCATCATGTTGAATGGTTTCGATCGACTGTTTGGACTTTAAAAATATAGAATATAATCCAGTATCACTAAAAAAGAGTGTAAGTGGATCCCTCCTCAATTATAAAACATCAATAACAAAAATCCTAACAATTTTAATTAAAATAGATGTATAGATTATAAGTATCAAAATTGAGAGAAAAACAATACATTTGAGTTGTGATATAATTATGCAGCTATATTTTCACGAGACAAAGGAAGATCAACGAAATTATGTAGCTTTTGATTCTACATGAATGCAAAATATAAAAAAAGAAAAAAAAAATATCTAGTAATTATGGAAATCAAATAATTTAACGATCATTGTATTAATTACATTATGAAAAATATGATAGTTAAGAAGACATTTAATGAGGATTAAAATTGTTCATATATTAAATTTTTGTAAAGATGTTATGGTAATTAAATGTGTGTGGGTCGATGTGCCTATCTGAATTTTATGTATACCCTAAAATACCTGAACACACATATTTTCTTCTCTAAAACTCATTTTAAATTTATAGTATTAATTTTATCCTTTATTAAGTAATAAAATTGTAAGTTTGAGAATATGAAATATGTGTTTATCGTTTACTGTTACCATAATAAAAATATAAGAAAATCTATCGTTTACTGTTACCATAATTAAAACCTTGTTTTCAAGTTCTCTTGACTCCGACGGAGTGCGTCCGACGTCCATCAATCTTAAATTTGAGTTTGATAGATTCTGTTTTTATTTGAATCGCTTTATGATCCGTGCACATTAGATTCATACTAATATTAAAGTGAATGCACAAATCATTAAGCGAATCGGACAGAACAATCTATCGAACCTAAATTTGAGTCTGATGGACGTCGGCGCACGCCTTTTCGCTCTCGTCTCACGCTCTCTCTTTGCGACCTTGGGTTACTGTTACTATAATAAATTGCCAGAGATACAAACCAAAAATTGATGAGCTTGTATTCTGCTATACCGATGTTAGGTCTGGAATCTCGATCGTGTATTAAAATAAAATTCATTAATTTGGACCATGCTTGTAGTGTACAAGTTCCTTTAATACAT
>JAJGRW010000819.1:115213-334772 GCA_025461045.1 Carex parvula
AAAATAGTAAAAAAATTCGAAAAAATATAAAATTTAGTTTGCAAGTACATATTCATATGGTTATCACATTGAAAGGTTGGATCGACCATTAGGATTTTAAAAAGTCAAATTTTTTGGCCGTAGCACGGACCCCATCCATGCTATGCATAGCACCATAGCCTCACTCATATAATAAAATCAATTCACTGTTGTAATTCCCTTAGAAAATCTTAAAATTTGATTAAAATACATAATGAATACTTATTATACGATAACAGATTTTATAGTAACTTTTAAGGAACAGTGTTTAAAACAATATATGAGAAAAAACATATTTTAAACAAAATCACATACTTTATAAAACATAACTTTTAAGAAAAAAAATTATGTGGTAATATATAAGAGAGAATTAGTTTTTAAAGGAAAGACTTAATGAAGAGTAAAATTGTCTATATATTAAAATATTTTAATATCATCACCCTAAAATCCCCTTTATAAAATATCACCCAGCACGAACTGTATAATTGGTAAAACTTGCTCAAATTTCATTGGTTTTCCATATTTATGAATTAGCTTTGACAGTTGTGAAAGAAATTATATTAATTTGGTGTTGATAGAGATCTAACCTTTCCTAAACAGTGATAGTTTCATAAAGGGAATACGATACTGCATAGTATTTTGGCGTAAAGACTGCATAGCAGCATAGGGTTGGTTTGTGCGCTGTATAAAGTCAAAACGTCCTGTTAAAAAAATGACCCTTATTTTGCAGTAGGACCCAATGCTGGATAGTTGACCAAACTTGGTAGTTTCATAGAAACCAATTGAACAATTAACATATATAAGAAAGTTTACTATATATAAACAGACCATGCTAGGATAGTCTAATTTACTATAAAAAAATGTTTAAATTGCCTTCCAAATGACTTTAAACACGTGTATTGATTATTGAATTTAACTGGGTACGTATTGACGATTCTATGAAAATTAAAGGACTTCAAATTAATCATTGGAAATTAAGCTAACTAACCAAGAAGAAAGTGTACTATACAACAAACATGCATCACCCCAATTAAGTACGTACCCAACTAAACCTCTTACAGTAATCATAAAACCAAAAGCTACTTGTTGGTCAATTCCTACCCCCAACATCCTCTACCTCATTCTCTCTCTCTCTCTTCTCTTCTCTCTCTCTCTCTCTCCAAGTGTAGTGCCTCGATCCCTAAACCACCAAATCAACACGAGTTGCACCAATTTTCCAACCTGCCCATCTACACTGGAGAAAAACAAAATACAGGGATCATTACCTTGTGGACCAATAAGCTAGCAACAAAAGATGTTTAAATGATTGCTCAAAGAAACCCATGTTTCTTACTCATACAAGCTAGCTCTCTTCTCTAACTTCATCCACCAAAATGCCACTGCTTTAATTCGCACTCTTGAAAACTATATCTTGTATGTTGTTCATCTAAAGTAATATACATCTACTGGTAAACATGGTGGCTTTTCAAGAGTTTGTTGACTGAAATTGTCTCAAACTAATTCTGATCAGGACCCTGAAATTACTGAAATTTGATCCATTCTGCGCGCCATCCATACAACTCCAACCAACAAGCGGCATGCGTTCATCGAGCTCGGCTGAAAACTTTCCAGCTGCCGTAGAAATAAATATCAATTTTCATGATGACCAGAGTTGCACTGGTTGCAGTAAGCGCAGTGGCACGGGTAGTAGCTCTCCAAGTTCTCAAAATGACATGCCGGGAAGAGATGATCCTAAGGAGGCAAAAGGAGAGGCCAAGTTGCTGTCTCTTCCTTCTCTGAGGACGGAGTTTATAGAATGCGATGCAAATGGAGAATTAAAATGGAAGGAGGTTGAGATAGCAAGTGATCTAGCATGTAATCCAGAAAACACTATCTGTAAGTTTTCATCTTCTTTTCAGTTTGTTCTTTTGTTCTTCCTTTCAATTATCTAATTCTGGTTTCAAAAGGAAAATTTACTGTGTAAAATCAGTAAAAATGCATGTTTCGCATAAACTTTATGAAAATAATATAAGAAATTGATTTGAAAAAAATAAATGGAATCATGATATATACAAAACTAAGCTTATTAACTTTACATTGAGATTAATTTGCCAACTTTTCTTACATACGTAGGTAAGATGGAAGCTAATGACACAAGAGCAGAAATGATAGAGTCCGACAGTACCAACTTCAAGATTAGAATTTCATTAGACGCGTAATTAATCCAGTCTTTTTATATATAAATCCATGATTATTTTTTTCCATACTTTCTCCACAATAAGGAGGTATACTATGCTAATTTTAATTTAATTTAATTTGTCTCAGATGTGGGAAGAAGATATGCGAAGGTGTCACAGAAAAGGAAATAATTCAAGTACGGGCCAAAAACACATTTAAATTTTCACTTGACAATAACTATAAAATAGACATGTGTTCAAACTTAAATACTTTTTGAGTTGAGAAAATGATTATCTTATTGAAATCTTTGTGTAATTCAAATTATAGCGAGAAATTAAAAACGGTACTGAAAATTTGTGAAACTCATTTAATTTCTCAATGGGCCGGGTACAGACACAGAAGACTTTAAGTATAATTTAATTTAATTTTTGGTTATATATTTCTAGGCTATACTGTACAGTGCTTCTGTGAATAAGTTGACATTCACCCATGAAGAGGCTAAAGAATGTGTTAGGTTGATACTGGAAGAGCTCCAGAGTGACCAAGTAACAATCCAGGTTCTTTTCTGGTTTTTCTCTTTTAATATTTTCTATATCTATGCCCTGAAATTTTTTTTTATATCTGTCATCTTTTTAAGTGATTAGCTCAAGCTGTCAATTTTGATCTGCAATTTCATATGCATAAGATTATTCCAAGGTTCTAGTTTTAGTTTTAAACACACAAGTTGAATTTCTCAACCTCTCCATGCAATAGAAAATTCTCACCAGAAATCATTGATTTTTTTTTTTTGACTTGATATATATTTTATACAAATACAACAGATAAATGATCAAAGTAGCAAGTCAATCCACACTCCACCTGCTACAACTTGGTCAAATGAAATCCTTCCCACAAATGATCGTCCATACGAAGCCCTTCCTGCAACAACTGTCGTTCTTCGGGCTTATTGGAGGCGAGCCTTGGTTGTAATGCTCTGGCTTGCAACTTGTATTGGTCTCTTCACCTGGAAATTTGTGCAATATCGTCATAGATCGGCCTTTGAAGTCATGGGGTACTGCCTCTGCACCGCTAAAGGGGCGGCCGAGACGCTTAAGCTGAATATGGCTCTTGTGCTCTTACCAGTATGCCGAAACACAGTGACGTGGCTTCGAAAGAGCCGTACGATTGGCTCTGTCGTGCCATTCAACGACACCATCAATTTTCACAAGGTATATGTTGCCTCTATATGTGAAATACCAGATAGCCGTTCATAATTCTTTTTCTGATACTACACTAACATGTCTTGTAGCCCTGCTTTCAGTATATATATAAGTTTGTACATTGAGGTGTTGTAAATACTTTTTTGTTCTTAATACCATCGTCGTAGGCATCCATGCCACTGACCTTAAAAAAAAACAAGAATTCAAATTCCAATGGATAAGGGCATTGATCATACACTTTTTTTAGTAGTATAGCACTAATCAGTTTAACAATTAAGTGGATTTTGTTTTACTTTACTTTAATAGAAGTATGTTGTTAACAAATTAAGCTGAGCCTTAACTATTTGTAAGTTACAGAATATACTAGTTATAAAAAAAAGACCTCTACAATTTCTCAGTTAATTGTCAGTTCCTATCTAAAAACAATTTTCTTTCTATCTAGTGTAGCTTGTTGCTGCAGGAATTATTATTGGTGTGATCCTACATGCAGGCGTTCATCCTGACATGCGACTTTCACGAATTGTAGGAGCAGACGGATTCCTATTTCGGCAAACAATCGGTGCGACTTTGGGTACATGCAACCTTCTTATCTGACATATATGACATCCACTGAGGGCTTGACCGGGATAGCAATGGTGGTACTGATGCTAATAGCATTCTCGCTAGCTTTAAGAATACCAAGAAGAAAACCTCAATCTCTTCCCGAACCAATCCAACGATTTGTGGGTTTAATGCATTTTGGTACTCACACCATGTTCTTATTTTGGTTTATGTGTTGCTTATCATCCATTCGATGTTTCTCTTTCTAGCGAAAGACTTCACCGAGAAGACGGTATTTTCCTAGTTGCTCATAAACTTTTAATTTGTGCAATTCCATAAATTATAATTTGAACATCTTAGTTATACTAATCTTCACATCTACATTTTTTTTCCTTTCATTTATTTAGACTTGGATGTACTTGGCAATTCCTGTTCTAATCTATGTCGGAGAGCGAATATTTCGATCAATACGTTCAGAAATGGTTGCTGTCAAAATCCTGAAGGTATGCTCCTTCCAAAATAATTAAAGCAGAGTATCTTAATGAACAATACAAATCTTATTTAACAACTTGATAATTTTTCTAAAATTATTGATCTACTTCCTGATCAGGCAAGAATATACTCTGGAAAGGTTGTTTCTCTAAAGATGAAAAAACCTTCAGGTTTCACATATCGGAGCGGAATGTATGTTTTTGTACAGTGCCCTCAAATCTCAAACTTCGAGTGGTAAGAACAAGGTGCCAAAGTTTATTTTTATTCTATGTATAATTTATGAACCTTTACCTGGTTAAATTTTAAGTACTTCAAGAGCTATAATTGTAACGTCAGCTTTCTTAAATTTCTAAACAGACGTTTGTGTGCACATCACAAGTAAAAAATTAATCATTTGCCCTCACAATTGGCCAATTAGAAGCTTAACAATTCTTTTAAACATAGTACATATTTTTTAATAAAGGGTAAACTGGGTACTTTATAAATTTAAAATGAGTTTTAATAGAGAAGGCAATAATTTGGGTAATTTTTTTAGTTTTAAAATTAAGAGGGGTAATATGATATTATGAACTTTAGAGAGGGAAATACGTAATTTTGAAGTCTTGAGGGGCATACTGAACTTTTCCCCTAAATTTGAAGTACTTCAAGAGCTATAATTGTAGTTTCAGCTTTCTTAAATGTTTTCTGTTCATGTACTGTTGAAATTCAGGCATCCATATTCACTGACCTCAGCACCAGATGATGATAACCTAAGCATGCATGTTAGGTCCCTTGGCGATTGGAGCTATCAATTTTATAGCATCTTCCAAGAGGTAAATTTATCTTATCAGTGTCTTTGGTTGTTTAATAGATTGTTAGCCAATTGTTAGCTAGACGAGTTGAACTGAGCAGCGATCACCGACCATAAATTATGCTGATATGAAAAAGTATGCAATGCATTCGATATCTCTCGGCAATTACCATTGGCATAGTTAACTTTGGGACTTGCTCATATCAGTAAACACAAAGAGGAAAACAGTGGGATTGTATCAACTACCAATTGATGCTCACAATCTGCAATAAGGATTAACAGTTTATCTTAGTGTATCAGAACTAGACCCATACAGTTCCTAAATTTGATTGCTAACTAACTAATACAATTTCCGACACAGGTTAATTTGATGACTTAAACATTACCTGGCTTTAAACTGAAACACACATTTAATTTTTTCTGATGGAAAAATACATTATTGTTTTTTGTGTCTACAGGCATTAATCTCTGCTCAACCCAATTTGCCAAAAATAGCAATAGATGGGCCCTACGGTTCAGCCTCACAGGACCATTCAAAGTACGAGATTGTCTTGTTAATTGGCCTTGGGATAGGTGCGACACCATTTATTAGTGTGCTCAAAGATATAGCTAATGGTATTAACAAGGTACTCCAAAAAGTAAAAAGAAAGAAGATTAATTAATTTTCTGTGTACAAAACTATATATATATATTCATGTTATATTAGATATACCTGAATAATTTTGTATTTGGTTTCCTTTTCCTCGATCTGTAGTTAGATAAGGCAAAGGCTAAGAGGAAACAAAAGGCATACTTTTATTGGGTCACTAGAGATCAAGGTTCCTTTGAGTGGTTTGGAGATATCATGAAAGAGGTCTCACGCATGGATACAAATCAGGTTCTTACTTATTTATCTTTTGAAACTGGTATGATCTGGTGATATTATCAGAACAAAATATGTCAAATTACTACTAATATAGATAGCTAGTGTGGGCAGGGAATTTGCTAATATAGATAGTGTGGTCGAAATTAAATACTACAGGGCGTAATAGAAATGTACAACTACCTCACCAGCGTATTCCAAGAAGGCGACAAGAGATCAGCGCTGATAAGTGCAATCCAAGCCCTTCATTTTATAAAGAACGGCGTGGATATAATCTCAAAAACTCCTGTGAGTTGGTTTACCTCTAAAAATCCTCTGTTTCCGGTCTCTGATATTGCAAAACTCACCCCTCTTAATTTTTATTCAATTTGAATTTTATTTTATTTAGGTGAGAACACAATTTGCAAGGCCTAATTGGCATAGAGTTTTCTCTGGTCTAGCGACCACACATGGTGGGGAGAGAATAGGTGAGCAGCAGTTAACCATTCAACGTGTTAGTCAAATTTATTTGTGAATTCACATAAATGTGTTTTGATTGTAGGGGTCTTCTATTGTGGTCCCGGTTCTTTGGGGAGACAACTAGAGAGGCTATGCCATGGCATGAGTGCCAAAACTGCAACTAGATTTGTATTCCACAAGGAACATTTCTAGCATTTTGTTGTTTTAAATTACATCCCTTCAAATTTCATTGGAGGAAAGGATAAGTGGCCCATTTTCTTGTTTTCTTTTTATTCTTTTGTAATATTTTCGGCCCACAAATGTTGCAGTTTCTGTGCATTCCTTTTTTCCTTGGAAGAGCTGGATTGTGATTGTCAGAATAATTGTATTTAAGTTGATTAAATTGAATATTTATTCATATGTATCATAAAGCTGGAATAGCTCAGTTGGTTAGAGCGTGTGGCTGTTAACCACAAGGTCGGAGGTTCAAGCCCTCCTTCTAGCGTGTTTCTTTTTCAAATAATTTCCTTTGTTTTCTCTCTAGATTTGACCCTTCCCTTCTAGCGATCGAGGTCAATTTGGGTCCGATGCCCATCGGACTCAAATTTGGGTCCGATTGGTTCTATGACCTTCCGATCTGCTTTAAGATTCGCGCCCGGAACTTTCGCGGCTGCTTTACAATTCGTACACAAGTATCTTGAAGCAGATCGGACGGTCGAGAAACTCATCGGACCCAAATTTGAGTCCGATGGACATCGGACCCAACCTGCTCTCGGTATCAACTGGTCAGATTTTAATCACCATTCAACTCGACCGGTAATATGAAATCCGACGACTATACAGACCGGGAACAAGTATCCTCTCAAATATTAACAAAGGCCCGATAGAAAACAAAAGGCAAATGAGAGGCCACCCGGCCCGATTCAAATCTGACCGAACAAACAAACCCACTGAAGCTGTGTCTTCTACTTTCTTATTTCGAAGCAGTTCTCTTCTCTCTTCCCAAAGCACCCCGCTACTTACTGTACACGCACAGCACAGCACAGCCATGGTTTTTCTTTGAAACCAAAACCCTAGCTCGGATAACACTCGTAGAATTTATAATCGACGTCGTGTGAGTTCCATCCATGAGGTCTTCTTCCAGAGCAGACGAAGATCGAAATGGAGGTTTTGGACCTCTACCATTGGAGAACTTCTTTGGCAAGTCCCTGGCTCTCTTCCCTCACAATCTCTCTTAAGACTTATCTTTCGTCATTTACCCACTCTTTTGAAAGGGGAAATGTAAGGCTCTTTTGTTGCTATTGTTATTTAATTACAATTTCTGTTGTTTATTTAGTTTGGAGGGAGTTTGTTTGGGGAGCGATTGCAGGGGCATTCGGAGAAGGGATGTTGCACCCGATTGATACTCTCAAAACAAGAATGCAAAGCCAAGCTATCATTACTGGAACTCAGGTTTGTACTGATTTTTGTTTTTGTTTTATGGAAATCTAGTTTAGTTGCCAGGTAAAGGGCGAAGTGTCTGTCTCTCTGATGTACACCTGAGTAACCTAGTCTTAGGGGCTATTTGCATGTTTACCAAATGTCTCAGGGAATCTTTTGTTAGCTTCTGAATACCTTTTCTTGCCAAAGGTTTCATTTCATTTTTCCTGGTATTCTTTTTCAAATATTTCAGTTAAACTTTTGACTCTATTGTGCCATTTTAGAGTTAAATAGTAGGCCCTTTCAAACAATCTTGCG
This sequence comes from Carex parvula, assembly GCA_025461045.1. NCBI lineage: Eukaryota > Viridiplantae > Streptophyta > Magnoliopsida > Poales > Cyperaceae > Carex > Carex parvula. The sequence goes on from JAJGRW010000819.1 coordinate 123,447, forward strand.
TAATAATTTTTTTACAGCCACGTCGGAATTTAATCTCTCAAAGAAAAATTGTGCAGAATATCCTCATCAGCTTAAAGAGTTGTAGGTTCTTTTACCTGAACTAGTTCAATCTGTGATGTGTTCAGTTTGATTTTGCAAATATGAAAGAGTTATGGGTTACAATCTGAAAGTTTCACCTAGTTTAGGGGCAATTTTGGTACCTTTACAAACAGTTTCTGTTAACCTGCTTTACCTTTTCAATATTATTCTGTTCATATGGTACAATGCTCATTTTTTGCAACTATTGGAGATTTCAGATGCTTGTCATGAGCTTAATAATTAAATGGTATAGTGGTGTTTCCTGAACTCTGAACCCTGAACCTTTTGTATAGGTTAAGAAAGTTTCATCTCTCTTAAGGATAAGAAAGCAATTTCTTTTGTAGGGTTCTCATGAGATGAATTTCAAGGTGCAATTGTTCTCACCTAAATTTATTTGGTTGAACAGGGTCAGAAGACCATACTTCAGATGGTAAGAACAGTTTGGGCGTCCGATGGTTTGAGAGGTTAGGCATGTAATTATTCATTTTATCTTCGTAATGTGAAAAACAATGAGTTCAATACTTGCTTATCTTTTGTTGTTCTAGGATTTTATAGAGGAATTGCACCAGGTGTTACAGGCTCACTTGCAACCGGTGCAACATATTTTGGTGTGATAGAATCAACTAAAACATGGTTAGAAGAAGTCAATCCCAACTTAAGCAGCCATTGGTCTCACTTCATTGCTGGTGCTATTGGTTTGTACTTTGTACTTTTACTATACTATAAGAATCCTGACCTTTAATATCTTATATTAAACCTTAATGTATCATATGGCGTGTCAATGTTATTTTTTAAACTTCACTTTGCTATGGTTGCTTAAATTGGTGACCTTTTTTCTTTATTGATTACGCAAAATGGATTACCTTAATTTCATTGACACCAAATTATTTTGATCTGACTTCTTTTTACAATAATTTGTCTTGATCAACGTCAGATGTTAATTTAAGAATTGACAATTGTTGGATATATTCTTGCTAAAACTAAAATTTAAAGCACATCTATTCAAATGATACATTTGATATGATGAAATATTCTTATTTTTTTTTCTTTGTAGGAGATACTTTGGGGTCCTTTGTGTATGTGCCATGTGAAGTGATCAAACAACGCATGCAAGTGCAAGGTACAAGAGGTTCCTGGATTTCTGCTACAAATATGCAAAATGCAATGACTAATTGTGGGCCGCAGCGTGGATACTATTCTGGAATGTTCCAAGCTGGCCGTTCAATTTTAAAGGAACATGGTCTCAGGGGCTTGTATGCTGGGTAAGTCAGTGCATAAAAGATTTTATATTCGAAAATGGTCAATTCTAAAAGTTCAAGTACAAATGATGTTATAAGAATGCAAAAGTAAAAGGTGCAAATCCGAAGTTCAGAAACACTTTTTTTCTTTATATAATTTAAGAGAGCCATTTGGAAATGTTCATTTCTGTTGTTTTGTAAAATTTAAGGCCTCATTTGTCACCCTGCAAAATATCATATTCCTGAGATATGGTGGGTGATCCTGCAAAGCCATTAAAGTATCACAGATGCCCCTCCTGGCACTATTCCATCAATACTGGCACTATTCCATCAATATTTGATTGATTTGTCGGATTGAGATAATTGACAATTGATTAACTTGTCAATCTTGACAATAGCCGCAAGTTATATTTAATTTTTTTCTGACATTTGGAATGTGTTCCATTATTATCACTATTATCGCTTTTATTATTGGTACCATTATTACTATTATTAGTATTACTACTACTGTTGTTATTTTTATTATTTTTATTATTATTTTATTTCTATCTACCTTTGCTTTGTGACTCCGGTTGGGTTTCATTTCTAGCCTACTCCAACTTGCTTGGGACTAGAGGCTTGGTTGTTGGAATGTGTCATACCATATGTTATTATAACATGATTCAAAATGATAGAATTTTATACAACTTGTGCCGTTCATCAAATGATTCGAAAAATTACAACAGTCCATATGTAATTGTATTGGATGAAATATAAAGTGACACTCAACCATCAATAAAAAGAAATATAAAGTGACACTCAAATTGCATGAATTTGGTTCCTGACCAATCTATAATGTTAAAAACATATCTACAGTTTTATTTCCGTTTTTGGACATTTTTGACTTGATTTGAATTGTCAAGATTGTCTAAATAAGCCCCAACAATTATGTGGAATGTTAAAACCAGTACCAATCTGTATGACCTATGTACAGTAATTTTGATATTCGTTAAAATAGCAAAATTTGGTGGTCAAGGAATGGTACACATATTCTAGTTTTACAGGGGCATATGAGATGTTTTGGTGATTTGGTGGGTCTATCCATTGTATTTCTTGCTTTGCAGAATGCAATGATGTTTTGAGGTCTTACGGCAGCACAAATGAAAGTTCGCCTGAGTTTATCAACAACCAATTTATGGAAGTGCAATTGAACATGAATTGAACAAATTTCAACAGTTCTTATTCTCTATACAAGCCCCGTGACTGATTGAAATTTAGTGCATTTCACCAGCTTTCTTTTGTTCTGTTGAAGGATATTTTTTTTTTTTCTTCTGATGTCCATTTCTTTCAAAGATTTTGTAAGTGAGAAAAAATGAATTCTAAACTGAATTAGAGATGCTTTTCATGCTTGTGCAGTTTTTGGTCTACATTAGCAAGGGATGTGCCTTTTGCTGGCCTCATGGTTAGTTTCCTTGCGACGGTGTTATGCTTTTGGATTTGTGTGCCTCCTGTTACTGGTACAATACCAATTTGGTGGGTTACCTCCACTTCGGAGAACTTATCTTGTTCTGATGCAATGATTTGTTCCTATTTCAGGTTACATTTTATGAAGCATTGAAAGATCTGACCGAGAATGGGAGGAAAAGATATTTTAGGAATAGTGATTTTCGTGTTAGTAGCACATTTGAGGGGCTTGTTTTAGGAGGTTTAGCTGGGGGTAATATACTTTTTTTTTTTTCTTTTCTCTTGCTTCATTTTAAAATGCTGTCTGCATGATGGGAACTACATCATATTATCCTTTGCATGTGGAATTTTCATGTTTTTTTATTTCATATGATGGCTGTAATTGTTTTTCAGGTTTAAGTGCATATCTTACCACACCTTTGGATGTGATAAAGACGAGATTGCAAGTACAGGGATCCACCATTAGGTATTTTGTTTAACTAATAATTTTAGTAATCTTATGTATTTGCATGCTCCTTGTTAGTTTTATTAAGGTGTGACCACAATCTTTTATGTTACTCTCTTCTTTCGCAATTCAGATCCAGAGTTGTGCTCAATTGATAATATGCTGCATTTGTTATTTTGGGAGTCATTTGCAAATTTCACTATTATATGTCACAACACTTGCAAATGAGACGTGCATAATTTTGTTTCAAACTAAATCAATTTCTTATGGTAATTTCAAACTAAAGTTCCTTCACAACCATTTTCATGCAAAGTTGGAATTGATATAGAAGTTGGCTTGCATGCTTATCAATTATGGCTGAAAGACAAAAAAAAAAATGAAGCTCATTAAGGATAAGGGCATATCTTTTCAACAGCTATTGCAAGACACCTCTTTCACTAGCAAAACCAGTAGGATGCAAAACAATTTGGATTTAATAAACATTTGAACTGTTGGGTTGTTATTGGCACGAAAGAAAAAAAGTATTTGGCGTACGGATTTTTTTTTTGTGTTTTGAAATTCTACATTCTCTGACATTTACTGATTTTGTCAGGTACAAAGGGTGGCTTGATGCTTTTATGAAAATTTGGGCAGATGAGGGAATGCATGGCTTGTTCAGAGGCAGTGTACCAAGAATTATATGGTACATACCAGCCTCGGCTTTCACTTTTATGGCAGTTGAGTTCTTGCGGGACCATTTCAATAAAAAGCTGGAGTCTCCAGTTGGTGGAGTTGCGGGTCTCTCCATGGATCCAAGCTCCAAAGTTCGAGAAGCTTCTTAAGTTTTTGCTCTTGCATATACGCTCACATGATACTTTTATTATGTAAATTTCCATTGTTGTGGCGTCCCCTTGGTGGGCTTACTAAACTAAATATAGCATGAGTAGTTTGTTTAGGGGGTTTTGAAACTATTACTTCAATCCACTAAATATTAGATTTGGATTCTGGACTTACTATGGGGTCCATACTTTTACATAAATCAGTGATAGAGTAATACAGGGTTACTTTTAAAAGAATCAGTGGCAAAACTTTTTGATCTCAAATTTGTATTAGGCTTCGTTTTAAAGTTCTTTGACATAGTGGGAGTGGGATGAGCGTCCGGCATACGTGAGCTTCATCTATTATTTTGAGTACCGAATACAGAGGAAAGTAGAAAAAGAAGCTCACAATAGTTGTCACACTTGTATTTGTTTTGTTTGACGAGTATGGTTCAAATACCTCGGGTCTTTCATGCCTCAATTGTGTCTCATGTTCTTATCTCTCTTTTTAAAGTTCAAATTATTGATTGGAATCACTTAATATGATCGCCATATTAAAATATCAAATTTTATATTTTTTGGAAAATTATTTACTTTAGATAAGTACAAGATCACTAGTTTTGGAAGATTCCGAACCATTCAAAAATAATGATTTTCTACTTATTAAAAATAAGAGGAATTTCACGTATACCCCTCAAAAACTTCAAATTACATATTTCCTCTTCTAAATTTTAAAATTATGTATTTTTCTTTCTAAATTTCAAAAACTCACAAATTATCTATTTCATTGTCTTTTATATTAAAATTTAAAAATACTCATTTTACTCTTTATTAAAAGTATATAAAAGTCTATCAGATTCAAATTTGAATACGAAGGTTCCTCTACTCTTCCATCACCTGAGACTTAGTGAGGGGCGGTCTCAGTCTCAGTCCGATGGACATTTGAACTGTTCGATCTACATCAATTTGTGAGCATTTGATCCGCATGAATTCGAAGCTGCAGCACGAATCTTAATGGGGATGGAACGGCTTCATTTAGATAGGATATGGACTCTAGTCACTCCTGATGATTTGGTTTTTTCCAGTTCCTCGTCGCTCTTCGCTCCTCGCCAGTCGCCACCTCGATGCAGCTTGAAGGCAGCGAAACCGATGAGCTTTCGTCGTCCTTTACGATCGAGGAATGGAGAGGATCTTCGGGCACGAAGCTCTCCCGCACGGCCATTCTCACCGCAACATCCTCCTCTCTCGCCTTCACTAGGTGCTTTCTTCTCTTCTCTCCTCTTTTTTTCTTCTTTTACATACGCACCCCTGTAAAACTATCATATTTGTCTTTAAGAATTATTTCCTCTGTTGAGATAAATCAATTTTCTCTCTTCTTAGGTTTGGAACTAGATGGGGTCAACTATGGAGCTCAATTTTGGGCGCATTCGTCCCTGAGGCAATTCAATCTGAATTTAAACAGTACTTTAGAGAGATAAATTGAAATTAAACTTGATACCTTCTATGTTGAAATGATGATTTGGGGATAAATTAACTTAACAGGGGTTCCCAAGCAGTGTTACTCCAGACTACGTGCCTTTCCAGATCTGGGATACTCTTCAGGTAATTCTATCATCTTCAAAATATATAATCCCTATTATCTTGTAAGGTTAACCCACATACTTTTTTTTTAATTTTATTTTTGGTCAGGGGCTCTCAACATATATCCGTTGCATGTTATCTACTCAAGTGAGGTTTCTAGTTCATACCATTTCTAAACAATCTTTTTCTCTCCTTAGAACATTGAAGGAGTTGACTGCTTTTTTGTACAAATGAATTTATCCTTGAAAAATGGATTAGGCCCTGTTGAGTGCAATTGGAGTTGGCGAGACCACAGCTACTGTCATAGGTGCTACTTTTCAGGTATTTTTTTTTTTTCATATGACCAAGTATTTCTTTTCAGGTACCATGTACTTTCTTTTTGACGATCGGGTCATTTAATCAATTACCATGAAGTATTTTCAAATTCACAACCTTTTTCTTCCTTTCTGATTACTGGTGTGTTTATTATTGACAGTGGTTTTTACGAGATTTTACCGGTATGCTTGGAGGAATCTTGTTCACTTTTTATCAGGTATACTCAATATTGCTTAAATACCACAAGATAGCATTCTTATCTGTTGTTTGCTTAATTTGAACTAAGATGAAATAATAATACTAGATCTTCCTTTGCCATCTAAGGGATCTAACCTGGACAGCAATGCAAAAATGTGGCGACTAGTGGCAGATTTTATGAATGACCTTGGTGAGAACTTACTACTTGCATAATTATTTAGCAATTTTTTCTTCTTTATTAAGATGCTCTTTGATTTAATAATTTATGAGTAATATTTGTCTTTTTATGGTTATATGCTTCCCCTTTAGTGAATTATTACTTGGTAATTTCAAAATTCTAAATTCAACTGCTTACCTGTTCAACATATGTCATGCAGGGATGCTAATGGATCTTTTAAGCCCTTTATTTCCTTCGGCATTCATACTAATTGTATGCCTAGGCAGTATATCTAGATCATTCAGTAAGTTTAGTATTATATCTAATTTTGAAAAATAATGCAATTTACAAGCCACCTATTTTTCTTTTCCGAACTCCCAAAATACCTTTTTTATGTTGTTCCCTGTTTTAGCTGGAGTTGCTAGTGGGGCCACCAGGGCAGCGCTGACTCAGCATTTTTCCCTTGCAAAAAATGCAGCTGATATATCTGCTAAGGTAGTAAGTTTTGATAGACAGAACTGCATTTTTAGCAATATCCATCTTGTCTCCATTAAACCTTAAAAAAATACATATACCCAATGTTCTTGGGAGCATCTTGTGCCCCCAATAAATTATCTGAAATAATTTAGGACAATTCTTTTTTTTTTTTTGAAAAATGTGCAATACCTTAATTAGATTGTGTAATGATCAATACTTAGTAAGGATGGAGGATTTATTGTTGTGCTCCGTATCATATAGGTGATACTTCCTTTGTCTTGCGTGAGTATGCATGATATTTATTATATGTAATTCACTTATTCTTAATTTCTCTCAATTATCTTGAATTGGTAGGAGGGTAGTCAAGAGACGCTTGCTACAATGACTGGTATGATAATCGGTATGCTCTTAGCTCACATCACAAGGGGTCATGCACTGGTCATCTGGTTCTCATTTCTCTCTCTTACCATGTTCCACCTCTATGGTGAGTTACTTTCTATTCGCAACGGTTTCTGTACGGATTATTGGTACAGGTCAATGCCTATGGCAATGTACACCGTTTTACCTCCCTCCTGTTTTTTTTTCTCGTACAGTCTACTCCTGAGTTTGAAAGGGAAGGGAGGAAAGAGAATGAGGAGTTGAACTTTGTTACACCTCAAATTGGGAGGGAATAATTTTTGAAGAAATGAGAAGGATTCTCTCCATTTCTCTCCATTCACCTTGTGAAATTAGAACTCGGGAGCAAGGTGAAACATGTGTCTTCCTTCCCTTCCCTTGCCTTGATCCCTATTCACACCATCGGGAGCACACCCCTAGCTTTTTTGTATAATTTGAATTTAAGTAATGTTAATGATTGATAGGTCCTTTTATGATCTTGTAATCTTTTTTTTTTTTTTTTGGCTTAATATGAAATTCAGCAAACTATAAGGCGGTGCAATGTCTTTCACTAACCACATTAAATTGTGAAAGAAGCTCTATCTTGCTAAAGCATTTCCTTGAAAGTGGGGAAGGTGATTTTCAATCATACTTATGGCCCTTTTATTTTTTTGTCAATGTCAAGTCTTTCTGAATGAAATACTTTTTTTTTGTTCAGTTCTAACACCTCAGCAGGTTTCAAAAATGGAGCACATTCTCCCCTTTTGGGCAAGTTGGCGGAGATTGACAAATACCAAGTTACTGTATGAGCATGTGGAATTAGGTTCTAAAGCTTCTAAACTCAGACATTCTGAGATGTGAGCTCTCTCTCATTATAATTAATGCAGGGACTCATTGACCTTTTCATTATTATTTTTTTAATTCTTTTACAATCTCCAGTTTTGTATTTTGCTTTTCAGACTGGAGCTTTCAAAATCAGCAAGATCCCATTACAAATCTGGTAACAACTACCCATACGTTTTCTTGTCAATACTGAATTATGAAAATCTTATTTTGGTATTCTGATAAATTCTTTTAATCGATAAATGCAGCTCAGTATCTCTTATTGGAGAAAAGGGATGATATTGTAGTATTTGTTCATAAGCTCGCCACCAACCTCGATATCTTGATGGCATTTTTCCATGCACTACTTTTACTTGGTCTCAGAGAGGAAATCAAATATAAACAGACAGATCGCCACAAATGGATAGATGAAAACTATCCTATCTTCATCTCTAAGGTTCAATTTCACTTCCTAGTTTATATTTGCAGCCATGAAAACCCAACACAAAAAAGTAGTTCTATTTTTCAACCCATAACGTTATCTTTACACAATTGGTTTTTTTTTTTAGGGTTAGTGGAAAAAAAAAATATTTACATAGTTTTAACATGGTCTGCCGACCTTCCTAACTCTACAAATATTCACAATGATTATTCTGTATATTGTAGTTATCTTTAAAACTCTCTTTATTTCATTATATCTATCTTTTGTTTTCTATGTATCATTTATTTACTGTTTTATTTTTGCAAATGATAGCTTCAGTCATGTGGATGGTCAACCGAGCGGCTTTTATCGCCTTCAATTGTTTGGAGAGCACATTGGGATTATGCTCCACAGAAGAGAAGCTGAAGTGCTTGTTTACAAAGGCCAGAGGCGAGGAAACCATAGATCATTTTTTCGGGTGTGAAAAGCCTCATTTTTAATAGTATTTAAAATTAAAGTTCCGAATTTTGAAGTTATTACAGCCGGTGGATTCGTGTAACGTTGATCACCAGATTAATAATCCTTGCAGAGGTTTTTATTTTCTGTAGAGGGTTTGAATGCCTTCATTTTTTTTATCTCCACCATGCCTCTATTTTTAAAACGCTAATAATTCAAAAATTTTAAACATAAATGTCAAAATAAAACAATTAGATGTAATCTATATGATTTTCACTACGTGCTTGTAAAAAAATTATCACGTTTCATTTTTGTTTTTATGTGAATTAATAAGTTGAAAAATGAATGTCTACAAATTATCCACATCAGTATATTTTTATAAGCTTTTGATGACACACAATAAAGTTGAAATATTATAATTTTTTACACATGCATAATAAAATGATATAGATCATATCTAACGGTTTTATTTTGACTTTTAAGTTTTAAATTTTGAGTTATTAAAATTTTAAAAAATAGAGGCATGATGGAGACAAAAAATTACGATATTTCAACTTACGATAAAATTATGATATTTCAACTGGGTCACAAGAGTCACAACGAAACACAACTACAAGTCTTTTAGCTGCATCTGCTATGTTTGCAGAAGCAGTGGGAGAAGCAGTTGTCATAGGAGGAGAGACAGTTGGGGTGCAAGGAGAGTCATCTGGAAGCCAACCAAGGAGGTTAACTGGTAGGCGTACAAAAGCATCTGGAAGCCAAGCAGAGCCATCTGGTAGGTTATCTTCTGCAACTGGTCGGTTTCGGATTTAATTTTAGGCACAGTAGTAATAGGTGATTTAAATTCTTCTCATTTGATGTATGTTGTGAACTTGTTTATTTAGATATTATTTTCACTATTTTATTTGCAATTTGTGTGGACTTTATTAAGACTAAGTTATAAGTTAGTTTAATGTAAGTTTTTATAGCTTTATTGTTTTTTACCATATTCAAATGTAGAGAAACATCAAGTCTACATGCATGTCAATACATTAAGCTCAAATAAATTCTGAATTGATGAAATAAAGTCTACAAAATAGACACTAAAGAAACTCAAAAAATTTACAATCCTAATTTTACAACTCTAATTCATCCAACTCAAGTGCTTCTAGCTCAAATGCATTTAAATTTTAAACCCTAATAATACTACTTATTAAAACGAGCCTTGAAAGTACATGGAACAAACTCCTCGTTTGATATTGCCGAATCTGAATCAGTTACAACAGACGAAGTGCTAATCTTATCAGTATAAGACCACAAGTAGGACCTTAATTGTCGTAAGCTCGAGGCCCTGGGCATAGGGTGGTGGCATTGATGATAGATCAGTAGGCTGTCTTGCTCCAAAATGACTAACTCTGTCCTATCTCCTTCAAATATATAATAAGATATGAGTGAGCCTATGGTGCTATGCATAGCATGGATGGGGTCCGTGCTACGGCAAAAAATTTGACTTTTTAAAATTCTAATGGTCGATCCAACCGTTCAATGTGATAACCATATGAATATGTACTTGCAAACTAAATTTTATATTTTTTTACTATTTTTTTAGATAGGAAGAAAAATCAGTGTTTTCTGAAAATTCTGGACCATCAAAATTCTACCTATCTAAAAAAATAGTAAAAAAATTCGAAAAAATATAAAATTTAGTTTGCAAGTACATATTCATATGGTTATCACATTGAACGGTTGGATCGACCATTAGGATTTTAAAAAGTCAAATTTTTGGCCGTAGCACGGACCCCATCCGTGCTATGCATAGCACCATAGCCTCACTCATAAGATATACTAGTATGACACCGAAAATCACCAAGAATACTTCAAACTATAATCCAAATGTTTCGTGATCTACTCATTACATTCAAAATGTATTTCTTTAAAATTGCTCATACGTGATGTAGCATTGGAGACAACATCATGAACTCTAAAATTTGAGAAAAAAAGTTATCACTAGAAGATATAATAGATCTTGTGATACTCTTCTGAAAACTAAAAGGGTTTAATTTTTTCTAGTTTTGTGTTCCAAATTAACTCAAATTCATATTATATACATGGTATTCATGACATTGAGTTTAATAAAATATATCATAATTTTTTAAATTGGAGCACAAGACATAATTTTGTACTTATTTTGAATTATAAGAGTTTGATTACCACCAATTCCAAAACAGGTACGAAAGATATATACACTGTTCAAATTCTAAGTCTTAAATTCAGAAATCCAAGTCCAGTAAGCTGGATACCAATCCGTTATTTCTTCGAAGATAACAACTTATTCATCAATAGATGCGCTTAATTAATTCTGTGCCAAACTGTTAATTAGGAATTTGTTTTCAATGGAACAAGTGGTGGCACACGTGTAGCAGGGCGAGAGGGACTCACAGAGCAATTGCAGTCAAAGAAGTGCTCAACAATTAATGTCTTTAAATTCTCTTAAGCAAAATAGCTTTTAATTAGTCGTTTGGTTGGTAATTAGTCATCCAAAGGTAAAGGCAAAGACAAAGGCAAATTCTCAATCGCATTCGGCATTTCTTCAAACGCGAATCACTTCCGATCGGGATGTTACCCATGATAAAGGATAAAACTAATTACTTGGAACTCATATCAAATTACTTGGAACAGAAATTTTGAGTTTAGATGCGGACCGTTCAATCCATTTTAGCATGAATATTAAAGAACATATCGAATAACATGCATTCGAATCTTGTGCATTCTGTTTTGGCATGATAGGTATAGCACTATAGCATGCATTTGATAGATTAAGGCTTTCCACACTTAGATTAGGGGCGGACCCACATGGTCTTTAGGGGGGGTTGCTCCCTTGGAATTTGAGTTTTAGCAAAGATCTATCAATTCCGATCGACTTTATTCTCCTCTGAAATTTTTTTTGTCCTTTCTGAAATTTCTTGAATTATAAATTAGAGCATCATAAATTACAAGTCAGAGTATTGGAAAGTATAAGTTAAAATATTATTTTTTATCGAGTATCTAATTAGTTAATGTATTTAAACCCGATTCGATATTTTTTTGCCCCCTAACGAAAATTCTGAATTCGTCCCTGATCACTTGGATGGCACAATAGGTATGTTGAAAAGTAAAAAAGTTCACATGCACCTAACTTTTTTTTTTCTAGGATGTAAGAAAGTCATGTTGTGTTCAGAAACGTTGAAGAGTAAGAAAGTTCACATGAACCTAACTTTTTTTTTTCTAGGATGTAAGAAAGTCATGTTGTGTTCAGAAACGTTGAAGAGTAAGAAAGTTCACATGAACCTGACTCTTTCTTTCTTCTAAAATGTAAAGTTCTGTCGTGATTGGACACGTTACGACACACATGTTGGTCACGTGGCGTGATTTGCGTGACCCGGGTCATGTTCTCTCGTGTTGTGATCATCCTTTGGAAAAAATGACACAACACGACACACAAATCGCCATGACCATGGTTATGAAATACAACACAACTCGTAACTAGACGTGACTATACATGATCAAAATAACATAAAATTTATGTCATCTCAAATAACAATTCAAATTACGGACTACTTTTTTAGGAGGGTTCATAAGACATTTTTTGTGCCTCCATCATGGATCTATTTATAAAATGTTAATAATGCGGCCGCATGGCCCGCATATGCATTTGCAGTAGCATACCACACAGAGAATATCATGCTGCCTCCATTATGCGAATTTGTGGCCCACATACGGAATTGGGATGGATTTGTGTGGCCCATATACGAATCTGAGAACAATATATGTCCACGCATGTCTTTTGCTAATGCTTTTGTTTCTCAAATACACTAGTTACCATATAAAGGTTTCAAATAAAATTTGTCTTTTTCTTGTGAGTCCGGTCAAAAAGCGAATTCCCATATGAGCCACGTGATTCTCAAAATGGAGATATCCTTTTAAGCATGCACGTGAAAGCTGCTGCATTTATTTTCCTTCCATTTGAACCATTTCTTAACACCCGTTCTACTCTTCTCCATTTCTATTTTCATGAATATCTCCATTTACTCTTTCTTTTTAAGTTTCTGATTTGTTTTTCTTAGTTTCTTAATTTTTTAATTTAATTTTTTGATTTCTTTTTTAAAAGTTTGTGTAATCTGGTTCTATAAATTGGAGAATTAATTAATTTGGTTGTAATTGGTTAATTTGATAATTTAGTTGTATTTTAAAATCTGCATATATAAGTCTACATTAAAATCCGCATATGGGGCCGCATACTACAGATGCGATATGCAGTGACATTCCGCATGCATGAAACAAAACCGCATTTTACAATATTGGTTTTCTCTATGCACATTAAAAGATTATAATATTTCAACTTTATTTTGATTGTTATTAGGAGCTAGCAAAAATACACTAATGTGGATAATTTATGAACGTCAATTTTTCAACTTATTGATACACACACAAAAAAAATCGAAAGGTGATTATTTATTATGTACACACAAAAAAATAACATAGATTACATCTAACAATTTTATTTTAGCATATAAATTTATAATTACTGTTATTAGAAAATAAAAAATATATACATGATACAAATAAAAAAAAAAACATTTGGACCCTCTTCATATTTTATAATTAATGTGTTGTATATAAAGTAGAGTGAAAATAAAGAATATCTAAAAAACATTTGAACCTTAAAAAAAGTAGAGTGAAAAATAAAGAATATCTAAAATAATAATTATATATAAATATTTATAAAAGCAAAATTTTAGAATTTAACCTATGATTTAGTGATTAAGATAATATATTATTTTTGTGAGATGTTGGATGTTCAAAATTTAATTAAAATATTTTTGTAAATATTTAAAATGACATGTTTAATTCCATTTTTATTATAATAGAAGAGTATAAACTTCAAGTCTCTTTTAGGCTATTAGTATTAGTATGTTACGTATGATGAATTGATTGGATCGGAAAAATGAGGTCTAAAATTAATAATGGCAAATTAGGTTTGCCAAAATGAGAAAATGCTGAATGTTATTTGCAAATGTAAATTAGGTCTACAAATAATAATTGCCTTACACAGTCCCCACCAGTCAGTTCTCCAGGGTTTCTTCAAGCACGGCTGCACGGCTGCACGGGAGGGTGGAGCGAACAAAACCTCCATTTTCTCTTGCCTCATTTTGTCTCCAACGCCGGTATGCATGCGTCTCTCTCTCTCTCTCTCTCTCTCTCTCTCTCTCTCTCTCTCTCTCAATCGGTCCCTCTCTCGAGGCCTGTAGGCCATCCCTCACCTCGGGGTCTCGTTTGCTGCTAGGGTTTTACCATCTCAAATGGAAACAGGAACGAAAGGTGCTGCCTTTATTCATCTTATATTGCAATTGCAGATCTACAAAAGGAGTGAGCAATGAATGCCCCAGATCGTTATGAGAGATTTGTTGTGCCGGAAGGCACTAAAAAGTAACTCTCACTTTCCTCCTCTTACATTTTTCTTACTGGCACTGCTAGGGGTACCAACTGGTACATTAATCTGAAATTGCTACGAGGATAACCAAATCCGTCCTTTCACTGCTGAAATTGTGGCCCTTGGCACCAAAAGTAACTTTCACTTTCCTACTCTTCAGTCTTCCATACCTGCTGCTCGTAAGTGTACCAAATGGCACTTTACCAGTATATTACCATGTCAAAGTTTCTACAAGGACAGTCAAATTGGTTGTTTGCACTTCCGATAATGTAGCTCTAGCTTTTGAGTCTTTGATTTTATCTATACTGAATTGCTGATACAAGTTTCATTGTACTGGAAACAGGGTTTCGTATGAGAGGGACACAAAGATAGTTAATGCAGCCTCCTTTACTGTTGAGCGTGAAGACCACACCATTGGGAACATTGTTCGCATGTATTTTCTCCTTTTTACCCCCTTTTACTTTTATTTCAAGTATACACTGCATAATATGTAGAGAACAAAAGCATTTTAAGTTCTCAATATAAATAATTAAAACCATTAATTGTATGTGTCATTATTGGTATCAGACTATCAGCTACTCAAGGTAGGTTATTTGGAATTGCATGCAGGGATATTTGTGGTTATTCACCTTAAAAATATATGACAAAAAATTATTAATGTCATTTGTGAATTCTTACAAAGTTCCAATCATTTCAGGCAGTTGCACAGGGACCCAAATGTTCTTTTTGCCGGCTACAAGCTTCCACACCCTTTACAGTACAAGATTGTTGTTAGAGTAAGAACTGTATTTTTCTTCCCTTATGAACTTGAGATTTCTTTTATATTTTGCTTTCCAAGGATCACTATACCAGCTCATGTAGGTCCAGCATTGCAAGTATCTGCTTTACTTCTTCTATTGGGCCTTGATAGATGCACTAATTGTTGAAGAAATATTGAAGGATAGAATGCATGTTTACAATATCAGACTTCGTAATTTTGTTGTTTGTTTTTATCTGATTTGATGTGTTTTTTTTTTTTTTAGATTCATACAACTAGTCATTCATCACCTACCCAGGCATATAACCAGGCAATAAATGACCTTGACAAGGAGCTGGACTATCTCAAAGATGCCTTTGAGGTAATGTCTTTCTTCATCTTGGTTATGGCATTTGGTTGTTTTTTTTATTATTATAGTGGCATTTGGTTGTTATTTGCAACGAGCCCCAAAGTTTGCTGTTAACATGGAAAATGAGAAATATGGGTGTTATATGCTACTTTGGTAATGATAAGGGTTTTGCAAGATATTTTCAAATTAAGGTGAGTTTTTTGTGGTAGATCTGTATCAGTTCATATGGTTCTCATTTTGATATGGTTTGAACTCAAAATCTCATTGTTTTTTGGTGGGTTCATTCTATTGCCACAGTTCTTGTTGAATTAGGGCTACTGGACTAGTTATCAGTACTGTACTTGTTATGATTTTTATTTAATGGACTTGAATTTAAAAGGGACTTGAAGGATTGGAATGTATCCAAGGAGTTGGCTTCGGACAGGAGAGTGTGGAAGTTAGCGATCCACGTACCAGAACCATGACCTAGGAAGTATCGGTTAGAGATTGTTTAGGGGTAGTATTACAGGCCTTAGGTCATAGGACTAGTGATTTAGGGTCAAGGACGTAAGTTTAGGACTTTGACCCCTATGATCTATAGTTTAGGCATAATATAGTTAGTATTAGTATTATTAGAATTATTACTATTATCATTGATACCATTATTACTATTAGTACTACCACTACTATTACTATTATATTATTTTTAGTACTATTTTATTACTATTTACCTTGACTTTATGATTATGATTGGGTTTCATTTCTAGCCTACCCCAACTTGTTTGGGACTAAAGGCTTGTTGTTGTTGAATTTTGTTTTCTCTAATTGTCCATAAAACAGGCAATTAGACAACGAAATATAAATGCAAAATCTCATTTGTTTGTTTTTCATATGATGTGTTAGGCTGAAGTGAGCAGGGTAGGGCAAGCAAATCAGCATCAGGGGTTTTAAGCCTTTTGTCAGCTTTATTATGTGCAAGATGCTTTGCTAACATATTTAAGGTGGAACATTTTGTAATGATGTCTGGAGGACATTGTTTCTCTTTGTTGACAAATTTGAACTTCATGAAGTTTTTAACATCACCAAGTGTATTGTTAAGTGAACTAGAAATTAATGTTAGACATCTGTTTTGGTATTCCCTACAATATCTAGATTCTAAAAACCTTGCTTGCCCCATGAAAGAGAACTCACCCCCGCATTGGTTGTCTAGCTTTCTTTCGAAGCTTTTAATGCTTGAAAATTAATGAATATATTTCCTTCCAAGTAATTTGCCATTTATACTGAATGTTATTGCCTTTGCACTACACTTGAAGTCACTTGTTGTATACACGGTTTGATTTTGTATATCTGCCTTGCCAAAGTTCAAATTCGGTGAAATTTCTGTTCGCACAAATTGCTCCAGGCAGGGTAAAACTATCTAATTATAATAAGATGCAGACTTGATTCTTGTTTGACACATGATGAAAACTACCCAAGAGAAATAGTTTTCTGAGGCAGCTAAAAACTGTCTAAGTCTAATAATAAGATGCAGATTTCAAATTTATAGTCTTGTCCTCTGTGTGCAGCATCCAATTAATATTGATGAATCAATTAATGGTTTTTGAATGATTTTCTAACTTTTTGCGGCAACAAATTAAGGGATCACTGATAATAAATTTCAATACAATTAATGTAGAATTACAGAATTAATATGACGACGTATTAATTAGTATATTACGCATGTTACAACTTAATTAGAAGCTTTTAAATTAAATTAATCTTCTCCCAATTGATAATTAGCTACATTATTAAAATATCAATTTCCGTTTTCAATCAAATAAACCTATATATTATTTTCACTGTATCTGACTATAAATTAATGAAGTAAAAACACAAGCGATACTAGATGGTAATATTACAATGCCAGCAGCTCAAACGACTAAACACACAAGTGATACTAGATGGTAATAAATGAGCAAAGCTAGGGTGTGATGTGCTCACCAAGAGAGATAAGTGAGCACAACTCCAAAAGTATATCGGAGCGGCTTCAAACGACAAATTTAAACCATTGAAATCCATGTACTTCATGAGTGATGCATGTACATGCAAAATTTTGAAAGTTTCGAATTTATTTGCTACAAGGTCAAGCGGTCAAAGAAATGATGAAAAATGAATATATAAAACAATTTATAAAATAAGTTATAAAATGTTCATTTCTTTGACCGCTTGACCTTGTAGCAAATAAATTCGAAACTTTTAAAATTTTGCATGTACATGCATCACTCATAAAGTATATGGATTTTAACGGTTTGAATTCGCCGTTTGAAGCCGATCCGATATACTTTTGGAGTTGTGCTCACCAAACCCTCTTGGTGAACACATCACACCTTAGCTTTGCTCGTAATAAATTAATGAAGAAACGCCAACGTGGCAATTAATACAGCCATGCAGCCCCATTGCCTTAATTGTCTCACGTTGATTTCTTCGTATGAACAATTTCCGTAAGCCCTTAATTATAAATTACCTAAATGCTCCTCTTTAATTAACCCTAAACAGCAAACACAGAAAAGAAAAACAACGAAACAGAAATTAAATTAAAGAGAGAAAGAGAAAGAAGTTAGAAGAAAAATAAAGAAAAGTTATCGTGATAAATATTTTGACATTAATTTGATTTCAATGACCGATTCGAATTTCGACTACGTCACAGTGATTCTAAACTATCATTGCAATTCGATTTGGAATTTCGAATATCTCGCTATCAGGTAACCGAACATCTCTATAATCTGTGTTTCCGTTTTGTATGGTTGATTTGAATATTGGTATTGCGTATTAGATTATGATGACATATTTAACGGTATAGCGGGTCTGAGGTTGGAATTTGATGAGAATGTGCGTTGTGGAAGTTGGAAATCGCCTGTGTGATGGGATTCCAACCATGTGAATATGGTGTGACTTGTTTTACGAATAACTTAGACCGACATGCTATCGCTGGTTAAATATGTGTGCATAATTTGATGTGTATTTGTGTGGATTAATCTGGCCAATTTGAGTTGTTGTTAAATTAAGCCAATTATAGAGAAACGCGTCGTTAAATAATCGGTTACTGAGCTTTGTAGCTGACTCTGGTTTTTATTATTTTGTTTTCCTTTCTCTCTTCGCAATTTGTTGGCTTGTGATATCTCATTACAATTTGTAGGGTGTAAAGTGTAAACAAAGCACTTGAGCCGTCGAGCGTTCTATAAGAGTTGCCCTAAAATAGGAAAATTAAGGTATTTTAAATCCGTACACATTACTCTGATTAAATATTTAAATTAGTTCAAGCCCTGATACAACTAACCAAACTAGACATTTTTGTTGTGAGCAACATTGGGCTCCAGTTAGAAGCCTTTAATTGTTGGTCTGGCTTTTATCCATTAGATTTAACTGCTGTGAGCAACATTGGGCCTCCATTTAAGATTTATTTGGGCTCTTGGTGCTTGATTTATTCGGTCTCTAGCTTGGTGCGGATTTGTAATTCAGGTCAGAAGCAAACGATGGGTTTATGAAGGAAAATTCATTATAGTCTATAGATAGGGTTTAGTGATAAGAGAAATTTTTAAGTCTGTGCTGATGCATCTTCTTTCCTAAATTCATTGGCCATTAAAATATCCTTGATTTTTGATGGCCGATTTCTTCTTTACTCCAACTTTAGAGTTGAGAAATATTTATACATTGTTCATGATATTAATTGACAAGTTGATTTATCCTACTACTAGATTTTTTTTTTCATGAATTATGTGTTATGTATGGAATTCGGATCACCCCAGGTACCTGACTCAAGAAAATTACAAAGGACAGCCCAAGTTAGTTCTTTTAACTTAGCACGAATCTCAAAACGGATCCCCTGTAGTTTCTGTAGGCACCGGATTGATTTCGGCTCGGCTTCTAGATCATCCGTTTGTAATTTGCTTGAGTCAGGTACATGAGAGGATACATATATATTCTTATGTATGACGGTTATGTCGAATAAATTAAAGTACAAAATTGGCATGTGAAAAAACAAAGGAATTTTTACATTAGCTGAGAGTGGAATTTAGAAAAAAATTTAAAAAAAAAGGCTATATATTACCCATTCCATAGCTGAAATTTAAATACAGAGTGGAATTTAGAATTATGTGACAAATTAAGAGACAGTGATCTATATTATCGACATGTTATTGTGCTCATATTAAGGGATGGACAATTAATAAGGATCGAGAAAAGAAATTTGATTCTATTTTTGAAACTTATAAAATGGTTGGTGATTAAATTTTATTTCGAGTATTCTCTCAAAAAAAAAAAAAATTTATTTGGAGTATAAATATTTGATGGTATTGAGGTCAGCGTGCGTTTATAAAGCTCGGGTACTTTGAAATTATACCCTTTCATAGTTAATGGAATTAATCTTGACATATGGAGGAGAGAGAGAGAGAAGAGAAGAGATTTGAAAACAGTCAGCATAAAAGGTACTTTTATAATAACTAATTAAATCAAAGTAAAAGCGAATCATGTCTAAATCATAAACAATTTGCACATCTTAAAAAATGACTTTTTTTTTTAATGCCTTATTAGGCAAGTCATCCTCATGCAAAGTGAGTATGAGTCAAAATCAAACCCTTTCTAGATTGTTTGAAGAAGAAAAAAATAAGAGAAGCATAATAAAAAGACTGTGGCAGTGGATATATATATACATATACTTGGAATTGGTCCACTTGTGTTGCACTTTGCACATTACTTAGAGTTAGAGGCGACCATTAGTAATTTTTAAAGAGAATTAATTGAGGCCCACTTTATCCCATGTTCTTGGAATGTATTCTCTCTCTTTTCTCTGATTGTGCGAAAGACTGCATGTGGCTCCAAAGAATGCCTTTTCCCAGGCAGAAAGGAAAGGAATTGATGGCAACCAATTAAGGGGATCGGATAAGACATGCCAGCCACATTGCCACATATGACGTATGACGTATCCTCCTCACAAGTCATAACCCACAATTTCAATTTCCTTTTCGGAACATTTGAATTCAGTATAATAATAATTTCAGGAGAGAAAGAGAGAGAGAAAGTACCAAAAAAAAAACAGGATCTTGTTTGTGCACTTACGGTTACAGGGCACGTGGCTTGTAGCGAAGAGGTGCCGTACAAGTACAATGGGTTCTTTTTAATGACAAAAGGAATAGAATGTTCCAATTAAGGATAGAGGGGACAGACAGTGCATGAATGCTATTGGGACAAAGTAAGTTTGTTTTATCTTTTGGGAATTGGGAATGAGAGCATGAGCATGAGCATGAGCATGAGCATGGGTGCTTAATTCTATTGGTGAACTGCTGATTTTACAACTGCTCTTGTGTTGGTACTACTTGAGACACAGCAAAGTTAGTCAGGGGCAGGGCAACTATTTGAACTAATATAATTTTGGCAGCTTTTAGGGGCATCAGCGCATAAATACAAAATTATGTGGCTATCTTCTTTAAATTTTACTTTTTTTTATAAAGATACAGCTGTAGAAAAATATTAGTTGTTTTTTTTATCAAGGTTAAATTAGCAATTAATTCTGGCGAGGTGTTTAATTTGTGAAAAATGAAACAAGATTAAATTAGCAATTAAAATATGTATCTTTGGAGCTTTGTGAGATAATTTTCTGCAACGTAATGCAAGAAGGCTGAGATAACTTCAACGTGAAAACCACTGCACTGCTCGTATATTAATATTAGTGCAGTGCTACCTTTTAATTGCTTGTCCTACAGTGTTTATATATTATGATATATTTTATTGTATAATAAGGACGGGAAATAAAAAAAAAAATAGAATAGGAGGTTAAAATTTAAAATGCATAATACATGCATGGTCTGGACTTGAATTCGAGTTTCGATAATAACTAATTACAATTTTAACAACTAAACTACAAGTACACGTGTGAAGTGATAATTCATGAATAAAGAGGCGCTGGCAAATATACAAACTTTAAGAAAAATAAAAGTTCAATTAAATTTCAATATAAATCATTAAAAAGTTTCAAAACATATGGGCGGCTGGCCATCCTCTGAGTTATACATACATCTGCCCCTGTGTATAATTAAAGAGGGATTACTTAATTATAAAGACTTGTCTTGATAGTATTTTTTAATCCTATTATGTCATCTCTTGTTTTTTTTTTTTTTTTTGAAAGTCGCTAATTTTGTCTTAATAAAGACTTCTCTTGGAAAGTCGCTAATTTTGTCTTATTGTCATAAATTGACAGTTCAACTCTAATTCGTGTCCGTCAAATCACTGGATAATGACTTATCTTCATAATCTTCATAATATATTCACAAATTAATTTAAATAAGGTTAAAATAAAAAATAAAACATGAATCTGTTTGGTGGTGCATCAATAGATGTCAATGTTAAATTGTTTTAAATTACTTGATGAACAGTAAAACATACTTCCAATTTTATCATTTTTTCAAATATAATATTTTATGTACACAATTTCATGCATATATGTTTGTTTATTTTGTGATCTTGGTATGCATCAAAATGAACAAAATATATATCATAATCTGAAATGTGATGTTAGCTGCATGATATAGATCACATGCATCCAGTTTTGCTTCATCGTACTGACATTTTCTATTTTAATCTTTAAAGAGTAAACTAATATTTTTTATTATTAACTTTATTTTATCTTCTCAGTAGCATGGTGATAACTTAACTAATTACTCGAAAAAAGTTCGTGATTCAAGAATAATTCGAGTATAATTTAGAAATAATTTAAAATTATATATTGAATCCGGACCGGAGATCTTAGTTCCACATGAAAGCAAAAAAATATCAGAAAAAAATCGCGAATAATTAATAAAATTTGGGAAAAAATCGTAAAATTTGCAAATTATTTACGAATAATTTGTGAAAATTTCGAGAAACCAAATTATATGCGAATTGATCTGCCAACAATTTAAATTTAAATTATTTGCAAATAATTCGTGAATCTTATTACTATAATTAGTTGGCGGTTGCTAATTGCTACAAGTGATGTGATGGTGTATTCCTGTATTTGTGGAAATAAAAAAACTAGTGTCAACTCAACTGAATTAACATTTTAAAAACACGTGCATGCATATAACTCATTAATTTATTGTCATTACATTATTTAATGCCAAGAACTAGATACGTACAGCGTACACTATATTCGTTTGGCCTTTACCTACAAAACCTCATCATTGGTTTTATTAAATTGACCTTTTGTAATAATGCCCCGAATGAATTATTCAATAAAAAAATAAACAAATAACGCCCCGGATTAGGGTGTTAACGGATACAGTACGGACTGGGTGGAGCCATTTTCATACCCGTACCTATTTTTTTAAATACGGTACGGGTCGGATAAAAGGATAAAAAAGTGTCATTGACATCTCAATTTGTGCTTTCGATAAAATATTTTTCAAAACAAGAAAAAAAAAGAAAAAAAAATAATGAATACAACTAATTTGAATTATGAAAATTTAATAAAATACAAAATTTTATTGTATCATGTATCATTTTCATACAAATATATATTTATATATATAAAATTTTATTTTTAAAATTTATCTTACATGATAACGGGTAAGATAACGGAAAAAAATTCTTACCCGTACTCGATAACTTACCCATACCCGATAAGCTAACGAAAAAAAAAATCTTACCCTTACCCATGTTTTCGAATACGATACGGATCGGGTAATTGAATAAAAGAGTGCCATTGACACCCCTACTAATTAAACCAAGATGTTTAGAAGGGTGCCATTCCCATCCTACTAAACATCTTGGCTCCGGTATACAATTAGTCCACAACGACGCATATAATATGATATTGCATATTAATTAATCACAAAATAGGGCGCGCTAATTATAACATTAATTTGATGAATGCAAATATATTTTAGGTTAGCAAATTGGTTTAATTAGTATTGAATTAAAATGGAGAATGAATATCATTTGACGTTATTTGAAGAATATGTAATTAATTGTTAAAGTTATGGACAAGGAAAAGAATGTATACACATATATGCTCTTTCTTATAGTAAGTAGGTTTAGAATAGGTAAATAAATGATTTTATCTTGTTGAATTAATATTTCAGACAATGAATTAATTAAGATGACTTGAGTAAGTGTCTTTCATTCAGAATTAATTAATATTTAGTTTAATGGCAAGAGTGCAGTCGATAATGTCAGTTTTATTACACATTCGATTCGAGTGAATTTAAATAAAGATTTAAAGTGTGAACCTTTTTAGAGGAAGCAGAGAAGAAAGAGAACGTGGGTCCGACATGGCAGAGTACTGCCACTCTCACGTTCACGTTCTATCAAGTATGAACTGCACTGGAGAAAATCCGGGACTGGTCTCCTCCAGTTCGTTGAATTCTTCGCCCCCGTCTCTGTTTCTCTCTCTAACACTTTATCTTTGCCCTTGAGCTGGACTCGAAACCCCCAACCCCAAATGCACCATTCTCACACACTAGCAGAAAAAATTGAGAGAAATAAAGAGAAAGAGATCATTTTCTAGACCTCCGCATCCTTTTCGTCTCTCTACAAACCCTAACCCTAGCTCGAGATCCTCCTTCAGGAAACCCTAACCCTAATCGCTGACTCCAGGGCGTTCGATCGTCATTCTCCTAGGAAATTCCTATCGATCGAGGTTAGTTTGCGAACCAACCTCTCAGCTTAGTTCTTGTTGGGTTAGCTTGTGTTGGATTGGGGGTTTTGGTTAGCAAGCTCCTATTGGGTGCTTGATTTAGCTTTTTGCTAGATCTATGTACTATTTGCTACTGAAGTGCTATAATTGCAAAATCCTTCTTTTTAGAAGAACAGGTTAACTTTCATTGTTGTATTTTTAGCTTAATTTGAGCTTAGTAAGCACTCATGTTCCATGTGATTGAGCTCCTTTGAGCCACTTTTAGAACAACTTTTGGTTGATCATAGCATAATTTCAGCTGAAAGAGTAGCTATTATTTTGAGAAAGCACAATATAGTGGCATTGAGCTTAGGTGGGATTACTTGTTGGTGTAAATTCATGTACTAATTGTCTTTTCTGAGATGGATACTTTGGTTTCGAGCTTTAAACTTTGACACCTTGAGCTCAGCTCTCTCTCTCTCTCTCTCTCTCTCTGTTTTTTTTTTTCACATGACTCGTTGTTGTGCAACTTTCATTATAGGTATCACCACTTCTTTGTTCATTTTATCAGGTTGCACGTGCTTTATATTTATCTCTTTCCCTTTTCTTCCAGATAATCCTGTAAATACCTGAATTGCCAAAGATACCAAAATTTCAAATTAAAAAGAAATATGATATACTTAATTTTTCTAGAAACTTCTTAAACTATACCTAAATGCATCAAACCTGTGTAGTTACGTTCTTATTGTAAAGCAATCAAGAAGCACTGAATGTCAGGCTTTATTTGTATCTGCATCAGTTAAATTGTCCGAGTTAAAATGCATGTTAGAATAGGGTGTTTTATAAAAAAATAGGGTCCAAGTGTGAAAGACACTACTTCTTCAATCACATGTTTGTTCTATTAAGCTCATTGAAAAGCAGTTACTTCTCTTGTTTCTTTTCCAGATGTTACCTTATTTCAGTGTGTCTTGTAATTTAGCACACGGCTACATTCTATACTTAGAATGTCATACCTTCTTATCTATGTTTTATAATTATTTTTTACTCTTTTGTTTCTTAGGTCTGTGCAGCCAGATCCTCTTCTCACAAACTACGAGGACGAGGGACTAATTTGAATGGATAGGCCTATTTATATAGTAAACAAAGTTATTAAAGAGGCTTAAGATACATTGTCCTAGGATCCATAAAAATACACCCGAACTCAACAATCACATGTAAAACCCATCAGTTGTTTCATTATAGCCAATAGAAATTCGGTAAAGATGTCACAGCTGTGGCAACATCAGCTGATGTACAAACAGATGCAGTTACAGGAACTGCAGAGACAGCAGCAGCAGCAACAGCAGCAAGCACAAATGAATGAGATGCCCGCATGGCAAAGTAATAGTTCCTCTCATATAGCAGTGGCGAACCCCTCATCATTTCCTGCACAAATGCAGGAAATGCCCTCATGGCCAAATCATTCTCCTCAAATGGTAGCAAATTCTCAGACCACTTTGCCGACCGGTAATGTAAGCTGGATGCAGTATGGCACGGGGCCTCCATTGATGAATAACTTTGCAAATGGTGCCTTGATGCAGCAGAATAATCAGCTCCAGGCCATGCGATCAATGGGGCTGATGCCCCCACAAATGAACCCGTCCTTCTATCAGAATTCCCAGTTCATGGGCATGGCTGGTAATGCTAACACTGAGAACATGTTGAATAAGACAGTAGGTAGTGGGGTCCAGTCAGATACATTCAGGCCGTACCCACAGACCGTACCCGACTCAGGGTTTGCATCAGATACTGGTACCACACCATCAAGTAATAATACTATGCAGAATTTCTTAGGGAGCTCTTTTAATAGTGCCCCGGTCCAGGATAATGCAAACAGCTCGGTACAAGACCATTGGTCGTTGCAGGATAAAGCAAATCAGCCAAGTCAGGCAATGACACATTCAGGGCCCACAACTGGAGGGTCTAGTTTGGATCCAGAGGAGGAGAAACTCTTGTACGGAGATGACAACTGGGTTGGTTCCTTTGCTAGAAGCGCTGTTAACTCATCAGCTGGGGGTGGTTTCGTAAATTCACTGGATGACAGTGGCAATAATTTTGGAGGCACATTCTCTTCTCTCCAGAGTGGAAGCTGGAGTGCTCTGATGCAAGAGGCGCTGGATGTATCCAGTAGTGAAAATGGCCAAAATGAGGAATGGAGTGGACTGACTGTACATAAAACTGAAGTAGCAGCAGCCCACCAGCTTTCCTTATCAAGCAGTACCATGAACAACCCCAGTTTACCTAATTTGCAACAAAATGTTGAAGAAGTGCCCCATAGCAATCAATTAACTCACAGTCATGAACAAAACCAATCGCCAAACGGGATGTGGGCACAACGACCTGAGAACAGTGCACAGTTTGCGCAGAGGGGCCCCCATGGTGTGTGGGTTCAACAACAGAACAGACCTACTCAAAATATTAACAATCAGTCTGGGAATAACAGGCAGAATGGATGGAATTCCAATAACACCCAGTTGCAAACCAGTGATAACCCGAGTATGTTAATGCAACCCCCAAAACATGACAGTGGTAAGAATTTGGGTAGTATGAATTCAAACCCATCTAAAGAGAGTCAGGAAATGAGTGTGCCAAGGTGGGCCCAACAGAGGGTGGATTCATCAGGAAAAAATGTCACCGAGAGGAGAACTGATGAGGGCAAACAAGAAAGCCCTATTTTGTTTCCTAACCCTAACCCTATGAGCAATGCTGGCAGTGGATTTTCCTCGCCTCAGCTGGGCATTGGGCCTCACATGTCCCATAACCAGTCGATGGGTAATTTGGGAATGAATTTTGGGACAACCCCTTTTGGATCGCAGTCTCATCTGCAGCCTCAACTGAACCAACAGCCAGGTGCACAAATGCCAATAAACCAAGAACAAAGATTTGGTGAACAAGGGCAAAACTCCAGTGGCATGTCTTCTGACAAGGCAAATGAAATGGCAAAGGTGCGTTAGTTTTCGACCTGATCTTTTTTGTGTCGGAGCATTGGACCTGTTTATGCTCTAGTTGACATGGTCTGTACCGTCCTATTTTGTCTTTTTCTTTTTACCATCTTAAGTGTAATTTCTGGTGCAATTGCAGAGGCATACTGGAGATGAGGAGTTTAATTCCAGGGTCGGCATGCAAAACAAGGACCCAAGTAGCATGCTATATAATGGATCGATGCCTCTTTTCTCTCAGAACAGAACAAGTCAGCAAAGGTAACCCCCTTAATCAGGCCCTCTAGCAATGCCCTTAATTTGTAATATAGTCAGATATAGTAATCAGGCCCTCGAGTAGAACTAGGGTGTTCCTAAGTTCACCAAGTCTCTTTGTGAACTCAACTCTAAAACCATCGGATTGGCTTCAATGACGAATCCGAACCGTTGAAACTCATGTACCTTACCACTGATGCTTCGACATACAAAAATTTTAGACTTTCTAATTAATTTAGTATAATGTCAAGCGGTCAAAATTAAAGGTTCATAAATTAATTTTAATGCATTCATTTTTTGAATGTTTTTTCAACCACTTGACTCTATACAAAATTAATTCAAAATTTCAAAAAATTTGTATGTAGACGCATCACTCGTAAGGTAGACGGGTTTTAACTGTTCGGATTTGTCATTGGAAGTCAATCCGATGGGTTTTAGAGTTGAGTTCACAAAGAGGCTTGGCGAACTTAGGAACACCCTAGTTATACTCTCAGGCCCTCTAGTAATGCCCTTAAATTTGTAATATAGTCAGATATAGTAAAATCTTGATGTCTTCCAAGGCAAAATTCTTTTGAGTTCCTTCAATTTCCTTTTGAATGATTGCTCTGATATCTAAGTAAAAAGCTGGAAGTTTTTATATTTATGTCTTTCAGTTTGGCCAGCAGGGATCCACTGCTAAAAGTTTTGGTGCCAAATCAGTGCAGATAAAATTAGCTTTCAATTAACCTTGTTTAATGTTTTAATAACAAGCTAATAGGTTTGATATCATATACATGTTATATTCTGTGTACACAGATTTTCACCATTGCACCAAGAGCTAACAAAAACAACAAACCAAATATTGCCAATCTTTACTGTCTCTTGATGCCTATCAAAATGACACCCAAATCCCATGGTTTAATTTTTTTTTTTTTTTTTATGTATTACCTATGTATGGCACAGAAAACACATTGGCATGACTACTCAAACGAATAGAGGATAACAAAGTCCATCCCATTGTGGTCCCCTTGTTAATTTTGTCTAAATTGAGACAGTTCCCGTACCAAAATTAAACCATAGTTCCATCAATACAGAATGTTATTTAATTATTTTCATGGAGGTTTAGGGTTGTATTGTTGTAAAGTGCAATTTTCAAGAAACACATTATAAAGGGTTCCATAACATAATACTTCAGCCAAATGTACTTGGGAATTCCTAGTAACAGTGGTCCAGATGTAGTCTCCCTTGTCAAATTGCCCTTGTGCAGGTTGTGAAGGCAGTGTTGATTTATTACTCTACTTGCATCTAATGCATATATTCCTTCTGCAGTCAAAACATGCTCGAGCTTTTCCAGAAAGTTGAGAAGGTGCCCAAGACTGATAATTCCATTACACCTATGCCTGGCCAATCAGGTTTCGACACATCTACAACTCATCCCCACCAAAACCAACCTTCTCCAATGCAAGGTTTTGGCCTAATGTTGGGTCCCCCATCTCAGATACACCCTACCTCCAGTCATACTCATTCTCCTCATATTTCCATTGGCAACAAACAGCCAGATCGTGAAACCCTAGACAATAACCTGGCTTCCATCTCTCCCAGCCAACATCTAGGACTACCTACTGGTTCCGGTTCAAGTTCTCAGGGGGAAATGACAGAGAACATTCAAAACCAACCCAAGCAGGCGGCCTTCTCCCCAAGTAATCAAAACCCGTCTGATTCTTTGAACCGGGGTATGACTCAGCAACCAGGTCGAGGTTCAAATCAGCAGCCTGGTGCTGCCACCATGTTTAAGAATGTGTGGACTAATGTTGCTCAACAGCGTAATCTTACACCCAGCATAATGCAATCCATGATGTTACCACGAGCTAATTCTGCTAGCCTTGGCCAGTGGGGCCCCACTCAAGGAAGGAAGGGGGATACTGATACTATTCAGCCTGATATTGGAACAAGCTCTTCTGGTTTGCAGAATCAAGAGGACAGGCACATGTTGGAGGGCAACTCCATGAAGGGCATTTCTGGTTCCAAGAGAGGAGCCTCAGAAGTAAGTGGTACTTCTGCAAGCGGACCTGCCATTGGCTCAGATGCTATCTTGCAGGGACGCCCGCTTACTCCAAATGCTCCACAGAGTACTTACTCGCTTCTCCATCAAGTGCAAGCCATGAAGGGTGCAGATATGGATGCAGGGAATCGGCTTGCTAAGAGGCTCAGGGGTCCTGACCCCAGTCCAGATACTGACCCTAGAATGATTCAACCAGACCCAAGAATGATCCAAACAAGCCCAAGTGCTCCTCTTCCAGACGGTAAAGCCGGTGGGGCACTGCAAGGTCAGCTTACTCCAGACGGCAAAATGCTTGGTTTTATCTCAAGAGAGAATGAAGAGAGAACCCCCAACGTAACAAATGCACCAAATGTACCAACCGAGCGACCCAAAATCAGTCCACAAATGGCCCCGTCATGGTTTGGGCAGTATGGAAACAACCGAAATGGCCAGAACCTTCCCACTGTTTATGAGGGGCAAAGAGCAAGTGTGACCCCACAATTCAACTTCCCAAAACCACCATGGAACATGGAGAACAATGAAAATTGTAATAATAACAATAAAGTTACCACTGAGAAAGCACTTGATAGAAGCCCAATTACCAAGTTTGGTCAACATAATGTACTCCCTAATAATGCCGCATCGTTGGCCATGATGGGGGTTAATGAGCTCTCGCCATCTCCTCTTCAATTAGGCACTGTTGCACCTGAAGTTGTAAAAGAGAAGAAGCGAAAAGATGGTGCGAGGAAGCTTGTCCCGTTTCACAAGGTTATTGAAGTTCCGGAGAGCATAAGAAGCACCAGGTGAATTTTTTGTTCTGTAAGGCAAGAATATCTTGTCTGCCATCTGTTAGGAATAGATGATTGTATGGTGGTTGTTTTGGTTTGCTATGTTTCAAGCTTCTCCCAAGTAACTAATTCTATGTTGATAGTTTGCAAAACTGGTCTTACCAATATGTTGTTAGACGTTGTGCCGGAACTAAGGCTGAGTGGTCTGGTGTTTGATTCTGATACAGTCGCTGGCTAGTTTAATCCCTCTGCAACCTGCTGTAGAGTGCTATATTTTATTAACATTCCTCGACTACAACCAATCCATTTCCAGAATCAAACAAAAAAATCTTACATGCTCATAATAATTCTTAGGTGCTGCTGCACAGCAAGATACAGTTTTGTGCCAATGTATTTTTCAGTTTTTACACAAAAACATATTTGTTCTTTACAAATTTTGTGAATCTTAATAAGTCTTAATTTCTTACAGTGTTGTGGAGATGGACTGGGCTCAGACTACTAATAGGTTGATCGACAAGGTACATGTTACTTATATCTTGTCTTAACCTCTATTTGAACTCTGTTTCTTTTGTTTGGTTGGAAAATATCACATAAAACCCAATTCTGGTAACTCAGTTGGAAGATGAAGCCGAGATACTAGAGGAAGGACAGACAACTATTGCTATTCCGAGAAGACGGCTAATTCTCACTACCAAGCTGACTCAGCACCTTATACCGGCCGTTCCTCCTCGGTTTCTCAGAGCCAAAGCTGATACAGCATATGATAGCATTACCTTTATGGTCTCAAATTTTGCCCTAAGAGATGCATGCAGCTTGATTTGTTCCATGGGAAGTGATTCGTCTCTGCAATTGAAGAATGAAAATGTGTAAGTCACATTGTATTAATCAGTAATTGCCCGAAACGAATTCCCAATTAGAAAACTCTGCTTGCGAAAACAAGGAATTGTGACTCCGGTTGGGTTCCATTTTTAGCCTACCCCAACATGTTTGGGACTAAAAGGCTTGGTTGTTGTTGTTGTTGTAATGTAAAAACAAGGAAAAAGGCAACCCCAACTAAAACAATTTTACTCCAGGAAAATACTTCTTTATATCTACCCAATACTCTGCTATGTTAGTACATTACAGAAATCTGATACTAATTTCAGTGGAAGAAACACATTTTGACAGAAGGCCATTTGAAAGCCTATATCCATATATCGATGGTAAAGCTACCTAGTACCGGCGTCTTTGATATTAGTCAGTTCAGAACTATGTGTAGATTATTGAAAGTGATCTTTTGTAACTTGGTTTTTCTTTTAAACTGTCTAGTTCGTCAGAAAGAAGCACATCCATTGAAAAAAGAGGAGAGAGTTTCTTCTCAAAGGTTGTGGAGGCCTTCAATGGGAGGTTCAAAAAACTAGAAGACGGTTTCATAAGGTAATTGTTTCCTCAAGTTGCACATCTAGACTATACAATTCGCGAGTGAAAAACGGCAGTGAGATTTTGTTAAATTTTGTGTTGGAATTTGGTTAATATTTCAAGAAATCGAGAGTATATCGGCAGTTCATACTTCCAATAACCACCGACTAGACTGTACGATTCGTGAGTGAAAAATGGCAGTGAGATTTTGTTTTCAACAACTGGTTTCCCTTGCCACATTGATTTAGACCGACCCTATTCCCGAAGTCTCTTCCTCTATATGCGGAAGCCAACCTGTTTATTATTATAGTCACCATTAATATTTTTGCTTCGCTGCATCAGCTTTTCAATTCTAGATCCTCTGGACCAGGTAACTAAGAACTTAATTAATGCTATGCTGATTAGGACCCACAACTGTTAACAAATATAACACGCTCCCTACAAAAATAGAAGTATCTGGTCCCATGTGTAAAGGATCCTAGTATAGAGAACTTCCTTTGGACCAAAAGATCCAAACACCATTATGTTCTTTCCAGTACTCACCCCGTTACTCTGTCCTTCTTGCCTTGTGGTTAAGCATGTCTTTAATTGGGTTCCCTTTTTGGTTTTCCTGGTTAAGCATACTTTGCATTGAGCATTCACATCAGACCACCACTTTAGGCCCTAACATTGCTCCTGCTGCACCAGGCTGACACTGTAGCATCTTGTTGAGTCTTGTTTAGCATTACCCCATCAGGATCCACATCACACCTCTGTGGGACCCCATGTCACATGGTTTTGTTGGGGATTCTATGTCATCTCGCTTCATGGGGCCTGCATTGCATGACTTACTGGAGCACATCGGCTCACCTTCTTGGGTCCCCTAGCCTTGTGAAGCAATGCACGAGGAGAGCGAATAGAGAAAAGAGAAAATGTTAAGAAAGAGGGAGAGAGAAACAACAAGAACAATGCTACAGAGAGAGAGAGAGAGAGAGAGAGAGAGAGCACATGATGTTTGTTCTGTTGATAATGAAAAAAAGAAGTTTTTAAGGACCAATTGTGTTGTTCAAGGACAGCCGGGGAGCATAACGTGAATTTGCCTGTCAATGTTTTTTTAGAACAAATCATATTCTTATTCCTTACTTTCAATGTTTCAGATTGAACAAGAGGACATCTGTACTGGAATTTCAGCTGGAGTGCCAAGAACTGGAGATGTTCTCTGTAATTAATCGTTTGGGGAAGTTCCACCGCCGTCAAATACCAGATGGGCCAGGTGGTGACCACCCATCAGCCTCTAGATCCTTATTACAAAGAGCTTTCACTCCAGTCCCTATGCCTCAGAACATTCAAGAAAGTGGGATCCACTGTTTGTCTCTCTAACAACTTAATTCAGTGCAAGATTACACCCCGCCATCCCCACCCCCAACCCCACATCAAAATCCAAAGCCCAAGAAGGCCAGAATTGAAAAAAAATCTACAGGTTCAATCATGTTTGATCTGTTGTTGTGGAAGGGAGGGTAACAGAGTATAGTAATTCCCCGCCTGTGAAAATTCTATTGCCCCATTGTACTACACTCTAGGAAGTAGTTTTTTTTTGTATATTGTGGGAACTAAGGAAATTATTAGGGGGAATAGAGATCTTTGGTAGGATTATTCAGCTAAAAGTGCGACTATATATGTTGGATATCTAGAGAGCAGGAGTCTAGGGTTATGTGTTGTTTCTTTTGGCATTCTTTTGTATTCCCTCTTTATAATATTAGGTTTTGGCTCGTAATTTTACTGAGCAAAAAAAAAAAAAAGAAAAAAAAAAGAAAGAAAAGAGATGGAATATTTTGTTCAGTGGATAGTGCTTCAGCGGGTGTAAATGAGATTTCATCAATTCTTCCCTTCGGGGGGCCTTAATTATTATAGCCAGATTTTTCTGGTAGGTTTCAGTGATTTTGATTGTAATTTCGGAAAGGTTCCCGTGTATGTACGTACCATTGAAATAATGCAACGTTTATCGTTCAGGGGCATAGATTTTTACAGCACGCGAGAGTTTGCTTTGCGAAACTTGTCAACTTGTGAGACGAAAGTATTGAGAGGCGGAGCTGAAAAAGATGTCATATAGTAATAGCAATGGTGTCACTTGTCTCAAAAGAAACAGCCAAGGTGTCACACCGTGGTCTGTGTTTCTTTGGTAAAAAACCCACTAGAAGACGGAAGAGGAGGAGAAGACGGGGTGGAGGGCTGAAATCGCTTGTAGCGTGCCCTTTAAGCGGCACCGCTTAGTGTAGATGAGAAAAGAGGTCCATGTGATTTCCGATTCCCCAGCAAATCCGCGAGCAACTCAATTACTTCTGAGGCCACGATCATAACATGACTCAAGTATACTTCATTGTTTTTTTTATTGTAAATAATATATTATAATATTGATATTCCGTAAAATGATTAAATTATAAATTTTATTAATAATATGGAATAAATGGTTTGCCATCTATACAATTTAGTAAATTCGAAAATATCAAGGAAAATGTTTGTCATCTATACAATTTGACAAATGTTCTGTCATTTATTACTATCAGCATAATCGTCAAATTAAGTATCAGTTAGTAGTCTCTTTAAGTTACAATCAGGTGAGGAAAAAACACACGTTTTTTTAGGGTAAAGTGACAAGTTGCCATCTTACAGTTTTTCATTGATTAAAAAAAGTATTTACATCGGCACTAAAAGGCTGTAAGAACAAAACACAAAAACTCTAAAAATGCAGAGAATAATCTCTCTAACAATATGCCAACCACTTTTGTATATGTCTCACTGTCTCTCCCAAAAAAATGCGGATCGTCTTAGTTTTTTGATAACAAAACCTGTTGTTCCTTTCCCGTCAGAGTGTCCATAGTGCCGCTGCCCAGATGATGTCTCATTCTCTCTTTTGTATTTTGTCCAAGGGTTGCGAGTGTGCTATCCAGAAGCCAACGTGTGAAGCTATAGCCCGTGAAGGTGGGCACCTCTGCAGTGAGCGCATAAGTGTCCACCAGAATGCGGCCGAATAAGTACAATTCCAGAAAAGATGTACACTTGATTCAATCATGTTTTGCCCACACATTACACATCCGTCAATTGGAGGGCAACCCCTTCTTATGAGCACCTCCCTTGTCAGCAATTTATCCTTAAGTAAAACCCAAAATAAACACTCTGACTTTTGGTGGGTTCTAAACTTCCATAGGTGACGAGCGAAAGGACAATTGATGCCCTTGTTATGCAGCACTTTGTAGGTCGATGCCGTTGAGAAAAGACCACCGGCTTCTCATCTCCACACCACCGTACCATACGGATGCGGAATCTCCGTTGATACCTCAACAAAAGGGATTGAGATCTGCTGCGATCCGAATATTGAGCACAGTAATCCTGCAATCCCTGCTTTTCCAAATCCAGCCGTCCAACTTTTTAGTGCACGCATCTCAAAGAGATGGTTTTTCTGTGCACGCATCTCGAAACAATTCGACAGCTGGATTTGGAAAAGCAGGAATTGCAGGGTACTGTTCACAGTACCCGGATCGCAGCAGATTCTCACCCCAACAAAAGGGACAAGAGGTTTTAAATCATTGAGAATAAAAAGAGTGGTTCACGCTGAGGCCCAACTGCGAGATGTCATCAATCTCGTGTAATAGAGTTATTTGTACATGTATGAGGAGTACAACTAGTACAATTTCAAGCTTGCTAAATGAGTATGAATTTAATTTCATGAATTATGGAATCAGTTTCAAATAACGAAATTAAATAGTTGACCTTAACCTACCGATTTCTTTATTGACATTGTTGTTAATTATTAGATGATTGCACAGTAGGAGCTAAATAATAAAAAGGATTCAAATCCGTTGTTTCTCTTTGAGAAAAACATGACCATGCTTTTAGAAGAGAGAGAGAGAGAAAAGAGAGGAGACAGCAAATTTGACTCCAACAAAAAGACTAAAGATCTCTTAGGCTGAAAATCAAGATCTTGTTTTCTTTGTGTTGTCATATCCTCTCTTGGCCCATCTCTCTCTCTCTATTCATAGCCAATCGACAGATTTTAGATTTTGCTAACAAATTGCGCTGCTCGATTCTAGTACTCGCCTTGGGCCATCTCCACTACTGATTCAACCTACTCGCTTGGGCCCTTGGGCCATCTCCGCTATGATAGCAGGCCCAGTGAATCAACGTACTGATTCATCTTCTAAAGACTTGTCGCACATGTTGTTAAAAGATGGTCCTCTTCCTCTTGATCCTGCTGCATCCATGTTTTGTTTATGCATTATTGGATATTGGATGATATATACCATTTTGTTTCTTGAGTAAGGTATATGTATGTATTTGTTGCAAGAAGCGTAGGGAGCTAGGGATCCAATGCCCCATAAACTTGACAATTCTTTCACACATTTAGTGACACAATTGGTCTCAACAAATCTTTCAAACTAAAAATTAAACTTGACAAATGAACACTAAACATATATGAAGCAACATGCCTTCTCATCTCTCCTTGATTAATTAATTGTTACATCACCTATACCAACTCTACTTTTATATTAACAAATCCGGTCAACATAAATAAGATATAGACATGGACAGGAGTTATTTTGTACCAATCCAATTTTAAATGAATGTTCCAAATTTGTTTGAAACTCTAATGAAATTCGTTTCTTCGAGAAGAGACCAATTCTTGCTTAGTCGTTGAGAACTTGAGATCATTAATCTGATTTGTTAATTCGGATAATAATTTTTATAACATTTTCCTGACTAACAATCAAATTGAAACTTTCTTTTACATCATCGAATTTTATTAATTTGACAGATTTTATTTGAAAATATGATTGTCATAGAAGGTCCTCACAGAAGCTTAAAAGCTTTCATATAAAAGTCTTCCAGTTGCTAATATTGTAAGGTCAGAGGCTTAAAAGCTTTGTCAACGGTCAACGGGATAGGTTTTCCAAGAAAAGTTAGCTTTCATGTGTTCAGATATCATCTTTGAAAAAAATCAAACATGCAAGTCTTTGTGACGTACCTACTTCATTTTGATCAAAATATCAATTAAATTATATTAGTCAACCTAAAATACCTGGGTGTTATTTTGAAGTCAGAAGTCTACTACTTAAATACGTCACTTAAATCAAGATTTGTTCAATAAAAGGGTTCGTTCATTTCTCAAAAGAATAAAAGAAGGAAATAAATGCTAGGTGCCTAAGTCCCTGTTACGGTAAAGTTTATGTTGTTATTTCTGTAGGCGAATTAGATGAGAATGACAGTTAATTTGATTGAGATTTAAATATATTCAGTTTATTTTAACTTAAAAGTAGCATACAAATTGATACATCATATCTCCGGAAAGATTAAGACGCCATGTGTCTACGTTCTAACTCGAGAGTGATTAGTCCGTGCGTGTTAGATGTGTATTTATTATGTATACGAGTTCAAACTTGTTGCGAATCTCCTCAGTACGTAACTCTATCCTATATGTACTGCGTATCTCTGAATTGTGGTCCCGAGTTCATTGAATTTCGGGGTATTTATAGGCCTATAAGTCGGTTTGGGTCTCGTACGGATTCTCGACTGGGCTTATTCGCAGGCCGGCAAGTCGGCTCGAGTCTTGTACGGAGGACTCGAATGGGCTTATCTCACGGGCTAGCTGTTTAAGCTGAGTCTCATACGGACCACTCGGATAGGCCTGCTTCTTTGGCTTGCTACCTGGGCTTAGTACTCAGCTCATAATGATTTTATGGAGCTTTCAGTACATGGCCCTATCATTAGCCCCCAAGCCGGAATGTGTCAGTATGATACTTTCGATTTCGACAAGTCTTTGTTGCCTTTGTGTTTTTTTTGTTTCCGGGACTATTCTTTGAGTACGTTATTGCTACTCTCGGAACTGACGTCTGTAAGTCAGCCCCCGAGTGTGTTGTTGCTATTCTCGGAACTAACTTTTACGAGTTAGCCCCCGAGTGTGTTGTTGCAATTCTCGGGACTAACTTTTACGGGTCAGCCCCCGAGTATGTTGTTGCTATTCTCGGGACTAACTTCTACGAGTCAGCCCCTGAGTGTATTGTTTCTATTCTCGGCACTAACTTTTACGAGTCAGCCCCCAAGTGTGTTGTTGCTACTCTAAGTATTATAGAGGCGTTTTTTTGGCCAAGTTTTTTTATTTTTTGGGAGTACTATCCCTGCCCATATTTTTCCTATAAATTTAGGTATGATACTTTTATCCCTCTTTTACTTAGTGTGTTTACGAATTTTTGTTTCGAGGATAACCGAAGTGGTTTACAGAGTTTTCCTTCTCAAAATAATATGAATTTTCAACAAGCATAATGTCTTAGAGTTTCTTCATGCAACCACAAAATAAAATATAAGGATTGCTCGACAGTCGTTAGAGTTTGTCGTAAATAAGTAAGGTAGAGTAATGCTAACTATTCCTGCAAAAAGTATCCAAAATTTGTTAGCATCTATGACAAAAGTTAAAGGCATTACTATTTAAGGTGCTTATTCATCGAAGTTACTATCAGTGGAGTACTCTTCGATACTCATCTCGTCACCAGTTTCTTCTTCACAGCTTCTCTCCTTGCCTTCGTCAAGGTAGTCATGATCATCCTCCTCTATGTTCTCTTTAGTGTCTTCAGTTGCTTGACATTCCGAGCACATCCAATTCTTGAAGTCGGGGTCTTGCAGCCATGTTAAAAACACATCGTCTTGGCAGTGCAGGTGGAACCATCCGCAGCATGTATTGCAGTGGATATCCCGGGCGTTGTTTTCTTTGTTGTCTGTAATGTCTTCGTCGTCATCTGTACTGTCGATCGCAGTTCTTTCTGAATTGTCGTTAAAGTAGGCGTCAGGATTCATCCATATTTGAACGAACTTCTGGGTTTTCGGGTCTTTTGATTTGAGCATGACCTTTAGTTCTTCTGGGGAATGGTGTTTCAAGAGCACCTCCAAACTTTCTGGCGGGAGGTCCTTAAAGGCTTCGTCTGGCTGTTCTTTCTTGACTTCACTTGTCTGTGTTGATTCTATCTTTGGTTTTGCTTCCTTCTCCTTGAACTTTGGCTCAAATTTTAGGTTGTTGGTGTGATTATTTGGTTATGTTTTAACTTGATTGTTCGGGTCAATGGGCTCGTTCTTTATGCAGTCGGTCGAATTGGTGGGCCCTTTATAGAATATTATTCATAAATGCAGTAGTTGAACCGCCAACCACCTCATAAATGCATCTTTAAATAATGTTAATCGCTTGTCGCTTTGTTATTTTTGTTGTTGATACACGTGTGCTTTTGGTTCTTTTCCGATAACGGTGTCTTGTTTATGATAGTTTTGTATTTGTATGTTGTAAGTCAGGAATGGATAATGTATGCAATCAAAATCAACTCGGACAACGATAGTTCATTCGTAAAGCGATAGTCATATGGTGTCGTATGATATATGTATAGCATTCAATAATTGTAAAAATGAACGAAGAAATAAACTTGCGTTACATAAAATAAACATCTATTATATAAATTACTACTCACGATATAAGGTTAAAATGGATAATGCGAGAAATAAGTGATGAGGTCCCCCCCTTTCCGCGGAGGTTAGTTCTGTGTATCTTGTCTTAATAGCTTCAAAATATATTGCGAAAAGAAGCCTTGCCTTTGTATGTATTTTTCCTGTATGTGCCCGACTCTTACTGTTGCATTTTGATTCGCAGGGTTTTCGATTTCGCATGTGTTGTTAGGTCAGTCCCCGAGTAGCAATCGGCTCGGGATAATATGTCAAATGATATATAATGAGCAATAATAATTAAAAAGGAAAAAGAACTCTTATGACATCATAAATACTCATAATCATACATAAACATACTACTAACTGAAATTTCGACATCGAAAAATGAATTAAAAGGTAATTGCAGGGAGTTGTAAATTGTTTGGGTAGTGAAGGCCGAGACAGAGCTGGTTACATAACATCGTTATCGCTACATAATTGTGGGTGTTGGTACTGTAGTGGATGTTGGGAGGTAGGTCTCGGGTCGGGTATTATTGGTGTAATTGGTCGTGGTACGACAATGTCTGCTGCTGTAGGGGCAGAAGAGCGTGGATTAGTTTGGTTAAGGTTCACGACTGTTGGCGTCGCATATGGCATGCCCAAATGTGGACCTTGTTGTGGGCTTGGGGGTGACCGAACATCAGTAGTTGTTCTGCCCGGGGGGTTGAGTGTGTTAGTGTAATAATCTAGAAGTCAATAATACGATAATTTAATTATATAAAGCTTTGTTCATGAATTGAATGATTAATAATATTATCAATTTGTTCTTTGAGTTTTATCGAATTATGGATCATTTCGGCATTCGGATTCGAAATGAGTAGAACTTCATAATATAGATGATAAATACTCTTAATAGTCACTGACCGAGGTAATTAGCAAAGAACACTAATTAACCAATTAAAGGTTAGTATGTGGATTAAATGATGGTTAAAGTTTTACTGACCATAGACAAGGAGTTGTCAATTTAATCACATAGATACATGTTAGAGAACATGGTATTTGACAGACCCCGAATGAAACATTATACGGAATTGTGTTCGTGTCATTAATGCTTTCAATCAGTGTTAAATTCTAAAGTATGAGGTATTCATCTTTCCTAACTAAGAGATGTGTATGTGTAATTGTTACCTAACGCTATCTGTAAAAAGTAGCTATAACGGTAGCTCTTCGGTATACATAACTTAGCTGAGGTAGTGATGGTCTACCAAAAGTACTATTGTCCCTCGTATTTATTATACGAGTTATAGTGTCACTGGGCCCCTTGATAGAGTAAGAATATCTGCTAGCAGTATGAATACAAGAGTAATCATATTTGATAATCTGCTCAAGATCAAGAAAAGATTAATTTACAAGGATGACACAAACCTACCTTGAAATTAATCTGACAGCTATGAGACAAAAGAATTAAACACGAGTAAAATAGTTTACTAGATCGTGATATTGTACTGTACGACATCATCTGTGTAATTGGATGGTCATGATGCGTTTTGCCAGATGCCTCTCATGATTATAGAAGTTAAAACGGTTTTAATTCTATTTACCAACATAACACAGATCCTATCGGGTCACACCTATAGGAGTTAATCGGAGAATCTTATTGATTGATTATAAATTGATTATGATCAATAATAAGATGGTTTATAATTAATTATACTTGATATAATTATATTATAAATGTCATGTAAAAATGACAAGCAGAAACATTGGTTAATTTATAAACGTGTATGACACGTTGTATAAAAGTTAACCGGTTAATTTATAAACGTGTAGGACACGTTGTATAAATTACCGAAATCAACAACCGCAAGAAATATAATTATTCAGAATAATTATACGGATATTAATTGTGTTTGGGGCGAGGGCATTCTGGTCTTTTCAGATTTGTCCTTATCCGCATGACACGTCACCGATCCTATCCACATGACATGTCATCAATCCTATCCACATAAGCACCTCTGCTGCAAGCAGCTTACAAGTAGCTTACAAGCAGCTGCCTGCAAGCACCTCGCTGCAAGCACCTGCCTGCAAGCAGCTTGTAAGCACCTCGCTGCAAGCACCTGCCTGCAAGCACCTCGCTGCAAGTAGCTTACAAGCACCTCCCTAACCCTATAAATAGAGGGGTAGGGGCAAGAGAATTCACAAGTTGAAAAGTTCGAAAAGTCTGAGTTCGATTCGAATTGGTTCGGTTATCGTTCTCTTTCTCGTTTTCTCTCCCAAATAGTGTTGCGGTTTAAACGAAAGTTATACGTAACAGTTACGTATTATCTTTCGAGTTGTTGAATAGTGTTTGCGGGATTTTGGTGAATAGTGTTTTCTCGAAAGTCGCGATATTTCTATTTTGCCTTTTAGTAAAATCAGAATAACTGCGGGTCGGGAATTCTGCTATTTTGTCTTTTTCTCGTGAATAGTGTTTTTGCGTAATACCGCGGTTTACAGTATTTCTGGCAAAAGAAATAAATCGCTCTCTGGTTAGTCCTGGTGGATAACCTATAGAGGCACCATATGTTTGGTGCTCCGAGAGAAGTCATGCTCCGAAAGAAGACATTGCTCAGATCCGGTCTTCTCGCTCGGTCTGCATTCCAATTGTAATTTGGAAACAAGGTATAAATGTTATTTATTTATTTAAATGTTAAATAAATATTATTTTAGAAATCAATCAGGGAGTAGATCCTAAGTAGGATTAAAAGATTATGTCAAGGGAAAGACTGGAAAAGGAACTTTCGTTTGGCTTTCCGACGTAACTCTTTCAATCCTAGGGTTAAGTTAAAAGTAAAATTTTTGTTTTACCAACTTTCCGCATACTTAACCTAATCAAAGGGTACAGCGATTACCCAACAGAGTGGTCTTGTTCGGTGGGGGTACTACCGCTGGACTCGGTTTGTCTTACATTGGTTGTCATTATGTCCGTGACTGCTAGCTTGTGGAAAGAGATTAGCCCTACGGTGGATGATACGTCCTATCTCCGGAAAGATTAAGACGCAATGTGTCTAAGCACGTCATAATCCGAGAGTGATTAGTCCGACGTGTTAGGTGTGTATTTATTACGTATCTGAATTCAAGCTTGTTGCGGATCTCCTCAGTACGTAACTCTATCCTCTATGTACTGCGTATCTCTGAATTGTGGTCCCGAGCTCATTGAATTTCGGGGTATATATAGGCCTATAAGTCAGTTTGGGTTTCGTACGGATTCTCGACTGGGCTTATTCGCAGGCTAGCAAGTCGGTTCGAGTCTCGTATAGAGAACTCGAACGGGCTTATCTCGCAGGCTGGCGATTAAGTGGAGTCGCGTACGGACCACTCGGACAGACTTGCTTCTTGGACTTGCTACATGAGCTTAGTACTCAGCTCATAGTGATTTTATGGGGCTTTCAGTACATGGCCCTATCAAAAATCAACAAGACAAAATAAATTAATTTACAAAAAAGTTCACACTAACTAAGAATATTTGAGGTTAGAATACAAAATTTGTCCAAGCTCAATAACTAAGAAAAAATTGACGGGATAACTATACTTTCTGAAAGAGGTAATTTAGCAATGATTTGGATTAATATGAAAACGTCTCAAAAATCTCCTATTAATATGGTAATCAGAGAATCAATCCAACATGAAAATATAGATAATCGTCACAACGCTTTGAAAATTACTGCAATTGTTAGCTCATTTTGACACACAAAAATTCATAAATGACTTCAACAGTTTAATAAAGCGTTCCAACTATTTATGCAAATTTCGTAATATAGTTGTTTGCTTGTTAGTAGAGCCGTTGTTTTGTCTCTCATAACGATACCACTTTAACGGATCGACCGTACATATACAAGATCCGACCCGTGATAATTGAGTCTATCTAACTCTTATATTTTTTAATAGTCTATAAATGAGTTGGATCAAGTCGGGTCATTTTTTATTTTTTTTATTCAAAGCCCGTAGGCAAAGGGAAATTTTTTATCTATAGAAATTATTAAAAACAGATGTACGGAAATAGAAATAGTACCTCATTTCTAACAAATATAGAAAGATCTGACTCAATGAGTCCGATCCAAGTTTATGGATCGGTCTCAATGGTCCAGATCCATCAATAATCTAATTTTCTGTGACATCCATCAATAATATAATTTTCTGTAACATCAATAACTTGATTTTCTCAATGGTCTCAATGGTCCAGATGCCACAGAAAATCAGGTTACATTAGTGTTTTGCTAGAGAGGGCCACAGAAAATCAGGTACATTAGCAGCCATCTCAATAGTTGAATTCTCTCAGTACAGAAAATCAGGCCACAGAAAATCAGATTATTGATGGATCTGGACCATTGAGTCAGATCTTTCTATATTTGTTGGAAATGAGGTACTCTTTCTGTTTTCGTACATCTATATTTAATAATTTCTATTGATAAAAAATTCCCTAGGCAAAGTCGGGTCATGACCCAATGACTTATTACGCAACCCGTTTATTATTTTATTTTTTTCAAGAATGTACGATTGTGTAGCCTGTATATGGAGTTTGAAGAAGAACCGATATTTTTATTAATACCCCAAAAAAAAAACAAATTATCAAATCTGCTCCCACCCCAAACTTATTTTTATTTCTACCCCAACCGCCCATCCACTGGGCAGTCCAGTTTCCCCACCTGACCGCCCAGCAGCTGGGCGGTCCACTATGCATAGCTGACCGCTCAGCCACTGGGCGGTCCAGTTTCCATAGCTGACCGCCCAGCAGCTGGGCGGTCCGCTAGTGGTTTTTTTTTTTTTTTTTTTATATAGAGACAATATGAATATCAAGTGTTGAATTCTTAACGCTAAAAATTCGAATTTTTTTTATAAATATTAGTTAGATTACTTCTTTTAAGCA
Source organism: Carex parvula (assembly GCA_025461045.1). Lineage (NCBI taxonomy): Eukaryota > Viridiplantae > Streptophyta > Magnoliopsida > Poales > Cyperaceae > Carex > Carex parvula. Next base: position 167,189 of record JAJGRW010000819.1, read on the forward strand.
TATTTATACTAAAATACGTTAAATTACTTGGAATTATGTTAAATTACGTTGAGTTACACTATATTAAGTTAATTACATTAAATTACATTACATTACGCTAAAATACGGTAAATTACATATGAATAGGGATGATATCTTCACTAAAAAGGCGAAAAACGACGACGAAACTTCAAACGGTCATAAAGCGGCGCTCGAGTGTCCGATTTCAGCAAATGACCACTTTTCTCTATAAAAATTGGTATTCTACAAGTTCATTATGTAACTAATTTACTGAGCTACTTGGATTGAATAATATAAATGAAAATCTTAATCGGAAACTTCAACTCAAGTTTTGAGGCTCTTCTCTTAGTTTTTTGGCGATTCTGAATTTCAAAATCCGGCATCGTGGCACGGACGCATGCGCATTTTCGCAAGCTTTTCGAAAAGTGGTCATTTGTTGAAATCGGACACTCGAGCGCCGTTTTATGACCGTTTGAAGCTTCGTCGTCGTTTTTCGCCTTTTTAGTGAAGATATCATCCATATTCATATGTAATTTACCGTATTTTAGCGTAATGTAATTTAATGTAATTTAACTTAATATAGTGTAACTCAACGTAATTTAACATAATTTCAAGTAATTTAGCGTATTTTAGTATAAATATGCTTAAAAGAAGTAATCTAACTAATATTTACAAAAAAAATTCGAATTTTTAGCATTAAGAATTCAACATCTTGATATTCATATTGTCTCTATATAAAAAAAATAAAAAAAAATAAAAAAAACCACTAGCGGACCACTCAGCTGCTGGGCGGTCAGCTATGGAAACTGGACCGCCCAGTGGCTGGACAGGTCAGTTATGCATAGTGGACCGCCCAGCTGCTGGACGGTCAGGTGGGAAAACTGGACCGCCCAGTGGACGGGCGGTTGGGGTAGAAATAAAAATAAATTTGGGGTGGGAGCAGATTTGATAATTTGTTTTTTTTGGGGGTATTAATAAAAATATCGGGAAGACCCACCTACATGTGAATATTGAACATGAAATATCACGAAACTCAACATTATTATCACTCAATGAACCTCATTCACCGTCTAATTAAATATTAGTGCACAATATGTTTAATATAATTTCAATATAAACTAGTTGCCAGGTTGACCCCTCGGATAAAACTAGGATATAATTTTTCTGACCCGTTTATAAAAAATAAATATAAGCTCCACACCTTCCGAAAATTGACAGTGGTAGCTCGAGTGGTAAAAATATGCTGTGCCGTCCAGTGTCGTGACTAATACGCTGTGATTTTGGTTTCGTCGTGTTGTGCTGTACCGTGACCAAGTGAACAGTCATATGTGCCGTGCCGTGACCAAAATGTCGAAGGTAGTCATGGCACGCGAGTCATGTCCTGCCTAAATGTGCCGTGTACAAACATGACTGGTTATGTTTAACTATTTTTTTTTCATAATTTAGGTTAATTTATTCAAGATTCACCATTTGATCAAGATCTAACGGTCTTAATTATACTTGACCCGCGTGACCACGTGTCGTGTCGTGCCGTAACCAGAACTTTCGCGTGATGTGCCGTGTCGTGCCAAATTTTTAAAAAATGGTCACGGCACGTGACACGCGAGTCACGACACATAATAGTCACACGTGCCGTGTCGTTCTGTGCCGTAACTGTGCCGTAATCATACCATTCCGTGACAGAGGTGGCTCCGCCGTGTCATTTTCCCCACTCTACTGGTAGCTATTTTGGATTCCTCTCAACACAGTTATTAATTTATGTTTGAGATTTGGTAGAGAATTCGGATCCTTTTATATAATATCGGACATGGATAAGTTAGATCCAAACGAACTGTTAGTTATATTTTTGTACGAAGTTTTATGTGGTTTTATAAATTTAAATATAAATAGGTTTGAAATTTTTATCAGCTCAACTGTAAGTTAATCTGATTGCATAAGTTTCACCGATGGAATCTTAACTTTCTTCCAACTCCAAACATTTTTTCATCACAAGATGAATGCCACAAATGATCCAAAGCAACTGAAAAAAGAATCGGTAAAACTTTTACTGATTATAATTGTTTGTTTGTTTCCGTTGAATAGTCCACACATGATCTGAATTTGATCTTCTAACATTCAAACTAAATTGAAGCTGGTGACATGTGAGTATATATATTTAGTTTGACTCAATATTATCTATTCAATTCGAAATAGAGACTTTCATCTGTTTAGCTAGGGTTCTCGAATGAATCCCATAAAAGTGAAGAGGAACCCAATCAAAAAAATTATGAGTTGTACTGACAGTGAATCATGAAGATATCACAAATTTCCACAATCTCTATATTCTGTTAGCATTTAAAAGTTCGAATAAAAAATATAAATTTTTATTGCTGTTGTTCTCTTCACAAGAATGCATGTAAATAAAATTTTGTATAACATTAATTTAGTTTGTTTAAAACAATATTAAAAGTATTTCCAATAAACAATTTAAATTAACTAAAGTAAAATTATTTTAGGGTTTTCATATTTTGGGTATATTTATTATTGTACAAAAAAATATCAAATATTAAAATTAATGTGGACACAACCCTCCTAAAGCAAATCAAGATTAACTAGTTAATTAGATATGTTGTTTTAGACCTTTATTAAAAATAAATTGGAATAACTATATGGCACTACAAATACGGATATATGACCCCTATTTTTCTCAACAACAAAAAAAATGTATGGCACTGCAACCTTACTCAACCACACAACTCTTTTATTCATCAGAAAGATTCTATTTTTATTTACTTGTACATATTTTATCTTACCAAAATCTTAAAATTTAACAATTCAATATGCTTTTGATCTAATGAAAAAAATATAATACTTTCCGTCTGCGAAGTTGCAGGTATTAAATCTAGAAAAGATAATTTTTTGTGAATATTAAAATTTGAGAGAAACTTTTCTCTTTATACTCAATTTGTCCTTCAACTTTTTCTCTCTCATATCTTGTGTAATAAATGTAGAACATAAAAGAAAACAACGTAATAAATTACAGTGAAAGAAAAAATGTTCCTAAAAAGCAAATAAATTAATGTAAATAAAAAATAACTTTATTGAAATATTTACAATGCAAAAACAAATACACAATAAGAATTTTTGCACTAGTTACGGGCTTACGGCACAACAAATGCTATTAGTGAATCAGATGGCAAGAATATATGTATGTACTCTTTATTCTTAAAACAAAAATCCTAAAGAAAGCAGGCTTATTTAATCTTCATCACATAACAAAAATATCTGATCCTTCAAAAGATGCCTTGCTATTTTATTTTATTTTATTTTAGAAAAAAAATGACGTGTTGGTTGTTGTTCCACTCGTTGGGAAACAACAATATCTTAATTTGTACGGTTAATCCATCGTAATTAATATATCAAATAATTAATACACTTTTGGTGGTTGAGAAAAAGCGCTTGCAACTCTTAATTAATTTTGATAGTTTCCCAAATAATATAAAATAAGGAAATTCAATTAATGCTGCATCGACTGAAAAGAAGAGCTAGCTACATATTTATTTTTCAATTGTCACAAAACACCAGCCAGCAGTACGTTAACATCATTAATTAATTACTAGCCTTAGCCTAGCAACTAATGCAAGTATATCAACCTAACCTAGCTAGTTTGAGTTTGAGTTTGGTTTCATTGGAGGTAGTTAGGCTGAATATATATATATATATACATATATATATGGTACAATCAATCTCCGCATCAGTACTTTTGCTTTGCTTACTCTTGACTTATTCTCCGTTTCTTATTATAATTAATTATAATTAATGGTCGTAGGTACACAAGCAAAAATATTAATTACACGCCAATTCACACTCTGTGTTTCATCATGTGAAACCGTAGTAACCGAAAAAAAGATCGAGTTTGAATATATATGCTATACCGTACCTATACATGTGTATTTCTGTGGGTGTGAGCTATATATTTTAAATTATTAATTCGTAAAATCATATGTTGGTGAAATTTCATCATGCGCCTAGCTTCATGGAATATATGGACTTAATTTGTGGAATAAATAAATAAATTAATTCCTATATAGCTCCTTAATTACGTTTAAAATGGTAGTTTCGAGGGGCGAGGGGCTCATGAACAAATCTAAACAAAATAACCAAGGGATAACGGGGATTTATTGCTGACTACCAGTAAACTAGAGAAACCAACTAATTTGCCTTCAATATATATTCATTCCAAAATCTTGGATGCCAAATTCCGAGCATAAACATATTTGATGAACATCTAATTTATTTCAAACAGGCGTTAATAGACATTTACTAAACCTTGGAATATTCTAACATCAAAATCCTTAATTTGTTGGACAAATTTCATGTGTACCCCTAAAAAACATTGAAATTTTGTTTCACCCTCTAAAATTCACTATATCGTATATACCCTTCTAATTTCGTATGCGTCACAAGTGGAGGAATGGTTCGTCCTCAGAAACCGATAAGTTAGAAGACAAAACATTTTTCTTACACAAACTAAATATTTTTAATTTTTTATAATGAATAAAATATGTACTTTATAAATTTAAAATGAGTTTTAATACAAAATTTAATAAATTGGGTAACTTTATGAGTGTTTAAAATTAGAAGGATAAATATGATATTATGAATTTATGAATTTTAGATAGGAATATACGTATTTCGAGATTTTTAAGAGATATACATGAAATTCAGAGGAGCGGCCAGTTGGAGAAGTCCGAGAAATTATTCAAACCATGAGCACATCAAAACAAAAAGTAGAATTAATGAAGAAGATTTGTGATTTACCAAACTCTTCTGATTACTAATCTTAGCAATTCATTGGAGCTTATAAGGTCGGCTCTACTGTGTTATGCCGCCATTTTTAAATGTACCATAAGCTGAAAAAAAAAAAACCAAAAAATCACGAAATCAGGGCAATTTTGGATTTACCACGGCCGCAGAACACCGGTGCGGCTCCATTTCCCAAGACCGCAGAATGCCAGTGCGGCCCCAGGGCCGCACAATGCCTCTCTGGCCCCAATTTATATATTTTTTTTTATCATAAATGTTTATTTATTTGGTTAGGATTTTGTTTTTAAAGTTGTTTATTTGTTTTTGTTTTAAATGTCCTTTAATCTAAATTTTTTGTTTGTTTATCTGATCAAATATAAAGAAACATTAATAATAAATATAAATGAGCCATAATAATCTAAAAATAAATATAAAGAAGCCTACAATAGAACAATAGAACAATATGATGCTAATGTTCTCATGAGTACATTAAAAATACGTCTAATAAATTGAAAATAAACAATGATCTTACGAATACAATTAAAACTAGATACACAAATTTTTAAATAGTGACTCAACCTGCAAATTTTTAAATAGTGACTGTCGTTTCAATATTTTATTAAAAGTTGAAATTGATTAGTAAAAAAATTAACTATCTCGTGCATCTCGAGCAGCTGTGTTCTGTCTTTCTTGTGTATCTCGGTGGGCTTGGTAGCCTCTTCTTCTCTTATTTAGTAAGTTCAACCACATCGGATTCCTGTTGTGTCATCTTCTACCCAAAAAAAATATTTTATCCTCTAGAACAAGGACATGGCCCTCGTGTTCAGGCCATTCCGACTGATTTTCATACACATGCCATTCAGCCCTCCATGTGTTGATCACTATCTGGATGTGGTAGTAGTGACTTACAAAGATGCTAAGGTCGATGCCTCGGAGACGGCACACGGACAGAACATGAGAACACGGTATTCTGTCCAATTGAGGCTTTTGACATGTGCATTCCACGCCACAGTTTGTTGTACACCGGTATATGACCGTTGTATCTTTCAGCAACATGACAGCTTGGATACTCAAATCAACATCGTTCCTCATGTGAGCCGATATGCAATCTGATAGGGCCATGTTCCACAGGCCCTTTTAATTGTTCTGAATTGGGCCATGAAAGACTGGGATTCGGACCTTTACAAGGCCAGCCCGACGTCGTATTAAAAAGCCCACGAATTTCTTTCGCCGAGGCCCAGCTCGGCGGCCTCAAAAAACATATGGCCCGAATATAGGCCAACGTCAACCGACATACGGGATAGCCGTGGCAACGGTTAGCTTAATGCCCTCGTCCCAGAAACGGCTGGCTTAATGATCACGACCCAATAATGGTCGACATAACTGCCCACGTTCCCCATAAACGCCCGAGATGACCGTTATGGCTGAACTATATAAGGCAGTAAACCCCATGAAACAGGGGACGCCATTCTGAACAAAGAGAGAGATCATACAGGTTAGAGTCCGAATCTCTCACAATCCACCCCGAGTTCCTACCTCAACCCACATCTCGGCCTGCCAACCTTTGGCAGGGCGAACTCAACTCAGCCCAGTTTTCCATACGGCCTCATCTCCCGAGATAGGACGTATCAACCACCGTGGGGCCCCGCCTAGCTTAATCAGACGAACTAGATGGCTCATCCAACCATATCAACCCTGCTCCCTCCCGGGGTGACGACCCCTCCAGGAGTAACGATCACGCCACCCCCTGGGGTGACACCATCAACAGCGAATCCTTCACAAAGTCAACATCCAGGGGCAAGGCCTAGCAACTCGATGGTGCGACCTCAAGGACCTCAAGGACCTCAACCTGTTCAATCTCGCCATATGGGCCCCGATGTAGCGACTCGACCCTTGTTCACTGAAGGGAACACTACTAGGCCACTCCACACCGAGCACAATCAGATGGCTGGTACATTTTACAATCAGGTAACTGGTACTTACTACAATCCGGTAGCGGGTACCTATCAAATACCATACATACCATATTACTATCAGCAAACGCCGTTGTACCCCTATGGTGCGTCGGCTTACACACCGTACACCCCAACAGGTCCCCAACACCCCTATGCCACTCCGCTCGGTCAATGGGGACCGGGTGACACCCAGGGGATGTACCCCGCAACAGGTCCCACTCAGCCAATACCAACACGACCTACAAATCCAATTGTGTCTCCCAACATACCTATACCTAGGCCATTATCGGCAAATTGTGTGCACAGCCGAGCAGCAAACGTCCCTCCAAGGAACCTAGGCCCTCAACTTGACCAATGCCGAACCGGTAGTGAGACAGATACCCCCTCACTACCAGAACAAGTCCAATCCGAGCGTAGGGACCACAATGCCCTATCCACAGGGGTACGACCCGATGTAGGGAGACGCCCGGAAGGCCAAGATGAGAATGGACCTCATCCCGAAGACAGACCACATCCCGAAGGTCCCGAGGTCCACCGTAACAATGAACGAGAATCTGCCTATCATGGCAGGGGCCCGAGATTATCTCGCCGAGAACAATCTCGATCCCACAAAGAACGCAACCGAAGTCTACCACGAGGTCGGGATAGAACTCGCCGCGATGACCATAAAAGGAACCGGCGATCACCTACCCCAACCCGAGGTATCAGTATGGCTCAGGTCGAAGAACTGATCCAAGCCGGACTTGCGGCTAAACTGGCCGAACTTGAGTCCCAAAAAACAGGTACCTATTCTCGACCCATAGGGATTGAGGATGGCCCCCTGTCCAGAGACATCTACCGCCAATCAATGTCGGATTTTAAGTATCCGGCAACTCTTCCCAGCTTCAGGGGTAGTGGAGATACGCAGGATCCGCACAACTTTGTGTACGGGTTCCTTGAGCGACTCCACCTTCTCGGAGCCACAGACGCCATCATGTGCCGAGTCTTCACCACCTTTTTGACTGGAGAAGCATGGGATTGGTACATGACGTTACCTCGGAGGTCCATCAACAAGTTCGAAGACTTCGCGAAACTGTTTCTGGAAAGGTACACGATCATAAAACCACCACCAGCCACGTGCGAAATGCTCCTGGATATCGTCCAAGGACAGCGTGAAAGAACAGGCGCGTTTGTCAACCGCTTCATACAGGCATCTCGGCGAATCCAAAATCTTAATGAAGAATTTGCCCTAGCCGCTATCAAGAAAGGGCTCCGTAAAGGGGGTCCAGGAACCTTGCGTTACGAAGCCCACATGAAAAAGATGAATACTTTGAGGGAGTTCGTAACCTTTGCAGAAGGTTACATCCGCGCCGAGGATGACAACGGGAGCCCCACAAGGCCCAGATCTCGGTCTCCCCGACATCAAACCAACAGACAACCAGCTCAAGACAGGTTTCGCAACCAGAAAGAACCTCGGCGAAACCAACCCAACCAATCTACCGAACAGGAGCACAAACCCGGTACAGAGGGATACCGACAACATTTCGTGAAATATGCACCCCTCATCAAAAAGCGACATGAGATGTATAACATCATCGAAGGAATGTTCGAACTCCCTCCCCCATTGCCAAAAGGCATTTTTAAGGTACAAGATAACTCCCAGGAGTGTGAGTACCATGGATTCAGTGGACACTCTACTGCGGATTGCCTTCAGCTCAAAGACATCCTGGAGAGGCTAGCCCGGGAGGGTAAGCTGATCGAGTTTATCAACCCCGACTTCTTCAGAAAGTACTCCAGGAAATACAATGGCAAGGGTAAGATTTTCAAAAAACCCATCCCTTACAGAGAAGACTATACTGGACCCCGGGTTGGACAGGTCAGTCCCCAAACTCAAGACGGCCCCGGGAACAGGCGCCAGGAAAGGCAGAACAGCCCAGTCATCAATGTAATCAGCGGTGGCCACCGAGGTACCGTCCGAAAAATCGTACCTCGGGACAACCGAAAACCCTACCCTACGGTCCTACAGGTCGAAACGGCAGGTGACAAGAAACGGCCGCGATCAGAGGAAGCAATATCCTTTTCCGAAAAAGACTTGGGTGATATCTCGAGCCCGCACGACGACCCTGTAGTGTTAAATCTCAAGATTAACACACATCGGGTTAAAAGGGTGTTAGTTGACACGGGAAGCTCAGCAGATATCCTGTATTTGTCGGCCTTCACACAAATGGGCCTCGACACCGGCGCTCTCCAACAACACATCTCACCCCTGATAGGCTTCACAGGAGATGCCCTCCGACCCCGGGGAATGATGCCCCTCAAAGTAACATTTGGCACCTACCCTCGGACAGTGGAAGTCATGGTGGACTTCCTCATTGTCAATGCTCCCTCAGCATACAATGCAATCCTCGGGAGAGGAACCCTGAACAAGATCGGCGCCATCATCTCCCCTTCCCACTTGAAAATCAAGTTTCATACAGATAACGGGATAGGAGAAGAAAGTGGTCAACAACAAGTGGCCCGTGAATGCTACATGACTTCCATCCACAGTCAAGGAGGATCCGTTCACCAAGTCGAACAATCGGATGCAAAAACCAACCAACAGCGGTTACGCTCAAGCACCGATTACTTGCCCCCCAACACCAACCTAGCGCTGGATCCAGTGGACAAAGCTGAAACGAAAACGGCCAATGAACTGGCAGATGAAGTCGAGCAAGTTGATTTAGGCGAGGGAAGGACACTCAATGTCGGAAAAGCGGTCCAGGGGAAAGCAAAGGAAGAATTAATCAAATTTCTCCGAGAGAACCAGTCTGTTTTTGCCTGGACAGCCGCCGACATGCCAGGAATTCCAAGGTCAATAGCTGAGCACCAACTTCATATCAAGCCGGGCTCCAAGCCGATTAGACAGCGGAAACGCAATATGGGGGAAGAACGGCAACAGGCTGTGAAGCGTGAAGTACAGAAACTGCTGGATGCTGGTTTTATCCGAAATGTCGAATGTCCCGAATGGACAGCCAATCCCGTGCTTGTTAAAAAGTCCAACGGCGACTGGCGTATGTGTATCGATTACACCGATCTTAACAAGGCATGCCCCATGGATCCGTTTCCTTTACCGAAGATCGACCAATTGGTCGATTCCACCTCGGGACATGCCTATCTCAGCTTTATGGATGCATTCTCCGGGTATAATCAAATTCGGATGAACCAAGATGATGAGGAAAAGACCGCCTTCACTACCAACTCGGGGCTATATTGCTACCGGGTAATGCCCTTCGGGTTACGTAATGCCGGGGCCACTTTCCAGCGCATGGTCAACACTATGTTCCATGAACAGATTGGGCGGAATGTAGAGGCGTATGTAGATGACCTGCTTGTCAAGAGCATGTCCGATCTTGATCATGTCCGAGATCTTCGAGAAACCTTCGCGACACTGAACTCAGCCAGCATGAAACTTAACCCAAAGAAGAGTTTTTTCGGATTAACTGGCGGCAAATTCCTTGGCTTCATGGTTTCTATGCGAGGTATAGAGATCCATCCTTCCAAGTCACAAGCCATCCTCGATATGAAGCCACCCCAGAACCTCAAAGAGCTACAATCCCTTACGGGAAAGTTAGCTGCCCTCAACAGATTCATCGCCCGATCCGGGGACGTCTGTTTCCCCTTTTTCAAAGCCATGCGTAAGTCAGCAAAGTTTGAGTGGACAGAAGAATGTGCCACGGCCTTTGAAAAGATCAAATCATATCTCGCCAATCCACCGTGCCTCAGCAGGCCTACGGCGGGCGACGTCCTTGTGTTGTATTTGGCAACGACGGGTCACGCGGTTAGTGCCGCCCTTGTTCGAGAAGAGGGGCGAGATCAGAAACCCATTTACTTCGTCTCGCATGTACTCCGAGATGCTGAAACCAGATATTCTCAGATTGAAAAAGCAGCATATGCTCTGGTCATAGCTGCAAGGAAGTTGAGGCCTTACTTTCAATCCCATTCCATTAAAGTTTATACCGGGATTCCCCTCAAGAAGGCATTTGCAAACTTCGACTCATCCGGGCGATTGTTAGCTTGGGCGCTCGAATTATCTGAGTTCGATGTTTCCTTCCACCCCCAGAATGCATTAAAGTCTCAAATCTTTGCTGACTTCATCGCTGAATATTCCGGAGTTCCTCCCGAGTCTGAGGGATGCTGGATAATACATGTCGATGGCGCCTCTTCGTTACAAGGGGCTGGAGCCGGGGTATCCCTCACTGGTCCACACGAGGAAACACTGAATTATGCTCTCCACTTTCAGTTCCCGGTAACAAACAACACAGCGGAGTATGAGGCCATGATAGCAGGCCTTAAACTAGCCAAAGAGTTGGGCGCTCGCGAAGTTCATCTTCGCAGTGACTCCGAGTTAGCGGTCAAGCAAATAAATGACGAATGCCGAGTCATGGACGAGAAGTTGCGCAAGTACCGACAGCAGTTCCACCTGCTCAAGAGCCACTTCAACGAAGTTGATATCCAACATGTCTCGCGCAACAAGAACTGCCAAGCTGATGCTTTGTCAAAACTTGGCGCCGCGGGCAACCTTGACAAAGACCGACCCGTGATTGTTATGGATATTCCGGAATCCAGCATCAACCTTGAGACTGTAGCCATACTTGCCATTGGTGAACCCGGTGAGTCCTGGTTCACCCCAATGTGGAATTTCCTTAACACCGGAATTCTCCCCACCGACCAGCTAGAAGCCCGACGTTTGAAAAGGATCGCACCGATGTATTCCATATTCAATAATCACCTATACAAACGAGGGTACGTGCGACCTTGGCTTAAATGCATTAATGAGGAAATGGCTTTCCGAATGCTTTCCGAGGTGCATGAGGGCATTTGCGGAAGTCATCAAGGAGCCAAAACTCTTGCCAAGCGAATTCTCAGAGCCGGGTTTTACTGGCCAACCATGCAGCAAGATGCGGCAAATTTGGTCCGAAAATGCGAACGCTGTCAATACCATAGCAAGTTGAGCAACATTCCGGCTTACGATCAGATATCCATCTCCGGGGCTTGGCCTTTTGACTTATGGGGAATAGACATAGTCGGGCCATTTCCAAAAGCTGTCCGACAACGTCGTTGGATTATCGTAGCCGTTGAGTATTTCACCAAATGGGTGGAAGCTGAAGCACTAGCCAATATCACTGCCGCAGCAGCCGAAAAATTCATCTGGCGGAACATCATATGTCGTTTTGGCATACCACATGCCCTCATATCGGACAACGGAACACAGTTCAATGCGGCCAGCACCATGTTGTTCCTCTCCAACTTGGGCATCCAAAACAACTTTACCTCAGTCAGCCACCCTGCTAGCAATGGATTGGCCGAGGTCACTAACCGTACCATCTTGGACGGTCTTAAAAAGAAAGTGGAGGCTAACAGGAAAAATTGGCCCGACATCCTAGATGGAATTCTGTGGGCCTACCGCACGACACCTCGTGAAGCCACGCAACAAACACCTTACTCTTTGGTGTTCGGGATGGAAGCAGTAACACCAATTGAGATGATGGAACCATCTCTCCGTACTCTGACGTATTCCAGTGACGCAAATCGTGATGAACGTGCCGCTGAACTCGACCTCATTACAGAAGGTCGGGAGAAAGCTCGCATTCGAACCACAGAGTATCAATGCAGGGTTAAGCGTGCATTTGATAAACACGTGATACCTCGAACATTTCAGCCGGGCGATTTAGTGCTTAAAACTGTGGAAGCGACCGGCAAGCATGTCAACAAACTTGCTCCTCAATGGGAAGGACCTTTTAAGGTCATTCGCCCACGAGGTAAAGGCGCTTACGAGTTGGAAGACCCGAGTGGTTTCATACTCACTCGCCCGTGGAACACTTGCCATTTGAGGAAATTCTACACTTAATATATGCCGTTTTTGTTTATGTTTTAATAGATTCGATGTGTTTAGGGCGAGATGAGCTTTTGTTTTTCGTTTCCATTCCATGTATTCACTTAGACCGAGATACAAAATTTTTGTATGGTTCTAAGCTTTTATCAATTTATACGACTTTACTTATGATTGAGTTCTGGGTCCGAGATATATGAACGAAAACCTTTTATGGTAACGAATTTGTCTCGGTAAAATATACTCGAGATATACAACTTAATGTAGTCCCAAAGGACGATGACTGTTGATCAGTAATAATTTTTTTTTAGTCGGAAACATTTATCGAAAACCCTTCGGGGTAACGCATATGTTCTTCCCGACGTTCCTTTCCCCTGATGTTGACCATTTCAGTCAAAAATAAAGAAAAAAAAAGGGGGATAAGGATATTATGAATACTTGACTCGTTCATATAGATGTTCAAGGAATATACCGCGATATATTTCAAATATAAGAAAAGAATCTCGAGAAAAGTTAAAAACATTGTTACATCATGTTTGGATATCAAATACCATATTACATCTTAAATCTGTTTAACCCCCACATCTCGGGGGTATAAATAAAACAGTACATATTACAACTTAAAAGTTTACACCCCCACATCTCGGGGGCACAAATACCTCATCACAGCCAATGTGACATCCATCGCTCGTCATGATCCTTCCTACAAACGAAACAAAACGTATGGTAAGGATAAACACGAACGAAACACCTCGGACGAATTGATAATAGACTTGTTACTTACAAGGAGTAGGAAGTTTCGCTTCTGCGGGAGCAGTATCGCCTTCATCACGGGGAAGATCGGGAAAAGTCGTTTCCAATTCATCTCCTTGCTCATCGCCTTGATGAATGGTAGTATCTCTCTCGACATCATCTACCTCGATGTCCCCTTCAGCGTCATTAACTTCGATATCCACCTCGGTGTTTTCGACCTCGACTTCTTCCTCGGTGTTATCAACATCGGTTTCCTCGTCGGACGTGGAGGAGTCCGAAGGGACGCCTTCATTCCCCCCTTCAGCCTCGTTTTCAGGTAAGTCGAGATGACTAGGCCATTTATCTTTAGGCCACGGATGGACAATGCCGGATGGAGGATGATTTTCAAGTTGAAGCTCTTCCTTGAATACAGAGCCATCCGGGTTCAAGAACACATCCTTCTCTTCATCCCAACCATAGCTCGAGAGATCCCTAACCACGAGTTTCTCCGCCTCTACTTCCGTAAACCCGACATTCTCGGGTTTGAACGGGTAAAAATCCCCCATCACCTTGAGACGCTCATACACTGTATGCGTCATCATATCCTTCATGGCATAAGGAACGGCTTGTGCGAAGGCTTTGCTGCCTAAAAACTTGCTAAGGTACTTCTTAGGCAAGTTCCGCGCCTCATTCCGTATACGATCATTTTCGGACCTCGCTTGTCTCAATTCCTCGGTCCGGATCTTGAGCTCGGACTTCAGACGAGCAACTTTGCTCTTATGCTTTTCAACTTTTTCCTTGTAACGCTTTGCCTTTGCCACGGCTTCCTTGCGTTCGGCATCTGCCGTCATGCCTATGTACCGAGCGAGCTCGTATTTCGCTTCGTTTAGAGCAGCTTGGCCAGTGGCTATTCTCCTTTCTTTGTCTTTCCCTTTTGCCAATTCCAAAAAGTGGCTCCTCTCCAGAATCGCCCTGTTAAGCGTCTCTTGGTCATTAGTAACAGTGAGAGCACCGAGCTTGTCGTGCTCAAGTGCGTCTTTGAGGAACCCGAAGTAAACCCCGGCATCGTGCAGCGACCTCAATACTTGACCCACGACTTGGTCAGGGTGTTCTTCAGCCCATTTCTTTTGGTGCTGGGTCGTAGTTAACCTGAAAGTTTCCCGAGCATAAGCGGCACGGACCTCGGGATGATCTTCCTCGTTCTGCATACGAGAATAGCCGGGAAGATGGGCTAGAATGCTATCCGGGAACCCTTGAGAAATCCCGGTCCGCCACACAAACCCGGTATGGCGCCCTTTATCAGAAATATTCGACTCAAGGAATTCCTTGTGGTCCTCCGCAGGATCCCACACGTCGCCCGCAGCGTCTTCGATGATTTTCTCTAGCTCCTTTTCCGCGGCCTTAATTTTGGCTTGATAGGTTTCCTCCACCTCGGGTTTTCCCAAAACCACCCCAGAATGAGTCTTTTGCCTCTTTGGCTCAGGTTCCGCCACTACAATATCTTTCCCCTTATCTGTCTTTGTTAACCTCGGAGGGGTTTCTTTCCTCTTCTGAGAAACCACAAGTTTAGAGGAACCAGAAGCACCGTCCTTTGTGCTCTTGGCGGCAGCAGCAGCTTTGGAAGACGACTTCGGGAGAATTGCCGCGGCCTTGGAAGGAGCTAACTTCGGCGCCTTCTTAACCTTAGAAGGACCCGACTTTGTGGTTTTAGAAGGATCCGACTTTGTGGTTTTTGCAGCCCCCCTGATGAAACCGTCCTCTGGATTAGCAAAGAGGGGAATCGGACAAGAAGCTTTCCAGGGTAGTGCCATAAAACCACGACCTGCGATATAAGATGATATACAAAAAAGTTAACAAGTTACTTATGACAATACAAGATAAACAAACAAATACAATGCAAAGGCATATCGGGTATGAGGTAAAACAAAGAAGGACTAACTTGTAAAATAAGTATCAAGAATTTCGACAGCCTGTAAATCAGCAGATGTCAGAGGAGGGGGAGAACTAGGGACCAAAGTTTCCTTCGTCAGACAACGCCATTTCCTCCGTACCTCGCGAAAACAATGCACATCCCCGGGATTCGCAAGGTAAACCCAACCCTGATTCCAGTCGTCCACCTTGGATATGCTCTCAAAAAGTGCAATTTTACCACGCTTCCGAATTGCGAGATGACTCTCAGTATTATATATAGGAGAAAAATAATGAAAGAACAACCCGACGTTCGGCCAATACAGTTCTAACTCGGGCATATAATCGAACAAATATTTGAAGCTCATGATATAGCACCAAGCCGGCCCGGTTAACTGTGCAGGGGCCACGTCGAGATGTCGTAATATTTCTCGAACGAACCTAGAGACCCTGACTTTAAACCCACACTTGGGCATCTTCCAATATATGCATGTCCCGCGTTTCCAGTCATGTGCCCGATCATCCGGGCCCGGGGCTATCAAATCAAGTGCATGTTGGGGATATTCCTCTCTGTCCTCCTCATTCACGAGTTCCTCATAAAAGGCATTTGCGTAATCTTCACATTGAACGACTCGTTTGGGAATAATATCAGCCGATGTGGGGAACTTCAAGTCAAGTGGACGACCCCCACGAAGACCGATGTTTTCATGGGCCTTTTTCTTTCTTGGTTTTTGAGGACCTTGAGGTCCTTGAGATGTTCCGGCTTGGGATACGACAAGTTCCCCCCGAGATTGATTTCCTTCGTCCTCCTCTTCCTCACTATTCTGACCTTCCTCAACGTCTTCTAGCGAGATGTCGGGATGTGGGGGAGACAAACCATACAAACTCTTCCCCCGACCTGGACGGGGAGGATGATGAGACAGCGGGGATACCTCCCCGGAGGCACCGGAGGATTGGTCTCGGGATCCGTCTTGTTCTCCGGCCATTTCTAAATTTTATAAATAAACAGGATTGGCTTAGGTAACCAGTTTGCTTGGACTACCGGGCCACTAATCATTATTTTAACATGCACACACAAATTGCCGAGAGGATGAAGTTTGTAAAGGCTGTTAACTACATTATCCTACCAAGGTTAACCAGTTCAACCATTCTTTCAAACTCGGCAATATATATGAATGCCTACATGCATAATTATTCAACAATTACCGAGATAGCAAAAATTTACCTGGTGTAGACAATTTCTTCGCACCTCGGTCCCCTTCGTCCGACGTAACTACGAGAAGTCACCTGCAAACTTCGTACTCCCTCTGTAATTCCCGAGATCACTTCCGCTTTATGATCACTTTCGCTCTGTTGTTCCGAGATTGATTAGCTCAAGAAAACCAAAGATAAATGAATGAATCGGGATGGAAGTATATATAGGGGTCTCCGTTTTCCCGCTCAATACTTGCACGGATTTCGAAAAGGAGCCACGGAGCGTCGCGTCTCTTCCCTTCATCATTGCGATGCCTCGATTATCGCCCATCGGGCTTTCACCGAACTGGCGTATGCCAGATGTCACGCGGAGATTGCGCCATAATCCCGTACCCTGACTGATTTGACAACTGATTTGATGGCTGACGACGGGTAACGGAAGACGAGGCATCGCATAATTAATGCCGATATACCACATATATACTCCCTCCGTCTCTCTCTAACGGAGGACCCGGCAATCACAATCACCTCATCCGATTCGGAGCGTAACACCATGGCAGATAACAAGCAAACAAACGAAGAAGTCAAGTTGGGACCAAATGACATTCTGTCACCTCAAGCACCTCTCCGACATGAGGACCCCGAGGTCAACATCACGCTGCCCAACGAAGATGACGATCACCCATTAGCTTGGGATCGGTGTGTCGTTTGCAAAGCCCGAGGGAACTATCAGCAGATGTTCCATTGTGATGGATGCGAAGAAGCTTTTCATCCCGGGTGTTTAGCCCGTCGATCACCTCGGAACCATGGTGATCCACGCTTCATATCATTCACCTGCAGAAGATGCCTTGCTCACGAGCGCCGAGCTAAACGCTCCCGTCATGAGTAGCTTCAACTAGATATAGAACTATCACGGGAATAACCCGCCTTTTGTTTATGCTTAGATGTAACCCTTCAACTTTACGAATATGCTTATGTTGTAAAATCAGCCGAGGTTTCCATCTCGTGCTGTTTTCATTAATATACATTGCATAAGTGCTTTCTTACTACTTAATACAGTCTAACTTGAGTCAGTCTAACTTGAGTCAATTTGACCACCTCGGGAACACTGAAAGCCTGTCATACATAAGGCACACTGCCCAATGTCATTTATGGCTAGTAGCTGGCGGTTGCCTATTTTGACAGCACGGCCTACGGCATTTATGGTAACCTTTGCCCATAACGCCTATAAATAACCGGCCGCTCATACGTCAAAAGCACTTTCTTCCTATCTTTTTCCTCAAAACCTCAAAACCTCCGAGATGCCTATCAAGAGAGTTGTTTCCAAAAACAAAACACCTCTCGATCGAAGTCCGAATAGCAATGACCAACCGTCAAAACGTCGCCACGACATGCTTCCCCCCAATTCCCGATATTCTCGGGACACAATACGGGCCCTATCTCGGCCTGAGAGATGGACACTCCTCCAACATTTTCCCGAGAAAGACCTGGATTGGATGCTCGTAAACGAGGACCTCCAAATCGGTGACCTCATTGACCTCACCCTTGCTAACGCACCTTCATTCACCAAGGAAGACGAGAACGACATCTATAAATTCAATCTCGAACCCAAGATGCGTAGATGCATCATCTGCCGTAACAAAGATGCTCAGCACGATATGGTAAAATGTCGGGGGTGCTATGAATGGAGCTGCTTCACCCATTACGACATCCAAGGCCGGTCGGACCCTCGACATCGGTTCTGGAAATGTCCTGGGTGTTTATCTCGCAATACTGGAGGCCCGAGTTTGTACACCGCTACCCAAGACGAACTCGACGCCGACAATCTTTTCGAAGACACCGACCAGGGCAGGGTATAAGCGGTCCAAGAAACGACATCACACCCGTCTATTTGAACATGGCCATCATAGTGCTTGGAAGGCGCGACATGACAAACATGGCGCTCATAGTGGAAATATTCTTCCAGGCGCTATATAGCATCATGTCCCATGTTTAGTCTAATTAGGCGTTGTATGATTTCGATATTTTACTCGATCGAGGCGTTGTATGATTTCGATGTTTTATTATATTTAGCCTTGTTATGTTCTTGCAATATTAATGATTACTTATAACTTCAATGTTTCACTTTTGACTAACTCAGATACTGTTTCCCTTGTCAAAAACTAACTCGGGTACCATCTCCCTTGTCACGTAAAAAAAAAAAAAAATTGTATATATATATACATATACGTACGTGTGTCGGTAATATATACCGAGACACTTAAACTGTGAGAAACATATCAACAATCATATGTCACACTCGAGTTATTACGGCATGACTAGCACACTAACGTCGGTTATAAACAATCCTCGACACTAAGTACGCTTAGTTGTCTCAGGTTACTCACTATGATAACACGATAACTTCGGGTTACGTGTCCGGGATAGATGACCGACATATCTTAAACCCAAGATATAGATAACATTTAATAAAGTATGTTTTATGAGTTATTCACCCTCAAGTCGAAAGCATCTCGCTGATGCATTCCGACTTCGGGGGCTAATGATAGGGCCATGTTCCACAGGCCCTTTTAATTGTTCTGAATTGGGCCATGAAAGACTGGGATTCGGACCTTTACAAGGCTAGCCCGACGTCGTATTAAAAAGCCCACGAATTTCTTTCGCCGAGGCCCAGCTCGGCGGCCTCAAAAAACATATGGCTCGAATATAGGCCAACGTCAACCGACATACGGGATAGCCGTGGCAACGGTTAGCTTAATGCCCTCGTCCCAGAAACGGCTGGCTTAATGATCACGACCCAATAATGGTCGACATAACTGCCCACGTTCCCCATAAACGCCCGAGATGACCGTTATGGCTGAACTATATAAGGCAGTAAACCCCATGAAACAGGGGACGCCATTCTGAACAAAGAGAGAGATCATACAGGTTAGAGTCCGAATCTCTCACAATCCACCCCGAGTTCCTACCTCAACCCACATCTCGGCCTGCCAACCTTTGGCAGGGCGAACTCAGCTCAGCCCAGTTTTCCATACGGCCTCATCTCCCGAGATAGGACGTATCACAATCGGCAACCATACTAGCCGACAACTATGCATGATCTATTATTGTCTCATCCGCGTGACAAGAATGTTGTATTGGCTACTTGGAGACACGCCATTATGTACCGTAACCGGTGGCCTTTGCGAGTATGTACAACCACATCTACTGTCTTTGCACTTGAACCTAATTCTGGTCGTGTCACTGTGCATATTCCTTATCTCTTTGTTGCAAAGTATGTGAAACCTAGCAATTGCGCTCTTCATTTTCTCTTTTGAGTCATATGTTTCTCCCTCAGACAATTCATTCTCATACTCTGCTGCCCTTCCGAACAAACCCGAATTTGCTTCCTGAAACCCTAATATGTCATTGAAAGCTGAAATCGGGTGCTCAAACCTGCGATCCATTATCCGAAACCCGCGATCGACCCTGAAAAATCTCTGTCCAAGCACAGGTCTGGTATCTTTCTCGTCACTATGATCGCTCATACTCTCAGGATCAACATCACTCCAATTTTCCTCTGCCTCTTGTAATTCCGGACCCATTGTTTCATCGGTGTCATCCGGATCACAAGAGATTGACCCCAATGAGCGGTCCGACTAGATGAAGTCTGGTCAATCCGAGGTGGGGCCCGACGGGAGGGCCACTACTGGACGGTCGGTCCCTCTGAACTGGGGCCCGGCTACTAGACCCATGGTCAATTTGGACAGGGGACAGACTAGAGCCAGATGAGTTACTCCGACTATGACCCTGAATTAACCTCATAACTAGGCAGACTCCCTCATTCTGAACTGGAAAGAGTTGGAACCAGGTTTGTGCTGAACTAGTCGGCATGCTAATTTTGACCTCAATTTTATGGTCATACTGACTCTGATCCAACCCCAAACTCTGACATATACTCGATTTAAGCCCCACATAATCAGTACCCGACAATATCGAAATCACAGTAACAGGTCTGATACTATAATAAACCCCATTATGACCTGTTAAAACATTCCCACCAGTATAAATGGATACCATAAGAGCCATTTTGAATCCAATACACAAGAAACCTAAAATTAAAAATTAACTAAATTAATTATTAACCTACTAAAAAATAAAAAAATTGAAAAAAAGAAGAAAAAAAACTTACAGATCAGAGGCTGTTGAATCTCTCTCTCCTGGACGGACTTATAAAAGAAGAGAGGCCGCATCCGGGGACCGCTCCGGCATTATGCGGCCCCTTTTCAGGGTCTGCATCGGCATTCTGTGGTCCCCAGTAAAGAAGGCTGCAGAACACCGATGCGACCGTGGTAGATTTAAAATTGCCTAGAAACCGTGGTTTTTTGGTTTATTATTTTTAGGGATGCTAACTTTTAAAAATTTCGGCTGTATTATGTCATTACTTTGAGAAAAAAAAAGTTTGAAAAGTCAAATATATTAAATTGACAAAGAAAAATGAACAAGTATATGGTGATGTGCATAGCAATCAATCAACTTTCAATTTCAATCTCGATTTTTTGTGATTAGAACAGCTTATTTGAACCGCTCAATTTAATTTACATATCAAAATCTTTTAGTAAACAAATTTTATTTTCTCGAGGTTTTTTTTTTTTTTTTTCTGAATCGGAAGAACAGATTTGAATAGACATTTTCAACAGGAATGTGTTTTTCTTGTGAAGAAAAAGTAAAGAAAATCCTAAAAATATTTTGATTGTGTACGAGGTTTCATTTGTATAAATTAAATTGAACAGCTCAGATAATTCATTCGACCAGTCTGTGCTGTGCATAACACCATCGATGAATCCAAGAACAATTATACCATATTTGTAGCTAGTTTGTAAAATAAATTTTCATAGTACGTACTATATATATATATCCTCATTTTTTTGTAAAAGAGTTCTTTTCAAAGTGTACCATATACAACATTTTCCATCGAAGTGATAATTTTAGAGTTTAGAGCCTTTATTAGCTCGATCCCCCCACAATTACCTTTAATAGTACACTGTATTAATTATTCTGATATTAATTAATTGTTATAATAGCAAAATTCATACTCCTTAATATTTTATACTGTAGCTGTACTCATTGCTAAAGCAACGGAGGCATGCACATCTTTTAGTTATTTACTATTCGGGGATGATAGATACATCAAACATCAATGTCGACGAAGGATCAAATTAAATTTGACAAAGAGGAGGTAGGTACAGAAAAAAAAGAAGAAGAAATAATACAGTACAGCCTGTACAGGGGTAGTTGATAGAAGGAAGTAGGTAAGACTTAAGAGTAAGACTACAAGAGAGATGGAAACTTAAAAGAGCTGAAGAGGAAGAGTAGGAAAATGGCGATTTTTCGGGCGATTGAAGGCGATTTCACTGGCGGATAATAACTCCATGGTGGTCTCCTTTCTCCTACTTTTTCTATCCCTCAAATAGTTTTATCCAGCACCAAATACTTTCTACCAACCTCCTGAGCTCAAATTAAATGCTCTAAGTAAAACTGTTTGTCTATCTACCTAGCCCAAACATTAATTTTCTGCTATCTGTTTCTTTCTTACCTCAACCTGGCACACAAACAACCTCCACCACAGTCGAATTTGCACAACAACCTCCTCCCCTTTCGGCACAACACCATCCTCCCTCCTGCAACTCTCTCAGAATAGGCAAAATCAATACTAGCAATATGGACCGAAATTTCCCCATGTGTGGGAGACAGGTGATAAGGGGATGTGTCTTTCTTCCGACAAACAGCATTCATGAGAGACTAGTCCGAAACCTCCAACGGGCAGTCATGGTGACGGGCGTGGACTGGAATTGCGATGGCAGGGGTTGCATACGAGAAGTGCAAACCCACCTGGCAGGGCAGTATGGAGGGTCGCCTGAACAATTTACGCAATGGCAAAAAGCCCAGGACAGATATGTTATACACCTCCCACAAGACCTGGTATCGGATGGGATTGTTCAAGAATGTGCAACCTGGTGTGAAGAGGCCGGTTGGCTGATGGAAACCTGGGACATAGAAAGGGAGGCGCACCATCAGGCCCCGCGATTTAAGGTCCACATCAAAATTACGGGGTTCCCTCTTGAATTCTGGCATCCGTTCTTCGTAAACATGGTTCTGGCGGAATTCGGTAAAGCATACCACCTGGAAGAAGGCAATATTTGGGGAGAAGAACGAGAGGAGATAAATGCATATGTGACATGCATTGATCCCCGTCGAATCCCGTTCGCCACGACACTGCCTTTCAACTCCATATGGAAGGAGTGCCACTTCGAGATAGTAAGTTGGGAATATGATGGCACCCCGCCGCCGGAGGCCCGGTACCAGCCAAGGCTGAATGAGGACGCACGAACTTCGCTCGTGACAGCGCACGACAAGCTATTGAATTTCCAGACACACCAGAGCCCACCACCGTCCTCCTCCTCTGAGACTGCCGAATCCGCTACTGGTGTTCAAGATGGGACGGTGGACCAAACCGTTGGAAGCCTGGCCTACCAAACATCAGGTCTAGATGAAAACACAACGGTACTACCAGAAAGTACTGAGACACTAATGGGAGCCCTACAGCAGCACGCCTCTGGCCATACATCAGAGAGAGTCAAAACAACAAGCTGGAAAGTACTGTCTGAAAATCGTGAAGCAGTGGCGGTTAAAATTGGAGACATTCCTGTAGTATGCCATGAACTATGCATCAGTACACTCTTTGTAGGATCCCATGCGATCAGCAGGCACATCAAATCCGATGGAGAGGTATGTAACAAAAGGAGGGAACATGGAGACAAGACAGGCACAACTCAGCTTGCACGTAAACCTCATAGTCTAGAGAAGAGGGCGGAAAGGAGAAGTACAGAGAACTATTATAGGTGCCAAAATACCCAGAAACCCCCCCAAGTCTCTCTGACATTAGATCTCTGCATCGGAAAGCAAAACGGCAAAAAGAAAGAAAACTTTTCAAAGCCTGGAAAGTGCCAGCCAAAAAACAAAGGAGAAACTGGGCCTCTCTCTTAAATGGGCCGGTAAAGAAGAAAGAATTAATGCTTACTCTAAAACACCTAGTACAACTGCTGGTACAAAACCCCTCTACCCTGGCCTTTATCCCACAAGCTAAGCCCTGTAATCATGAGAAAATAGTAGACTACTTTAATTCCTCACCCACCAGCAGTACTAGTAGGAAAGAGGGCCAGCACATAACACTTCCAAAGCCATATATCCCACCACACAGAAGCAAACCAACATTTCCACACTTAGCACCAACCAAAGAAATGGATTTAACAGATGAGCAGTTTCTGGCGCAATTTGCTGCACTTAGCCCTTCAAATCAATTCAACTTACCTCAAAACACCGTCAACACAAGAGACTGGGGCCTCTGTGCATTAGCGGTGGTCATAACCGATAAAAACACGGTTGAAGCCAACTTCGAAAGAACAATGATGCGCGCCTGGGGAGTGCACCCAAAAACCGAGATAACAATGATCGCCAAAAATACCTTCCTGCTGGAATTCGTAACCGAAAAGGACCTGCAGTTCGTACTGACAAGGGGTTTATGGAACTATAGAGAAGATGCCATAGCAACACGGAGGGCACATGGACCTCAAGACTTAGAGGACCCAAAGGTGACCACGATAGAAATCAACACGCAATGGCACCGCATTCCAGTGGGGGCGGTAAAGAAGGAAGGCGTTCGAGCAATGGCAGAAATACTGGGCACGACAGTCACGGAGGTAACCGAAAGCTGCATAGCGGGCACCCGGGTATACAAAGTTAGAGTACAACTTCCGGTGAGCGAGCCGCTCAAAGATACCATCCAGGTAACCCACCCAACGCTTGGAAAGCTCACTGTGTATATTGTTTATGAAAGGGTGAGCAGAGTCTGCATGTTCTGTGGGAGGTTAGGTCACGATAATTCTACTTATGCTGAAAACAATAGAATGCAAAGGCTACTAGTAGACCCAAAATACAAGAACCGTGAGGATTTACAACAAGTAACTGGGATCAGAATGGGGATGTGGATAAACAACCAAAATTTGGTTCCAGAACCGGGATCGAATAGCCAAAAAAGAGAGCCGCGGGTCCAAGAAACACAGCAGGATACCCCGCCAAATACTAGGCCATTCATGTTTAATGCAAGCAGTTTCGGCCAGCAGCAAGACAGTTTCGGCCAGCAGCAAAAATCGGGCAAGGGGGTACCGAAAAAGACATACAAGGGAGTCAGTTTAAGTGGACCGAAAGAAAAGGGAGCCGATTCGAATTTGGGGCTGGACCTAAACCTCACTGACTTGGGCCAAACAGCAAGTAGAAAGAGAAGAGGCAAAGGCCCAGATGGTACGGGTAACATGCTAGAAAATATGCTGTTACTGGAGGGACCGAATTCGGGTCCGAGCAACATGCAAGACACAGCACAGGGGGCTGAAGGTAACACCACAGGTGAAGGAGTTTGTGAAATTGTTCATGTGAACAAAAAAAGATTCGTGGAGGTGAGTCATGGACCACCTCCACCGCAACAATGAGTCTCGTATCATGGAACTGCCGGGGGGTTGGGGGCCCTCGGAAGCAGCAGTTCATAAGATCACTCCTCCTTTCGACGCGAGCAAATTTTCTTTTTCTTTCAGAAACCAAATGTTCCAAAAAAAAATCAACATCTGTTTTTCAAAAAATGCCTTTAGCAAATTTCGCTTTCGTACCGGCTAGAGGCCGGTCCGGGGGCCTTTGTTTGTTGTGGGACAGTAACATTAACCTACAAGTAAGAGAGAAGTCAAGTTCCCTCAGTCATGGCACAGTAACACAGCCAAATGGGGGGATGTGGGAGTTAGTGTGTGTGTATGGAGATGCGGGTCATACTCGCAATCCAGAGATATGGCGACGAATTTTGAAAATAATTGCGCAAGGTACACCGGTGTGTGTAATGGGAGATTTTAATGCGATAGCCGATGCAAGTGAGAAGGTTGGAGGAGACCCGGTGCTTAACAAAAATAGTAGAGATTTCAAAGATTTTCTTTTTAAAGGAGGCTTGATAGATCTTGGTTTTAAAGGACCGGCCTTCACATGGACAAATAAAAGGAGTACATCAGAGGGAATTCATGAACGGTTGGATAGAGTGGTGGCGACGGTGGGATGGTTGCAAATGCACACACAGGCATACGTTAATCACCTACCCCGACTACATAGCGACCATGCGGCAATCCTGCTTAGACTCACAAATCAAGGGCCCAAAATGAAAAGTTTTCGGATGGAATCATGGTGGTTCGAACAAGAGGGTTTTAGGGCTGCTTGGGATAGAGAGTGGGCAGGTTCGGGTACCGAAACATGGCAGGAAAGACTAAATAACATAACCTCCAGCATCAAAGTGTGGGCCAAACAGAGAGGCTCTCCGCAAAATAGACTCAAAGAAGCTAAAGCCCAACTTTACCAAAACCAGCTACTTCATCCCACAGCCCAAAACCAAAGAGTTGAAGAAGAATGCTTGATGGAGATTGATAAGGCAGAAAGAGAGATTGAAAGCTATTGGCAGCAAAGAGCGAAAATTAATTGGGCATGCCAAGATGACCGAAACACAGCCCTATTTCATGCCTCTGCCACCAATCGCAAGAGACATAATATGATCATCAAAATCCAGAATGAAATTGGAGAGTGGGAATATGAGGAAAGAATGATAAGGAGAACCTTCATTGGGTACTTCAAGCACCTGTACTGCCCGGCACAACCTAGGCTCGGATCAGAAGTGGAAATTTTTTTCGCTCAGTTCCAACCAAGTGAATGGCACCCATTGTCAGAACCGAACCAGCAGGGGCTGATGCGTTTGCCTTCCCAATCTGAGGTGCGGGGAGTCTTGTTTCAGATGGGGCCGGACAAATCTCCGGGCCCCGACGGGATACCCGCGAGGTTCTACCAGCACCACTGGGATACAGTGAAAGACGTGTTGGTACACCATATTCAGACAGTTTTCATTACGGGATCAGTGCCCAAGGAATGGCTTGCAAGTCATATAGTCTTAATTCCTAAGATTGATGAACCAACATCACCGAAGGAATTTCGACCAATTACAGTGGGAAACGTGGTGTATCGGCTGCTAATGAAAATAGTGGCCACCAGATTACAGAGGCATATGGGGAAGGTTATCTCAAAATCCCAAACAGCATTTTTAAAAGGGAGGAGTATCGCGGATAATGCAATTCTGGTTAGAGAAGTTTTACACTCTTTTGGTACCTTAGAATACCATGAAGAGGCGTTTCTGTTGAAGGCGGATATTGCCAAGGCCTTTGATACGGTTAAATGGTCTTTTGTGTGGGAAGCCATGAGGCAGGTGCAAATTCCAGCAGGACTAATCAAACTAATAAAGGGGTGCATGGAGAACAGTCAAGTAACAGTTTTGGTGAACGGGCATGGAGATGGTTTCATCAAACCAAACCAGAGACTAAGACAAGGCTGTCCTTTATCCCCGTATTTGTTCATCTTAGTGATGGAATGTCTGTCCAAAAGGCTAGAAAGAGCTAGGCAAACTGGTGATATTCAGGGGATCCGATTAACCCAACATGCCCCGGCACTGACACACACTATATACGCTGATGATTTGGTAATCATGGGAAGAGCTTCTGTGGAGGAGGCATCGGCCCTGAGAGAAATTCTGAAAGAATTCGGCCAAGCTTCGGGACTGGAAGTCAACCCGTCAAAATCAACACTGTGGGTCAGTAAAAGATGTTCTGAGAGGAATAAACTGGAGGTATTGCGGGTCCTTGGGGCAACCGTAGCAACAGAAAACGAAAGGTACCTAGGTGTGGTTTTGGCACACGGCAGAAAGCAACAAAGGCATACTGGGGAGATATTGGTTAAAAAATTCCAACAAAAGCTGGCGGGATGGAAGGTGGCTTTACTGTCACATGCAGGTAGGATGGTGCTCATACAATCGGTTCTGAGCTCAGTACCAGTCTACTACATGTCAACAGAAAAACTATCCATCAAAACCATTAATGAGTTAGAGGGGCTGATGCGACGGTTTTTGTGGGGCAAGGTTGGGCGAGAACGATACATGGCAATGGTGGCATGGCATAAGGTGTGTGTCAGCCAAGAAGAAGGGGGGCTCGCGTTTAAGGACATCAGACTCTTCAACCAAGCTCTACTACAGAAACTGATCTGGCAATTGGCAAGTAAGCAGGATCGAACTTGGGTGCAGATTGTAGCGGCAAAATACTGCAGCAATGAAACTATATGGCAAAGCAAAGTTAAAAGAAACACAAGTGCATTGTGGAAGGCAATTCAGGAGTACAAATCAGAAGTGCTCATGAATCTGCAATGGCAAATTGGTGATGGATCTCACATAGAAGTAGTGGGGCAGCCATGGTACCAAAATGCAAACAGTACAGTCACAGTACCCGAAATCTCACAAATGAAAGTGGCAGAGATTTATGATCACCGAGCAAAGCAGTGGAAGGAGGAAGAGATAGTGCAGATGCTTGGGTATGATGCATTGCAAAGTATTCGACAGACGGTACGCCAACCGGTACAGCAACCAATACTAGAGGATCGACTTGTGTGGGTAACAAGTAAGACAGGTGCATACACGGTCAAAGCGGGGTATGCAGCTCTCACATCCACACACCTGAATCAGACCAACATACAGTGAGCAACAATCAAAAGCGCTCAAAGTAATTTGGTCATGGAAAGGATTGGTACCAAAAGTGAGACTGTTCTTATGGCGGGCGCTACAGAACGGCCTGACAACCACACATGAATTAGCTAGGAGAATGAGAAACATATCACCAGGGTGCCCCAGATGTGGAGTGGAAAATGAATTCACTATGCATCTCCTCTTTTTCTGCCCAATTTCGCGAGCTACATGGTTCGCATCACAGTTTACCTTGAGGGCACAGGAGCTTCCATTAAATTTCGCTGAAGCGCTACTGGGTCTCACGCAAAGGATGCAAATTCAGCAAATTTTGACCTTTTGTAACATTTTATGGAATCTGTGGAAAGCACGGAATGAAGAATTGTTTGCATCAACAAAACATGCCCCGGCAGTAATTTTAGCAAGAGCCAAGAGGATGGAGGTGGAAGTGATACAGAAAACGGGTCTAAAGGCAAAACCGGATCCGATAGTAATACCAATAGGGGGTCGGGTGATAATGGTGGATGGCTCCTGGGATGTGAAACATAAGGCTGGAACTGGGATGGGTGTCTACAATAGAAGAGGGGATCTGGTGTATGTCAGGTATGATCACACAGAGGCAGTAGACCCGTTTCACACGGAAGCAACGGCACTGGTACAAGCCATGAGATATGTGGAAGGGGGGGGAATCGCGGACCTATTCGTGTGCTGCTCGGATAACCAAAACCTGATACAAGCAATCCTGAACGAGAGTGTGGAAGGGATACCATCTTGGCAAGCAGCTGAGGTGGTAATGGAATGCATTAATATCATAAGAAGAGTACCTGGGCGAATTCGGGTGGTACATGGTACAAGGGAGGCGATAAGGACACCCCACGAGCTGGCAAATTGGGCAAGGAAATCTGGCAGATCAGAACATGGCACACCATTTCAGTGTCTCATTGGGCATCTAAACATTGACCATAGAATAACCAGCAGTTTCTTTCACTTAGAGAGCACGGAAGGGCACACAACAGAATCAGGACAAGGAGAGACAAGTGGTACTCAGATGCCTCCTTATCATATCGCATGTTAGAAAGGAGTTTATAACTGTATTTTTTCCGTTCCAGTATTCCAGGTAGTTTGTAGTTTAAATAGTAGGTAGAGGATAGTTTTTTTACTTTTATCAGTATGTGCTTGTAAACCTTCAACTTATTTAATACAAATGCCTAAGGGCTTCTCATCAAAAAAAAGAGTAAGACTACAAGGCGAAGGCGGCATCCCGAAATTTTTATTTATAACATTTTAAAAAAATAAATTAATAAAATAATCATTGTTTCTGGTCAATTCCATATCTAACACGGCCGCAGAATGCCGGAGCGGACCCATTTGGGGGAGGCCGCAGAATGCCGGAGTGGACCCCCATATGGGTCCGCAGAATGCCGGAGCGGACCCGGGTCCGCACTATGCCGGAGCGGACCCTGTTCTTTATATTCCGAAAATGACAGCGAAATTTCATTTCACACTCTCACACCTTCTCTCTGAGTTATCTGTAAGTTTTTTCTCTCTTCTTTTAAATTTTTTATTTTTATTTCAGTAGATTAATAATTTAATTAGAATAATTAATTTAGCAATAATTAAATTAGAATAATTTAATTAGAATAATTAATTTAGTTAATTTTTAATTGTAGGTTTCTTCTGTATTGAATTGAAAAAATGGCTCTTATGGTATCCATCTACACTGGTGGGGATGTATTAACAGGTCCTAATGGGGTTTACTACAGTATTGGACCTGTTACTGTGATCCCGGTATTGCTAGGTACGGATTATTTGGGACTTAAATCAAGTATATGTCAGAATTTAGGGTTGGATCAGGGTCAGTATGACCTTAAAATTGATGCCAAAATTAGCATGCCGACTAGTTCGGCACAAACCTGGTTCCAACTATTTCCAATTCAGAATGAGGGAGTCTGGCAGGTATTGTATAACCAAACCATGAGTTTTTCTGGGGGTGCATACAAGATAATTGACCTATATGTGGAGGTTACCAGAGCCCGGCGTTCGAACCCAGTTCAGAGGTTAATCCAGGGTCGTAGTCGGGGTAACTCATCCGGCTCTAGTCCATCCCCTGTCCAAATTGACCAACCGTCCAGTAGTCGGGCCCCAGTTCAGAGAGACCGACCCTCCCGTCGGGCCCCATCCCAGACTGACCAGCCTTCATCTAGTCGGACCGCTCATTGGGGTCAAACTTGTAATCCGGATGAATCTGATGAAGAAGTGGATCCGGAAATACTAGAGGCAGAGAAAAATTGGGATCATATTGATCCTGAGGGTATGAGCGATTATTCTGACCAGGAAGATACCGGGCCTGTGCTCGGAATATCAAGGAAATTCAAGATGGATCACGGGTTTCAGATAATGGATCGCGGGTTTCAGCACCCGATTCATGCTTTCAACGACACATCAGGGTTTATGGAAGCCAATTCGGGTTTGTTTGGAAGTAGGGCAGAGTATGAGAATGAATTATCCGAGGGACAAACATATGACTCAAAAGAGGAAATGATGAGCGCAATTGCCAGGTTTCACATCCTTTGCAACAAAGAGGTAAAACCTACGCACAGTGACCGCACAAGAATGAGGTTCAAGTGCAAGGACAGTTACTGTGGGTGGTACATACTCGCAAGGGCCACCGGTTATGGAACACAGTGGCGTGTCTCCAAATGCCCAACACAACATTCATACCACGCAGATGCGACAAGAACATATCACGCCCAGTTGTCAGCTGCTATGGTTGCCGAGTGTATATCCGCTCACATGAGGAACGATGTCGACTTGAGTATTCAGGCTGTCCGAATTGCTGTTGCTGAAAGGTACAACGGTCAGATACCGGCGTACAACAAACTATGGCGTGGCCGTGAGTTGGCAATAGCCCTTCAATTTGGCAGTTGGGAGGGGTCATACGCTCTTGTAGTTCCATTGTTGGAGGCAATCAAAAGAAGCAACCCAGGTACTACATTGTTCCTTCAATTTTTACGTCATTTCATTATCAATCAAAAATTGAACTTATTTTTTTAAATTTATTGACAGAAACATTGTTTGAGGTGACCTCATATCCCACTGGTGAACCTGGACCATGGAGGTATTTTCATAGGGCGGCTTGGGCATTTGGACCGTGCATAGCTGCTTTTCAACATATCAGACCAGTCATCACAGTTGATGCATGTTTCCTGTCAGGCCGGTATAAAGGTAACTAATTTAATTGTTTTCACTTTATTTATTTTAGTTGATTTCGGCTCTTACAAAATTTATTTTACCACAGGCAAGCTGTTGATTGCAACCGGGTACGATGCTGAAAATCAGCTCCTCCCGTTGGCTTTTTCACTGGTAGAATCAGAGAGTTATGACGATTGTGCGTGGTTCATGAAATGGTTGCGCCTTAATGTAATCCGCTCCAGATTCATGTGTGTCATCACTGATAGGGGAAAGGGTATCAAGAAGGTGTTCAGACAAGATGATATGGGGTGGAACGAGGAGGATGAGGATCAATGTGTTCACCGTCTTTGTGCTACTCACATAGCCGAGAACATAAAGAAGAACGGTTGCAGTGATAAGGCAATCCGTTTTTTTAGAATATGTGTGGCTAAGAGGAAGATGAGGAGGTACGAGCAAGGAATGCAAGCAATGGGGCAGGCATGTGACATTGCCCTCAATTGGCTGGACGGTGTGGGTAAATATTTGGATCAAGATGAGAACGAGTGCCCCAAACCATGGAAGATATTCCAAGCACTGGACGGTGGTTACCGTTGGGGCATCATGACTACAAACGGGTCCGAGTCGCTTAATAAGGTCTTCAAGTCCTCTCGTAGGCTACCGGTTGCAGCAATAATTGAAGACACATTTTACAAATGTATGACATGGTTTGCGCAAAGGAGGGCCAAAGCGGAATGGGAAGTCAGTCAAGGTCAACAATTCTCGTGTCGTGTGCATCAGGTACTTTTATTTGTAGTTCTTTCTTCATAATTTTTAATGAACTTTGTTAAAAAAATCTGACTTCTTCATTATTTTTTAATTTTTCGTAGCTGATCAACAAACGGTTCGAGAGGTCCGATAAAATGAAGAAGCTGGGGGGCTTT
The DNA here is from genome assembly GCA_025461045.1 of Carex parvula. NCBI lineage: Eukaryota > Viridiplantae > Streptophyta > Magnoliopsida > Poales > Cyperaceae > Carex > Carex parvula. The sequence continues at coordinate 199,340 of JAJGRW010000819.1, forward strand.
GGAAACAACAACGAGTTCGAGGTAACCTCCACACAGGAGAGAGTTCACGCTTTCATACCTGACGATTCTGGTCGGTTTACCAAGGCCAATTAGAAATACACGGTGATAATCGGGGATGATCACACGGTAACTTGCACGTGCCAGAAGCCTCAATTGGAGAGAATACCGTGCTCTCATGTTCTGTCCGTGTGTCGTCTCCGAGGCATCGGCCCTGGCGTCTTTGTAAGTCACTACTATCACATCCATACACTGATCAACACATGGAGCGCACAATGGCATGTTTATAGAAATCAGTCGGAATGGCCTCAACACGATGGCCCGGTCCTTGTTTCAGAGAAAAAAAATATTTCTGTGGGCAGAAGACAGCACGACAGAATTCCGATGTGGATGGATGTTCTACATAATAGGAGAAGATGACACCAAGCCGGCCGAGATACACAAGAAAGACAAAACAGAGCTGCTCGAGTTGCACGAGATTGAGAGTTAATGTTGTTTTTTTAATTGTACTTGTAAAAATATTGTTTATTTTCGGTTAATTAGACGTATGTGTAATTTCCGATAACATTAGCATTGTTCTATTGTATGCTTCTTTATATGGCTCCTTGTTCTATTGTAATGTTTCTTTTGATCAAACAAACGACGAACAACAATTTCAGATTAAACGACATTTCAAACATAAGTAATTACACACAACTTCCAGTACAAACGTTACATTTTTTATAAAAATTTCCAAAACAAAATCATAATCAACTTCAGAATCAGAAAAAAAAAAGGGTCCGCTCCGGCATAGTGCGGACCCATATGGGGGTCCGCTCCGGTATTCTGCGGCCTCCCCCAAATGGGTCCGCTCCGGCATTCTGCGGCCGTGTTAGATATGTAATTGACCAGAAACAATGGTTATTTTATTAATTTATTTTTTTTAAATGTTATAAATAAAAATTTCGGGGCGGCATCTCTCCGTTTTCATTAAAACAAACAGTCAAGTATGTCACACTTAATTTCTTGGTCCCCAATAACAGTCAAGTAATTGATTTTTTTTTTTAAAGAGTATGCCGGGGGCCACGTGGCAAATGCAAGAATCGCACATGACATCTAACTACTAAACCGACAGAGCAACATTATAGTTTTGTGTGCCTACGGGCTAGCTTGTATACAATTATAGATATATAATCTCAGTCTCAGAGCAACATTATATATCCAGAAAAAATAAAATAAAAAAACAAATCTACTATTGCTTGTATACAATTATAGATATATAATATATGGTGATGTCTCTCAGAGCGTCAGAAAGGTCAAATATTTTCATTCAATTGGTCCACTGTCACTCAATTCCGCTTGAAATTTCAACTTTTATGTTCTCTTATGAATTTCCCTCATTGAATCCCTAACAGCTACGTACAACTAAATTTCAAGCTCCATGTGTGCTTCTGACTTGCATGTTTAAACTTTAAAGAACTCCAACTACTATAAATCTACTCCCCCTGCGACCTGAACCCTTCACACCTTAATTTCAATCCCTCCATCGTCTCATCCCATCGCTTAACAAGTAACAACACTAGCTGTCTAATTAAACTCTTAAACCATGTCACCTCTATTCCTTCTTTTCTCCACCATCCTTCTCTCCACCATTCTTTACAACCTCCTCTTTAAAAACCATAACAAGGGTACGCGGCCGCTTCCACCCGGCCCCAAAGGATGGCCTATACTTGGCAACCTCCCTCAACTCGGCACCAAACCGCATCAGTCCCTGTATGCCATCGCGAAAAATTACGGGCCCCTTATGTATCTCAAATTTGGGTCTGTTGATGTGATTGTCGCATCGTCCAACCATGTGGCCTCTCAGTTTCTCAAGACCCATGATGCGATCTTTAGCAACAGGCCACCGAACTCCGGCGCAGAGCACATCGCGTATAACTACCAAGACATGGTGTTTGCGCCGTATGGTTCGAGGTGGCGTGCATTGAGAAAAATCTGTGCGCTTCATCTGTTCTCGGCGAAAGCCTTAGATGATTTTAGACCGATCAGGCAAGCCGAGGTCATGTCCATGGCAAAGGAGGTGTATTTGCAGGGTAAAGAGGGAGCGGCGGTGAATCTGGGGCAGGCGACATATGTCTGTGCCATGGATGCGCTGTCACGAGCCACGGTCGGGTGGAAAATTTTCGGAGAAGGGAAGGAGGCAAGTGAGTTCAAGGCCATGGTGGTTGAGCTCATGCAATTAGCTGGAGTGTTTAATGTGGGGGACTTTGTTAAGGGTTTGGCATGGATGGATCTTCAAGGGGTTGTGGGAAAGATGAAGAAACTTCACAAGAGGTAATTATATTTGTTTTTAACCGGCCAAGTTTAGTAGTACAATAAAATCTTGCTGCTCAATTTAATTATATTGGACGATGATGGCTGGTTGGTGAGCCATTTATGTGTTTAAAAAAGTAGTGTTTTTGGATTGATTCTGATGATTTTGATTTTTTTGGGGAACAGATACGATGTGTTCTTTGACTCACTGATTGAGGCAAGAAGAACAGGGAAGAACAAAGGGGAGGGAAAAGATCTGCTCAGTGTTCTTCTTAATTTTCAAGGAGAGCGGGGTGATTTTGGAGAAGGGAAGCTCAGTGATGTTGATATCAAGGCGTTGATGCTGGTTAGTCTCTTTGATCATTCTTAATTTTTTAGATAATTGTTTGTTGTTATTTATAAGTTATATTATTAAATAAATTTTGGGTCACGTTCGGTACAGAATGAAGTAAAAAAAAAATAAGATTACGTTTGCTAAAATGATAAAGTAAAATTTAATTTTTATTCCTCTACTTTTTTTTTTTTTCAAATGTCATTGTAAATATTTAAAGAGAAGCAACAGGCCAACAATATTTGTTCAAGTAGACTATATGAAATAATATTTAGATTTTCACCCATTTTAATTGTATACGTAATATTTAATTTAATTCGCAAAAATATTTAATTTGGTTGTAATTGAGTAATCGACACATTATTTTCATGAAGAAAGAAACAAAATAATTTATTCAACAGTAGTATGTTTTTGAGTTAGGGTACGAGCAAATAGTTTGTCTTTGTCAATTGTCATATTAGCAAACCTTGTGGAGTCATCGTATATTATGTGGGTGCAAATTGGAGTTTCCTTTTGGTTATGCATATATTGGGAGTTTGAGCCTCAACTGCTTTGTCAGTGTCACCGTCTCTTTTTGTTTCTCTCTCCCTAATCCCTATCATATTCTAAAACATATATTTATTTAACTACGGATGGCATCTTGGATTTCAATAGCGTTAACTTATCCTTTCTATTGTTTATTTTATTCAACAGATATTTTATTTTCTATTGTTTATTTCAAAATGCGTGACTAGCTAACCCCCAGACTTCTCCCCACCTAGCTTATATTATTTTTCAAGATAATTAATACAAATAATTCATTTGCAAGCTACCAAAAATGAAAATAAATTGATAGAATAGAAATCAAACATTAATTCCGACAGGCTTGAGAGTTGAGAGAGCCCATCTCTCGTTGTAATTATCATGTCATGTCATGTCACGTGTGTCATATAATATAGCAACTAATTAAGAAACAAACTTTGTCAAATTAAATTTACAGAACTTATTCACTGCCGGGACAGACACGTCATCGAGCACAGTGGAATGGGCGCTGGCCGAGTTGATCCGCCACCCAGATGTACTTAAGCGGGCCCAGGAGGAGCTCGACTCGGTTGTTGGCCGAAACCGCATCGTGACGGAGCAGGACTTGCCAAACTTACCGGTATTTCAGGCCATCACCAAAGAGGTCTTTAGACTCCACCCCTCGACGCCCCTATCCCTTCCTAGAATGGCCGACAATGCATGCGAGATCGACGGCTACCACATTCCCAAAAATGCAACCCTTCTGGTCAATGTGTGGGCCATCGCCAAGGACCCGGCGGTTTGGAAGGACCCGCTAAGATTTGACCCTAGGCGGTTCCTTCCGGGTGGGTCCCACGCCAATGCGGATCTGAAGGGGAACGATTTTGAGTTGATACCTTTTGGTGCCGGAAGAAGGATCTGCGCCGGCATGAGCCTGGGCCTGAGGATGGTCCAGATCATGTCAGCCACTCTGATCCATGCTTTTGACTGGAACCTGCCCGACGGTCAGACACCCGACAAGTTGGACATGGAAGAGGCCTACGGGCTCACCTTGCAACGAGCCGTACCACTGGTGGCGTGTCCGGTGCCAAGACTCGAACCCGTCGCATATGAAATGGCAAATTAATTAGCACTTTTCTGCAAATTGCCATTTATTTTTCTGCCAAACCTAAATTATTACACTCTCTCTCTCTCTCTCTCTATGGTTTTTTTTATTTGAGAACCTGGTGTAGAAAGTTGTTTAGAGCTGTTTGCTTAATTAATTTGTTCTGTTATATTTTACTTTTTATGTTTGTTCTCTCTGATTCAGAAGATTACAAGATAAATTTTGTTTCAGTAAAATAAAAGGTTTAATTTGCTGTATGCCCCTCACCTCTACTCCATTATTTTTTTGTTTATCCCTCAGCTCATTTGTTGTAATTAGTTTTCTATTTACCCTATAGATAAATACTATTAGATTAACTACGATTATAATTGAGGGAGAGGGAGAGGGAGCATGTGTGGGATATAAATCAAGTACTTTGTATTATGTAAAAAGAAGGTGTGCATTTTAACAAAAAAATAAGTATACATCAAAAAAATTCTTCTAATGATTAAGAAGATATTTTGCATTTTATTATAAATACTGGTGTTTCAAAACACAAAAGCTAACACTGGTACGGTATAATTAATCATGATCAAGCTACTCATAAGTTCTTTTGCCTTGGAATTCGGTCTTCTCAGAAACCTGACCCGTGAGGTATCTAACATAGACATAGTAGAATGAAATCAGTATCGTTTATTTTAATTTGACACGGATATCAGATAGATATGACACGTGAGGGTTTTAAATTCACTGGTGTGAGTACGACAATTTAAACCAGTTCAGTCACAGCTTTAATGCAAAAAAAAATAAAGAGAGAGAGAGGTTTAGTCACAGCTTTAATTTACAGGTCACCTCGTCTGACATGATCCAAACCCGACCGCACATATATGTCTTCACTGCACTATAAATTGACCGAGGTCTGAACAAGTGAACCATGATGCTTAATCGTGGCGCACCGTACAAAATTGACGACTCCTTACTCTTTTGGTTTTGATCCATGTAAATTTGTTTTAACTTGCGGTGCACAATAGAAAGTGATATTGTTGTTATACTTGGTTGGTTTTGTCAATTTTATGTATTGGTACTGCCCATGCCCTTGGGACCATCTTAAATTTGACGAGGGACCAAGATGGATGGGTACTTTACTTCTTTTTTTTTGAAATTCTTGACAGAGGCTGTCAAGGGTACAAAATAGAAAAGAAAATTACATCACAGTCTCTGTTCCAGACTAGTTCAACAAATTTTAAACCACAACGCCCCTTTGTATTATTTTCCTTCCCAGCACTTCTGGACTCATCCACTTCGCCCTGAAAACCACCTCGTTGTGCTGTCGCCACAACCACCAACATCCACAGAGTATTCTGTTTACCCATTCTTTTCTTTGCATTGACCCAAGTCTGCTTACCTCCTGCCAAGATGATTCCTAGATCTCTGGTACTGTCATTGTTGGTATTAGGTTTCATACCAGTAGCCTTTTTTGAATGGAATTCTGGATGAAACTCCACACTGAATTGGCATAGTGGCGAGTAAAAAGGTGTGTAATCGTCTCTGTACTGTGCGAATTACACATGACACAATGTATATCGCAGTTAATGTTTCTCCGTCTGAGCACCTCTCTTGTCAGAATTTTGTTTTCGAGTATCAGAAAACCAAATATCCGAATTGACGGTGGTACTTTGGCGTTCCATACTTCTGGAAAACTCCAATCTGTTTTACCCCCTTCTGTCAGAATTTTGTAAATGGATTTGGATGAATAAAGTCTGTTACTGGACCATTTCCAAATTATTTGGTCTTTCTGATCCGATAACAGCATTTGGAATTGGGGGGTAACTGATTGCAGTAACGGGAGGGCTTCTCTCAGCCACATGAAAGGTAGGGGAGGTCTGTTGGTATCAAGGTAGTTGATGATCGCCTTACCATCCCGTGGATCGTACCAGAAGGCTATTGTCTTGCCATCATCTACTTGCCAATTGATGCACAACATTTTCCTGAAAAATGAACCATCCAATCTCCACACCTTAGGTTTGCCAGGACCTGGGTTCCTTGAATTCAATGCATTCATTGTCTGTGCCCACAACTCTTCCTCGGCATGGTATAATCGCCACCACCATCTGATTAAAAGGGCAATATTCTGGACCTCTATATCAGATATCCCTAGGCCTCTATTCTTTTTAGAAAAACGACGAGTTCCCCAATTTAATAGAGAAATACCCTTGGTGTTATCTGCTCCTTTACCCCCACAAGAAATCTCTTCTGATTTTGTCAACTTTGGCTATTACCGAAGCCGGGAGCTTAAAACAACTCATAAATAAATTATTTGATGAGAGGACCGAATTCACTAACTGCAATCTGCCTCCTCTAGTCAGCAATTTCCCCTGCCACCCTTGCAATTTGTTCTGCATCTTTTCAATTAGAGACCAATATGCTTGTCTATGTGGCTTTTTAATCGTCAGAGGCATACCAAGATACACTATCGGTAGCTGAGTGGATTTACAACCAGTGATTGCTTGAATTAACAATACCTGGTCATGTTGCAAATTGAAGGAGACTATGGCACTTCTTGCAATTAACCCTCAAACCCGACATTTTTGAAAAAAGTCTATAAAACCAACAAATGAGAATAATGGTATTGTGACAAATATTGTCAACTTTTTACTATCACTCAAAATAGAATTATGAAATCAATTTCTGAGGTCACAGAAAAAAAGCATTCTTGTGGCTGGAATTTGGTGGTGCTAGAAACTTAGAATAGAAAATGATTTGGGATGCTACTATATATACCCCTTTTAATCTTATTCTTTTGGGTGGGGGATAAGATTAATCACTTATCATAAATCACTTATCATAGTAATACAAACTTAATAGCATTAAACCTAAAGATCATTCATACTAAATCAGAAAATACAGAAATACATCATCATAATTGCTTGCCACTAAGTTATATCTAAAAAACGAAAACTTAAATTATATATATATTCATAGGCCCAGCCAGCCCCCCCTATGCAATCGAATTTCTCCCATATCTGCTTAGCTTTGATAGTTGCGCAAGGACTATAGAAGAGATGAGCAGTAGCTTAAATTGTACCACTGTTTCTGTCTCAGCACTTAGTATGACACACCGTGTCATCAGCATACTGAAGTGCCAAGATTGATTGTCTCAATCTAGGAGCCAATTGAATCGAGGATATTTCATTGAGATTACTAACCATTCTTTGTAGGACATCTACAGAAAGAGGAGTGGGGATAAAGGATCTCCTTGACGGAGACCCCTTTTGTGGGTGAAATAATCAGTGTGCATCCCATTCATGACGATTCTCAAAGAGCTTGTAGACAACAGGGTCTTAATCCAGTCTAACCATCTCTGCAGAAAACCCCTTCCTTGTAGGACATTAAGCAAAAAGACCCAACTGATTGAGTCGAATGCTTTAGAAAAATCTATATTTGCCAAATAGCTTTATGCCTCTTTGATGACAGATATTGCAGAATTTCTCTAGTTGATAGAAAATTTTCTGTTATGTGTCTTCCTTTCATAAATGCGGTTTGGTGAATCGAGATCATGTTGGGTAGGATTTTAGCAAGTCTGTTCGTCATGAGTTTGGAGATTAGCTTAGGGAAAAGGTTTATTATGCTTATGGGCCTATAGTCCTGTGTTGTGGCTGGGGAGTTTTTTTTTGGGGATGAGGATCATATTTGCTCTATTAATCTCTGCTAGGTTAAGCTGATTAGCCCAAAACTTGTCAATGATGAGCATGATGTTGCCCTTGATTAGCTGCCAATATTCCTTGATGAATTCGTTTGGGAGTCCATCAGGACCACATGCTTTGTCGGATGCGAGACACTTGACGGCATGTTCAACTTCTCCTTCAGTAAAAGGGAGGGCAAGATGGTCCAAATCTACATTAATCGGGTAAAGTTTAATAATATCAAAATGAAGTACCTAAGAATCCATGCCCAATTGCTTGTGCATTTCTTTAAAGAATGCTTGACGGATTTGGCTGTCTTTCTTGAGAGTCACCCCTTCATGTTGCACTTCTATTACCATGTTTCGTCTTGCTCTTGCTGAGGCCAAGTTATGGAAATATGCAGTGTTCCGGTCTCCACACTTCAGCCACCTGCTTCTGGATCTTTGGAACCAGCGCAGCATTTCCTCTAAATTTGCCAATTTGAAGACCCTTTCTCTCAGTTTTATTCTTAACTGAAATTCTCTTGGATCTAAAGGTCTCTTCTCCTCTATGCGATAAAAAATATGATTGCCTTTTTGCCAAAAACTAGTTGCTCATTCGACTTCCCAAATTTTTCTGTGTGCCAATTTCGCATGATCTTGTGCATCTTAGCACATCTGCCTTGGAAGTCTTCTCGTGTCTCATCTTGCCAACACTGTTGAACCACTTCTCTAAGTTTTGGGTATTGGAACCAACCTTTCTCTAACCTGTACGGTTTAGGAACAGTTTGCAACTGTTTGCATATGAGCAATAATGGAACATGATATGATACCGTCCCTTCTAAGGCTTGCAGAGTGATAGATGGAAAATTCATAGACCATTCAGTGCTTAGAAATAGTCTATCCAATTTTCAGAAATATCGGGTTTGGCAGTTTGCTGGACCATGTATACTCCCTGTTTTTTAGGGGGACTTCTAGGATTTGTAGATGGTTAATCACCTTATTAAATCTATGCATCAGTCGAAAACCTCTGTTGCCACCGGATCGGTCTATCATCCATCTCACCACATTGAAGTCGCCCATTAACATCCCAGGGGAGTTGACAAACTGCTTCAAGTTCTCGAGTTCACTGAAAATTTCATCTTTTTACTGTCAACCGATGGTCCATACACATTGGTGACTAGGAAACAGACCCCAGTTGTGATTTGTACCAGCAAGGCCAAACATGTGTGCGGAGTGACCCAACTGTTCAGAAGAGAGTAATTCCTCTTCCAAGAGATAAGCATGCCCCCTAGGAATTAGTCGCATTTATAGTAACACAATTTTTCTCAAAAAAAGGATGGAAGTAATAGGATACATGGTGTACAAGACCGAGAGCAGCCCAAAGAAACAGAGAATTGAATACAGCTTCTGTTAGACTAATTCAGTTAGAGATTAGTTGTAATTAGCAAAGTAGTTAGCTGTTAGTTAGTCTGTTAAAGACTTGTAGTAAGCCTACTGGCTACTGTAATGCTTAGCCTATAAATACAGTGATGTAATATCAAGATTCGATCAATGAAATACAATTCTCCAAATATCTTCTTCTCTTCTATTACCAGTAAATGGTTTTATGGTATCAGAGCCTCTCTAATTCCGCTATCTCTCTTCTTCACTAATCCTAGCAAGACATAATGTCGACTAGTGATTCTCCTGTATCAAATCTTATTTCTTCTCCCTCAATTAGTGATCCTGTCACTCACATCACCATACCAGTTTCGATCAAACTTGATCGTAACAATTTTCTCACCTGGAAATCACAGATCGAGCCAATCGTTGATGGATTTGATCTCTCAGATCATCTTGATGAAAGCTTCAAAGCACCAGATCAGAAAATTCGAGTAAATGAGCAATTGGTTGAAAATCCAGCTTTTCACCGATGGCGCAAGCAAGATCGGTTGTTGTTAGGCTGGCTTAGGTCAACCATCACCGGAACTATTCTGTCTCAGTACGTCGCATGTCAGACTGCAGCTTCGCTTTGGAGTTCCCTGCAGCAGGTTTACTCGGCTGTTTCATCAGCTCGGGTAATGGAGCTCCGTCGGACACTTCAAACCACTACTCGAGGAGGGCTGCCGTGCAACGAGTACTTCGAAAAGATGAGAAGTGTTGCCGATCAATTAGCGGCTGCTGGAGAACCGATTGATGACAGTGATTTAGTTCGGTACATTCTCAATGGATTGGGGGCGGAATACAATTCCTTCGTTGTTGCGGTAACTACTCGAGAAAAGCAATTATCCATTAGTGATCTCCATGGATTTTTGCTCTCACATGAAAAGCTAATCGAGACACAAACAGGTTTCTCTCCTTCTTCTTCCTCTCTTCCATCTCCTCAAAATCCTGCTGCCTACTACTCCAACTCTCGCCCCAAATCTACTCAACACAAAACCGGGTATAACCCGCGACCTCCCTCTGGTTCATCCAAACCCGGTTACAATTACCGACCTACTTACTCTCAGAAGCCCAATTTTCGGCCCACACCACCTCTTCTTCCATTTCCTCCTCACAGGCCGCCTGCTGGTAATTTTCAGCCCACTTCTTCTCAGCCCAGGCCTTTTAATCCAGACAAGGCTGAAATTTGTCAGCTTTGCACGAAAAGGGGCCATATTGCAAGAAATTGCTGGTACATTGCTGATTTTGTACCTAAGCAGAACACACCCGAATTCCAGTCTAACTTGGCTCATACTGCTCAGCCCCAGATTCAAGCTCATGCTACTCACCCCTCTCAATCTTACTCGGGTTCCGAATGGGTTCTCGACTCGGGTGCTTCTCATCATGTGACTAATGACCTCAATTCTCTTTCTTCTTTCATGCCATATGAGGGGTTTGACTCTCTTCATATTGGTAATGGCACGGGTATGGTTATTAGTCACATCGGTTCCTCTTTTCTCACTTTTCCAAATTACACATTTTTGTTAAAGGATGTTTTACATGTACCGTCCTTTACAAAAAATCTTTTAAGCCTCTCTAAGCTATTGTGTGATAATGACATCCTAATTGAATTTGCTTCTCATTTTTGTGAGATTAAGGAGCGCCGCACTATGAGAACAATTCTTCAAGCTCGGCTTCTTAATGGACTATATCTCTTCCCTTCTTCTTTCTCACCTCGAGCCTTTCTTGGAGAGCGGATCCCGGCCGATTTATGGCACTCTCGACTTGGGCATCCATCTTCTTCGACAACCTTGAAGATTTTACATGAGCATAGTTTACCTTTTTCCAATAAATTGTCATTGTGTCACTATTGTTGTGAGGCAAAGGCACATAGACTTTCCTTTATACCTTCCTCTTCTTTTACTTCTCACCCTCTTGCACTTGTGCATTCGGATGTATGGGGTCCCGCACCCGTTTTATCACATAATGGATTTCGGTATTATGTCATTTTTATCGATGATTTTACCCGCTATGCTTGGATTTATTTCTTGCATTCCAAAGATGAAGTGGTCAAGGTTTTCACTATGTTCAAAGCTCAAGTTGAGAACTTGTTTTCTCATTCAATCAAAACCCTTCGAACGGATGGCGGTTCGGAGTTTTTCAAGATCTCTCGCCTCTTTCCCTCGATTGCTCATCAAAAAACGTGTCCCCACACGCCTCAACAAAATGGAGTTGCCGAGCGTAAACACCGACACGTGGTTGAACTTGCCCTATCCGTCATGGCCCATGCTTCTTTTCCTACCAAATTTTGGGATGAGATTTTCTCTAGTGTTGTCTATCTCATCAATAGACTTCCCGCATCCGACACCTCACCTTCCCCTTTCTTTAAATTGTTTGGGAAAGTGCCCGATTACGGGTTTTTGCGGGTTTTGGGCTGTCTATGTTTTCCGTACATACGGCCTTATATTGATCATAAGCTTCAATCAAGGTCGCTACCGTGTGTCTTCCTCGGTTATTCTCTTTGCCAAAAGGGTTACAAATTTCTTCACTTGGATTCTAATCGAATTTTTATTTCCAGGCATGTAATTTTTGATGAAAAAAAATTTCCTTTCAAGAATTTACAGCTCCCAGATGCCTTTGATTCAGAATTTGATTGCTGGTTGCCTCTGTTGACTCCCTCTGGCCGAAATTCATCCAACCCTGCGCCTACTTCTGCTGCTGGAGCGGATCCTCCCTATTCTCCCTTGACCATTTCCTCCAACCGGTCGGCTACAACCCCTCTTGGACCGGATCCCATCACTTCTTTGGTCGATCCAGCACCTGGTGCGCATACTTCCCCTATTGGAGCAGATCCTCCCTCCATTTCGTTAGTCAATTCAGCCTCTGGTGCACGTCCTACCACAATTGCATCGGATCCACCTGGTTTTCAAATTGAAGCTGGCGCCTCTCATTCCTCTTCACAGAGACCACTGTTGCTTACACATGCTGAGACTTCTCATCAGAATTTTGCTTCCACTCACTCTATGATAACTAGAACTCGCGACAATATCAGAAAACCTTGCCTATTTCCTGATCACATTGCCTTATCATCTCATTCTTTTATTGAAACAGAACCTTCCACCTTTAACCAAGCCAAACACCATCCCCAATGGATTGATGCCATGAATAAGGAATACAATGCTCTTCTCTCCAATCAAACATGGGATCTTGTTTCTTTCAATCCTAATCAACATGTAATTGGGTGCAAATGGGTGTTTAAAATCAAAAGGCATGCTAACGGGTCGATTGAGCGCTACAAAGCCCGGTTAGTTGCCAAGGGTTTTCACCAAGAAGAAGGCGTTGATTTTTTCGAAACCTTTAGCCCGGTGGTTCGCCCTACCACCATCCGCATTGTTCTAACTCTTGCTACATCTCATGGCTGGCCTATTCAACAATTGGATGTTCAAAACGCGTTTTTACATGGTGACCTTCATGAAACCGTTTTCATGCACCAACCACCCGGTTTCGTTGATTCTTCTCGCCCTAACCATGTTTGTCGATTGAACAAAGCACTATATGGCCTCAAACAGTCCCCTAGAGCATGGTTTCATACTTTGAGTTCCGAGCTACTTGCTTATGGATTCATTGCTTCGCATTATGATCCTTCCCTCTTCATTCTCTCTTCTCCCGACACAATGATTATTATCCTCGTCTATGTCGATGATATTATCATTACGGGTAACAAACCAAGTGCGGTTCAGTCATTTATTTTGGCTATTCAAAAGCGATTTGCTATCAAGGATCTTGGCCCTCTCCATTTCTTTCTTGGCATTGAAGTCTCTTCTATCCCACACGGCCTTCACCTTTCTCAAGCCAAATACATCAAAGATCTCTTGAACCGTGCTAAGATGTCTCAAGCCAAAGCTTGCCCTTCTCCTATGGTCCCAAATTCTACTCTCTCCCTTCATGATGGAGATCCTTTTGATGACCCGCACTTATACCGCTCGATTGTTGGTGCATTGCAATATGCTACCATAACACGACCCGACCTTTCCTATGCGGTAAACAAAGTTTCGCAATTCATGCATTCCCCTACCACTTCTCATTGGGCTGCAGTTAAGAGGATTTTACGATACTTAATTGGTTCTATTGATCATGGCTTAACCATCAAACCGGCTTCTTCTTTTACTCTTCATGCCTATTCGGATGCCGATTGGGCCGGTTCTCCGGATGATAGGAAATCAACCTCGGGTTATTGTGTTTTCCTTGGTCCCAATCTCATTTCGTGGGGTTCAAAAAAACAGCCAACGGTGGCCCGGTCTAGTACCGAAGCGGAGTATAGAAGCTTAGCCGTTACAAGTGCCGAGATTGCTTGGGTGCAATTCCTTTTAGCCGAACTGAAAATAACCTTAGCTGCTGCTCCTACACTGTGGTGTGATAACATAGGTGCTTCCTTTTTGGCTTCCAACCCGATGTTCCATGCTAGAACGAAACACGTTGAGATAGACTTCCATTTCGTTCGCGAACGGGTGGTCAACAAATCATTGCAAATTCAGTTTATCTCGACACGGGATCAGATCGCTGATATACTCACTAAACCACTTGCTGCTCCTCGGTTTACTCATCTCAAATCCAAGCTTACAGTCACTGTGTTACCTTCAGCTTGTAGGGGGGCTAATAGGATACATGGTGTACAAGACCGAGAGCAGCCCAAAGAAACAGAGAATTGAATACAGCTTCTGTTAGACTAATTCAGTTAGAGATTAGTTGTAATTAGCAAAGTAGTTAGCTGTTAGTTAGTCTGTTAAAGACTTGTAGTAAGCCTACTGGCTACTGTAATGCTTAGCCTATAAATACAGTGATGTAATATCAAGATTCGATCAATGAAATACAATTCTCCAAATATCTTCTTCTCTTCTATTACCAGTAAATGGTTTTAGGAAGAACTCTAGCAACATGAGAAAAATCAAAAGAATTCCATTTTGTTTCTTGTAAACAACAAACATCACATCCCGAATATCTATAAATCCCTAACAACATTGCATTTGTCATGGTTTCCTAGACCTCTAGTATTCCATGACAGACATTTGATTTTTTTGAGTCTATTCATTTAAAAGAGATAAACAACACAGAGACAACAACTTGTAAAAACTTGGAGTACTTCTACTCCAACAGCTCCTCCTCGGAGCCCCACTCATCATCTGTAATAGGGAATTGAATCTGTTCCTGCATGTCTTCATCATTGTTTGGACCTTGTTCACACACCGGTACCGGTACCATAGCGCGATCTGCATTGTCTTCCTCAATTGTTTGAATTACATCTCCTGACTTGAGTCCCGTGTTTAGTGTTTAGGGTTTAGGGTTTAGAGTTTATGACTGACTAATTGTTTGGACCTTGTTCATTCGTACGTCATGACTGGCTAACTGTCTGTTTTTTTTTTTGAAACCTGGTAATTGGTCCCAATCTTCACTTGAGTCTGATAACTGGTAAATTCTCTGAGTTTTACCACTACCACAAATTCTAGTCATTAGTCGATGTGGATGTCGAGATTTGAAAAAGAATATGAATCTCAATGATTTAAATTCCGTACCAATTGTGTTGATGGTACAAACTTCGATCCTGATTTAATCAACGGAAAGAAAATGAATCTCAATAGCAACAAATGATTGAGATATATTAGATGGTGGTCAAGTGCTTGAACTCACATCCTCTCGACATAGCTCTGGAAAGATTTCTCTATCATTATCGTAATTACTGATGTTAAGAAAGATGAATGGAATGGATTCATGTACCTATATAGTAGAATGAAGACTTAAGCCTGAATCTTTTGACGTTTTCGCCAATTTCATGCGAATTGCTATTCACCTTCTGTCATTTTGAAAATATCCAATTACTTAATCATAAGAGACTAAGAGAGCCATTTCATTTATTTATTTTCCAACCCTTATCATTCAATCTCTCTAATATTATCATCAACAATTTTCAAATCACAAAACTCGTTGCGTCATCAAATTTCTTAACCGATATTTTTTATTAATATCCAAAAAAATAATCAAATTTTACAATCTACACACGCTTTCCGCTGAATTATTTGGCAGATGTCCTATTTCCGTTGAATTATTTTGCGGAAATAGGATTTTCTAATATTAGAAGATGTTCTGATTTTTTATTTTATCTATTGAAATATTAGAAATATTTTCATATTTCTTGAAAAATAGATGGAATATTATAGAATTGAATTTACTAGAAAGACTGCGACAATTTATCCGAATCAATATTTTTCAGGCAAGATTTTTTATGGTCGTAAAAAAAAATTAAAATATTTCTTGATTTGTTACTAGAAAAAATAAAAATATTTTAAATCTGAGTTATTGATCTCAGTTTAAAAATCACTTTTGGATAAATAAAGAAAATATCGTGGTTCTTCTAGTAAATTCAAATTCTAAGTACTCCATCTATTTCTCTAGAAGTGATTTTATATTTTTAATATATTCCTAAAATCACTTTTAAAGAAATAGATGGAGTACCTTAGAATTTTAATTTACTAGAAGAACCACGATATTTTCTTTATTTATCCTGAGTGATTTTTGCACTGGGATTAATAACTCGTATCCAAAACAGTTTTTATTTTTTTTCGGTAACACACCAAAAAAATTTAATTTTTTTTACAGCCGCAAAAACTTATGCCTGAAAAATATTTATCCAGGTTATTTGTCGCAGTCTTTCTAGTAAATTCAATTATATAGTACTTCATCTATTTTTCAAGAAATATAATATTTCTAATATTTCAATAGAAAAAATCAGAACATCTTATAAAAAAAAGCCTTGTACAATCCGCTTCTCCTCGTAAGCTCCGCACCAAGGATTAGAGAGATTTTGAAGATCAGGTTTTGAGAGTCGTCCGTCAAGCTCCGCTCACCGCCCCGCCATGCCACCTCTGCCCCTCCCCTCGTCCGCCCAGTCCATCTCAACTCACTCCATTAGAGTGGATGATCTGTGGCCACTCAATGCTCTGTCCGACGGATCTAGCCACCGCTCGCCGGTCTATCTCGCCTCACTACAACTGAGCAAGTGCTTCCGTTTAACAGATCTGATCACCGCTTTTTTATCCGCTTCGACTCTCCGGGTTCGACTGAGGGTGTTGTAAATTCGCTCTGCCCGCCGTAGTATCTAATATAACTATATATGAATAAGGTACGTGTTGTTGTGGTTGTGATCGATGATGATAATGATGATGTGTTTCCTTCTTCCTCTTTTCCCTCTTCTTCCTCCTTCTCTCTCCCCTCCTCTCCTTCTGCCTCTTTCCACCGTTGTGTCCCCCTGTGAGGTGACTGTCCTAGTCTGATCGACTCAGCTCCCGGTCTAGTTTGATTCAGTGCCTCTTCGGCTGAGTGGTGACTGTCTTGGTCCGGTTGATTCAATTCCCTGTCCGGTTTGATTCAGTGCCTCCTCGGCAAAAGTGGTGACTGTCTTGGTCCGGTTGTTCCAGTTTCTAGTCCGGTCTGATTCAGTGCCTCTCGGGTGCGCATTCTTCTATGCGGTGTTGACACGGTGTAGTCACACTCGCTCTACTGCTACGTTTGCATATTAAGAGAAGAGAATGAACAGGCCCATTGACTTGCTAATCTGGCGCGAACTGAACATTTCGCAACTACTGATTTTACTTTTCCTCTTCTCTTTAATTTTTTGCAGTTAAATGTTTTACATGTAGTTCAGTGTATAGGATACTATCTTTGTGTAATAAGAATACCTACGCTGAAACATGCTTGTAATTTACTATGATGTTTAATGAAATCGCCTAAGGGCTTACAACCAAAAAAAAAAAAACATCTTATATTTAATTAAAATAAAAAATAAAAAAATCCTATTTCTCCTGAATAATCTAACGGAAATAGAAATCCGTAAGAATTATTCAACGGAAAGTTATTTACCAAATCCGCTAAATAATTTGGCTAAAATTCTCTAAATTTCCGCCAAATTATTCAGCAAATTGGTTAGTTTTGGAATTTTGTTGAACACATGTGTAGATTGTAAAATTTGATTATTTTTTTGGATATTGATAAAAAATTCGGATTTCTTAATATCAAATGTGATCGAACAATATCAAACAAATCACAAACCTTCTAAACGTCCAAAACATCAAACTGCGAACACATCCGATCACCAAAATCAAAGTTGGAATTACAAAATCATCAAAGTTAGAATTAGCGCAACACAATTACCTTCACAAAAACTAGCAGAAATTACCAGAAATCTGAAAACAATAGCTGAATGTACACTTCTTGGCGTACTGGTGCGAAACAAAGCTGAGTACTTACTTGTATGGATCAGAATTTCATGATATTAAGATTTGAAATACCAAATTGTTATGGGACACGACTGTTGAGAATTGTGGTCGGCAGGATGGTCGGCATTATGGCAAAAGAGAAGAATAGAAGACTATTCTCCCAACATAGCAAGGATGTGACAGCGCTCACGCATGACACTAACTCACAACCCTTCAAATACAACAATGCTATACTACTATACTGTCCTCTAGGTGTATCCTTGAGAAGCATCATGCCTGACGAGGAATTTTGCAGCATTATTCCGTGTTATGTAACTTATGTTAACTTAACTGTCTTATGTGCTATATAGAGATATTGTAATTACAAATTAGTCAGAGGTGTTGTACACACTTTTTTATTTTAATACAATTGTTAACGGACCTTCAGACAAAAAAAAAAAATTAGATAAGATGTTTATTCAAGATGTATGCTGTAGGATCATATACTACATCTGCCAGTTTGGTGCTGGTGTCAATCTCCGTTGATTGTACAAATTACCATTTTGCCCTCATCAACCAAAGATCATAGTCATCCATTCTCAATCTCGTGCCACCAAAATTGAAATTCTACAACAGTAGGTATTGTTGCATTTCTTCAAAAAGGTTTTAAAAAGGCGAGCAAACAATATCAGTTGAATTTCGGGAGGGAATGCTCCTGCTCTAATCCTAGGTAACAATCTGACACTAGTATCAGTTTTGTTTCCTGAAGCAAAAAATAAATAAAGGGAGAATCAGAACATCACTTAGGCCATTTCTTTTTCAGTTGTTTATCTGTCTTCTAGGCTTGTTAAGTATTCAGGTTACTAATTGGCAGTAATTAGTCTCTATTTGTAACAGGAGAAATTTCCGATAATTAAAAATCTATAGTAATATCCAAAAAAACAATTAACAGTAATCCTCCCCTATATTTTGTGATTTCAAGGTCCAAATAGCTAATCCGAACCACTTAACATGATCTCCCTATTAAAATGTGCTTGGGGACCAAATTTTACATTTTATGGAAATTTTTCAGATAGGTACAAAATCTTTGTTTTTCGGAAAATTCTGGACCATAAAAAAACAGTGGTTTTGTACTTTATCTGAAAAAATAGTAAAAAATTTCCAAAAAATGTAAGATGTAGTCTCCAAGAACATTTTAATATGGAGATCATGTTAAGCGATTCGGATCAGCTGTTTGGTCCTTGAAATCACAAAATATGGAAGCGATGTTACATTAGCCCATCTCATTCAAAAACTAGAAAAATGATAACACC
This sequence comes from Carex parvula, assembly GCA_025461045.1. Taxonomy (NCBI): domain Eukaryota; kingdom Viridiplantae; phylum Streptophyta; class Magnoliopsida; order Poales; family Cyperaceae; genus Carex; species Carex parvula. The sequence goes on from JAJGRW010000819.1 coordinate 218,169, forward strand.
ATGAAAGAGAGGTATCCTAACCTGAAGGTCAAAAGGAGTTTTTGGTAATTCCATTTGAGTAACTAAGCGGCTAGTGAAACTTATCCTTTTCAGAGCATATAATTCTGAATTCGTAACATTACCCAAGACCAACCACCAAGCTTCATCTTTTACCTGAAAACTCAAAAGAACCAAACAAACACAGAATGTAAACTAGAAAATATTCTTTAACTCGGCACCAATTGGCCCTCAATTTTTTGTCCGTCCTTTGCTAAACTTGCATTGTCTCCCTATAGATATCACTATGTCAATTAGTAATCCCTGCATCTAGAAATACATGCTTCATCATTCTTGCTGATGCAGACCATTTTTTTGCTCACATCGGAGATACTTCCATTTTACTAGAACATTTGTTTTTCTGACATGGACGGTGATGTCAGCATTCCAATAGTCTTTGGAGGGGGGGGGGGGGGGGGGGGGTCAAGGAACAAATTGAAGTTCAGTTCTCAAAATTATGTCCAATAAATTTACCCTTATTATATCTTCTCACGTAATAACAGATGCAGGCAAAATAAATCCCAAGAAGTAAATTGCCATGATTGAAGGCATGCGAGTGTTTAAAGAGGTCCAAGAATGACAAATGAAAAAATAAAAAAGCAACAGTCGAATAATGTGTGTTGAGTCAACAAGGCTACAAAATATATATTCAACCAAGAAGCTCTAGCAGATCAAAGTTAATAGCAGATTAATATACTATAAATAGAGTTAAATGGTACTTAAAAATGATTTGACGGCAATGTTTAGGAATTTCCAGGAGCTGTTTAGATTCCAAATGCAAAATTTAATTTAATTTCATCAGAATTATTAAAGAAAGATCTCACCTTGGGGTATCTTGGGGAAAATGATCTTGATCCAGACCTCCTGATATTTGTATTTTCCAATTTAATTTTCAGAATTGTAGACTTTGACTCTCCAGTTTCTCTCTTCTGAAGGAACAGCTTAACTTGTATTTGCGGGAAGTATTGTAGTTCCTACAAACCAAATAAAACTTCAATAAGGGCAAAATTGAGGAGAAGAAAAGTGATTATCAAGCACCCAAGTATTGGAAATGGATATTAGTGTAATAGAGTACGTACTTTATACAAGTCAGGAGAATGGTGGGGCCTAAGCAGCCGTTGTAAATTTTCATATGATTGATTGAACAACTCTGGTACTGTAAAAATTCCAGATTTATTTAGCTGAGATAGGAGATCGCTATTCATAGACGGTAACATCCAAAGGGGTGAATCTCTCTCAAACCAGATTCCCTGGAAAATATATATATAAAAAAATTAACACATATAACTGATCTATATATTCCCAAAAGCAAAATTCAGCATATAAAAAGGGAAAAAATCAACTGTTACAGTTCTGCAAATATTACCAACAAATTAACCAAATTCAAAATGAAAGCATACATACTGACAATACAACAGTCTGTATAAAAAAAATTATACTTAATTACTATTGTTATTTCATTTTCATCACATAATTCATGATATCTTAGTTGCCACTGAAATAAAACTATATATCTTAACACAAAATATAGTCTCATATAAATAACTACATTTCGCTATCAAAAGATTTTGGTGAGCATAATCATTTGTAAAAAGAAAAAGAAAGAAGAGTTGTGTACCTGCATAATCATTTGTAAGAGACGCATACAAGTCAAAGTGCTCATGAGCCACCCACTGTTGGCACATATGTCAATCATAGCTTGTATAATTCGAATACTTTGATCCAAAACAGATTTCAAGTCTGTCACATAGTCTGTGATCGGTAGTTCAGCCCTAGAGAAGTGTGCCTAACAAAAAAAAATGGAACACATACTTCAGTATAAGCATTGCCTAACTAAACTAGAGCCCCCACACCACCCCCAAATAGAAATGATATTAATATGACGACGATGATTATTATGACAATAATAATAATGTAATGATAATGATACTTGTACAACAACAACAACAACAATACAATCATAATAAACAATAATATTATAATTGATATGATAATAATAATAATGATAGTGACAATGATGACGCCGACGATAATAACTAATCATAGGTACCTGAAAGAGCAAATTTGCTTTAACATGGGGGTCATCTAGGTGGTGCTCATCAACCTTCAATGGCACCTTTCCAGATAAATTTTTGTTGTAATTTTCCTGAGATTACATTTATCAGCAGTTAGATATTGAGAGCATCAAGATTTAAAAATAACAGTAAAAGAAACAATGTTATAGTGGAATAAAGGGCCTATCTAAATAAACACTAAGATATGAATGCAGAATTCACCTCATTGTGCCGAACAGGTAGCTCATCAAATTCTGAGGCAAAAGAAAGGATATCCAAGAAAACCTACAGCATTCATGACTTTAATTGAATAAGTTGCCAAAATAGAGCAGAAATGCGTATTTTTTTAAAATTGGGCTTATGTACTTACTTCAAGGGATGTATTTGAGCCGATTTTTGAGCCAAACATAGACACAGTTCGGTAACTAAGATAGTACTGTGACGCAATTGAACCAAGCATCAAAGACTTAACTAAATTCTCTTCCACTTTTATGCATCCACTGTCTTCTAGGTCTTCAAATGTAGTTTCTACTAATCTAATTGTTGTCATAAATGTTTTTCTTAGCAAATATATAAACTACATCTACATAAAAGTGTGATGCTTTTTCTTTAGAGTCCATGGTGCAAGTGAGGTACCTTGAGAGGTACAAGTTCACAGAGTGAGCTTCAGTATTTTCTAAATCATAATAAGATGGATTTGCAACCTGTTGAAAAACAAATTATTTATCAGGAACAACCAACATTATATTTATAAATCCATTCAGAGCATTGCACAATACTAATCATGAGGGAGAATAATCATAAAATTCATACCAGGCGACGAAACAAATAGGTCCAAGTGAGATAATGGACAGCATCTTCCTTATGGCTAATAGTACCAGAAACTATCTCTGCATTTATGTGATCTTGCAAGCACTCCCTCAGACTACTCTCGACCGGGAAGGGTTCATAAAGGAACTGTAATTAAAAATATAGAAGGGCAAATAAATCAATAAAATTTTCTAGTTCATTGTTTGAGTTTATCAATAAATATGTACCAACCTTCTTATAGAAGCTCTTTTTCGGTTCATGTACAAGAATAACAGCTTTACCATGCTGGTCGAACTGTGGACGACCCGCACGCCCCATCATTTGCAAAATATCTGTAATAGGAAAATCTACATATCTCTTCGTCTTCCCGTCAAAGAACTCAGTTCCCTGAAAACATTATTAAATTTAAGAAATTACTCTTATGTTCTTTTTAGCACAGGTTGAATGGCTCGATAAGAACAGTTTGGTGGTTCTTTTCACCTTAATAATCACCAGATGAGCAGGAAGGTTCACACCCCATGCCAACGTGCTTGTGCATACTAGTATCTGTGGTATATACAGTAGTGAAGAACGGTAAATATTGTGGTATCATAATGTAAGATACATGCCTAGTGGAAAATTTAATAACATAGAACCTGGATCTTGTTGTTTGCAAAGAGTTCTTCAACCAACGACCTATCTTTATCATTCAACCCTGCATGATGGAGCCCAATCCCAAATTGAAGGGTGTGCCTTAAATTACTATCTTTCACTTGAGAAAGAACCATGTCAAGAGTGTTCTCAGCTATGTTCAAAAATTGCCTTGGTTTTTCATCTGAGGCTGCGAGCTACAAAACAAAATAGAGACACATAATTGAAAAGATACAAAAGTATTTTGTATAGTATAACAATATGTGATTCTTTGCTTTTCAAGTAGGATGTTAATGCCCCGGATTATATTGACATGCACAACCACCAAAATGAAGATCGAGATAATCCAATACACACCTGGTATTGAACCAATAACCACTTTGGTACCAATAGGCCAAATGTTGGTGGGTTTTTCATGGGTATGTCAATTTCTTTTGTAAAGTAAAACAGTATGTAACTTTTCTTTTCCAAATGTGGATGTGAAGAGCCTCCGGTTATTCTTTGACGCATACTACCACCAAAATAAAGATCATGGAAAACAATTCAGTATGCACCTGGTGTGGAGCCAATACCCAATATATTACCAATTGGTCCAATTTTGGTTGATTGGTTTTTAATGGGTACAATTGAGGATAAAAGAAAGCTTAAGATTATACATATTAGATTAACCTAGGTATTCAAAGAAAGATCAGATTCAAAATAAAACCTGTATAAGATCAAGTGCAGTAAGCCTAGTCTGTCGGCGCGATGAGACAAAAATAAGAACTGGTTTTGCAGGGGAGTGGGTACATATTGCTGCATATGCTGGTTTATTCATGCTATTCATTCTGGGGCAGTAGAATTTTCCAGGATATCCCTATATTCACACACACAAAAATTAAAAAACATGCATTGATTTCCAAATCGAATAAAACCTTTTTGTTACATACCTGAATGTGGACTTCAAGAGGCACAGGCCTCACACTGGGCTTGAAATTAAATAGACCTTGCTCTTCAACACCCAGCCAATCTGCCAAGTCCCGCGCATTGGCTAAAGCTGTTGAAAGCCCCACAAAACGTATCGCTCGTTCTGTTTGTGAAGAAATATATCTCATTCTAGACACAATCACCTGTAATGTTAATAATAAAATTCACACCAAATGAGGAACTGAGTTTGTTAGTTGTCTGACATTTTTTATAATGATTTTTGCATAAGCAGTCTTAAACATCCCTACCGAAGTAGATCAAGCAAAATGTTATTATTAATCTGTAGTTTTGCACAACGACCAATGCACAATGTGCTCTCAGCACATTTACTGATTGGTGCACAACAGGTAGCTGTACTCGACAAACCAATTTGACATGAAGGGCACTTATGGAAGAAGTGATTTTCAGAATATACATGCATATATAAAAATTCCTAATATTAAAGGGTTACCTCAAGAATAGGACCACGATCAGCACCCAAAAGGTGAATCTCATCAAGGATCATAAGCCCGACTTTCATGACATAGCTTCGGCTGTGCCAATTCCGGCTAATACCATCCCATTTTTCAGGTGTAGATATTATGATGTCTGCTGACAATAGTGCCATCATGTCAGGAGTGAAGTCGCCTGTCATCTCAACCATCTTCTTCCCCAGTTGAGACACAAGCCGTTGTCTCCAGTCGTTCATTCTTTCCCGAACAATGGCTTTCAAAGGAGCAATGTACACCACCTTCATGTCAGGTTGTGTTCTGAAAAGATGAAGCATTGCCAGCTCAGCAGATATGGTTTTACCACTTCCTGTAGGAGCTCCAAGTAGGACATTGGTATCCGTGTGGTACAGAACATGAAAAGCCTGACATTAATTTACAAGAGAAAAAGGGAAATTAACTTATCTATAAATTCCTGACGTGCCTTCTAAAGTTATAATTAAGTCGTGCATCCTCATAATGGGGAAGAGAGAGAACATCAATATCGTCCCAAAAGCCAACGAAAATTTTTTCGAATGCAAAAAAATAATTACTAACAAGAAGTAACTACTGCTGACAAACCTGAGTCTGGATAGGATTGAAATGGGAGAATCTGTACAAAGATTCATAGGTTTCATTGCCAAGGGCACTTAAAGGAAGAGGCTTCAAGTCCAAGAGCTCAGTATGTGATATTTGAGTCTGAAATCATATAAAACAAATTATATACACTAGAACTACACAAGGCACTACTTAATAAGTTTCTAAAAATCATCACAAAAACTAAAAAAAGTAATGATCACCTCTGGCAAGGTCAGATTGTTAAAGGAGACAGTGAAGAGTGACTCAGCCTGTAGCCAAGAATCTGAAATAGCACGTATGTAATACTGAGGTGGATGTGGCTCAAAAATAGGCACGGTGAAAGAGATCTTCTGTGGCACCCCATTTGCCATCTTCTTTGTTAAGGTGAACAGTTCATTGTGGTAAATATGATCGTTTTCGGAATCTTCAACAAGTATCCACCATCGTAGGGAGGTACCATGGTGGCGGTCCTTCCATACAAATTCCGGAGTCATATGTAAATCCACCTACAAACGAAAAAATTATAAAAGCAAATGCTAATTTAACCACTGTAAAGGCTGATCTTATGTATTGAAGACTTGTAAAAATTAAACTTTATTTTATGAGAAGGAAACAAGAAAGATTTGAGTATTGTAAAGATATTAGACAATCTTGAATTATTTAACTGCAACACCGAAAACTGATTACAATAGTGCTTGCTTGAGTTTTGTGAATTGCCATCTTTACCATTTGTTTATTGAATGCTTCAGGGAGATTTCAATTGATGCTCACATATCAGATATAACTAAAAAAATTAAAAATTAAAAATTAACTAAAACTAGTACCCTCTCAAATACAAATCAGATGAAGAACTGCATACCTTAAGCACAGTGCGAGTGATGGGGCTGACGGAACAAGATAGGTTGACATAAGGGAAGTAACTAAGGTACTGTTTGATCAATTTTCCTCCAGGACTATAACGAACCAAGGCACCAATATCTTTCTCCTCCATGTCATACAGCCGGTCAAGATCAGCTCCTCTCTCTTCAATCTTTCTTATTATCTGATTTCATATATATGTATATATTGTTAAGGTTTCAGGGGGCATGTGGACAGACCATAAAAATTAATAATAATAAAACCATTGCGGTATTATCATAATTGTGCAGACTTTCAAATTGCACTCTCAGTAACATATCAAAACTGTTGGGGTATAGCTGTAATTTATAGTAACATGGTTTTCATATCACAAGGTTCACTTCTTTAATCTACCTAACCCAGGTGCTGAGGAAGAGTTTCTCTTTAAAAGAAACATATTTATTTACACTAAAACAGACCTGAGGTGAGAGATCCTGGTCAAACTGCCTGAGAGGATGCTGGTGGGGCCATATCTGCCGGTCCACGGCCTTGCAGTAGTCCAAGAGCAATGAAGACATCTCACACCACCCCCTTCGCAAGCAAACCTCAAACAGTGCACGCATGATGCGACCCAGGTTTGCGCTTATGTAGGATGCATCAGAGATTAGAGAGAAGCTGTCGATTGAACCCCTCGAGATAAACACCTAGCAAATAAACAATATGGTTGCATATTCTATTAATATACACAAATATGTTATAACTCTATTAAGCTGACATAACATATTGGAAAAGTGAAGAACCTGAATGAGAATTGAAATTTTCCCGTATTTCTCCACCATGCCACCTTTGACCTCAATGGGACAAGACGATCTCAACAAATTCTCGAGCTCATCCTGCTCCTCTTCCCTCACAGCAATGTTCTCAAACTCTGACGAGTGTGCCACCATGGTGATCACCTCGCTTTCGCTCATGTGCCGCCTGAGCATCTCATTATACATCTCCACGCTAGAGTACCTGAGGTAATAGTGACTAGCAATTCGACCGAGCTCAGTACAGTAAAAGTTGCCACTTTTCTCATCATACCGCATCATTTTTGCTTTGTCTAGAGCTCGTGCAGCATCAACTATAAAAGATCTTTGTTTAGCACCTAGAGAAGGATCAGCTATGACCTCCTCCCAAGCTATGCCATAGACCAAGGGATTCGATTTCATCCTTATAAATAAATATGTATAACCAAGCCATGCACATGCCTCCTTTATATTTGTTACAGTCCCAAGTGCCACCTCAGCATTCAAATTATCTTTCAACATTTCAACAAACTGGCTTTCAATAGGAAGTTGACTAGTCAACAACCTTAGATAATATGCCAACTTGTCATGAGTTGTGATTATTATTCCCTCCCCACTTTTGTCAAACTGTGGCCTTCCAGCACGTCCAAAGATCTACAGAAAAGGATATCAGAATTAGATACAATTCAAAATTAATGAATAATATTTTTTTTACATCAGACAAAATCCCCAGCAAAGATAGGAAGCGCATTCCTAATAGAGTAAGATCCTCTCTACAACTGTGTTGTTCCTCTTTTCATCTTCAAAAGAGGCCTACAGGACCCCCTAATACTGTCTCTCTCCCCCACAAAGGGAAGGGAGGTTTAGAATATTTTGAAGAAATTGACAGAGGAGAGTATAGATATTAGCTCCCATGGTAACACGATACATAACGATTTTCAGAAGAAGAAATTGAACAACTTTTACATTCTATTTGTACCTGCATCACATCAAGCATTCCCAAATCTCGCCATCCACCAGCCTTGGGATCATAGATTTGTGTACCCTTTATGACAACAGTGTGTGCTGGTAGATTCACACCCCAGGCCAGTGTAGCAGTACACACAAGGACCTTCAAAAGGCCATCAGAGAACATACGCTCTGTCAAGCCTCTGTCTGAACGAAGCATGCCTGCATGGTGAATTCCAAACCCAGCCTCAAAGAACTCCGCCACCTCCCTATTTCTTGATCTTGAAACTTCTTTCTGGTAAAAAATTAAAAAAAAAAAGAGCAAGAAAAAGCTTTGAGAATCAGTTCCAGGGAGAAGTTAAAAACAGAAATCAGGTCTAATTTCGCAAAGGTGACCTTTCTGACATATACAAAAACCAAAAACCGCTCCCAAAATGATCCCCTTATTTAAATCATGTTGTGCATAATCCCTTCTAGACTAGATAGCAAAAATATGACGAGCAGGTCTTCTTGCATTTTACATGCGATTAATAATACTAGGTTTAGAAGTGGAGCAAAAGCTTAAAACTTGATGATTGTCCATATCATCAACACAAATTGCTGGGGCACGATGGTCAGAATCATGGTCTTATTTGGTGGGTATGTTGTGAAGTAACCTTAGAACTTAAAGGTGCATAAATTGCTTCTTTATGTCTTTGGATCAATATTGGAGATTAGCAAAGCATTTTAATATTTTAGCATATGTTTCTGGGTATTTGTGAGTGAATAACATTGAGAATTGGAAACGATGATTAGTTGAAAGAGAATCTCAAAACAACCTGCATGCAAGGCATTGTAAAATTGAAATGACACTTAATCATGATATATATGTAATAATTGCTTCTTAATCCCAATTGTTTGTTCCTCGTAAGATCTGCGACATGGCAATACTAAAAGTAGGAACAAAACTTAGACTAAAGATAATACAATCTTATCATTTTAACAATAGTTCCCTATATATCTAATGCCTGAGATTTCTCTGCAGCAATGACAATTCCAACTCATGATGACTGATAGCCTATATCCATAACATACTATCTTAAAGTAAAAATTTTAATCCCCAATATTGACTGCATGCTAAACAAAAATTACTGAACACTGTAACTCAAAGCTCAGATCTAGTTATACCACCAATTATAAACCTGGGATGGTGGATCAAATGGAAATTGGATGAGTATCCTGACTACTGACTGATACTGAAAGGACTCGGGATTTTTGCACAAAAATTAAAATCTTGAGAGAAAAATGCAAAAGTGTAAAATAAAATGTGTAAGTATTCAACCTTCATAAGAGAGAACTTCGGATGATCATTGTTCATGAAGAGCTCTAGCTGCTCAGCATTAGCGGCCAAATCAATTAATGTTCTAGCAGTTTTCCCTGTGTCCTTGCGAGAATGCACAAACACCATGGCTTGATGGCCTTGTTTAATTGATTCCACCACCTTGTCATAGCATACTCTGTTGAAGAGATCAAGCCTTTTCGCATAGTCCCTCTCACTTATTCCAATGTATTGTTGTGCCAGAGGGACTGGGCGGTAACTTGAGTCGAAGAAGAACAGGCCAGTACTTGGATTGACCCTCAGAAACTGTGCAACCTGTTAAATATATTAAATAGAAGTTAAAATACAATAGGACCAAAGTAGCATAGTAAGAAATAAGGTTGTAATTAACAATGAATACATACATCTAGATAATTTGGTAAGGTAGCAGACAGGCCAACAATTCGTATCATGGATTGGGTTGATTCAACCTGCAAAAGAGGTGCAATAAAATACTTCACAAAAAATAATTTGCAAAACTATATTTCAAAGAGGTGATCAATACATTTTGCATTAACAAAAGTTTCCATCAGAAGAAACGAGGAAATGAGGTGACTTCTATTATGTTTTTACTATACATGCACAATACGAAGAAAATATATATATTCCTGACAATCAAACTCTATTTAAGGGTCACATCAGAGGTGGGAAAATCAATCGAAAAAATTGCCTTACATAGTAGGAAACAACTTTGCTAGATAGCAAAGGCATTTACAAAATGGCCAGTGTGCCTTTTTTTATCGGTTCCATTTATACAATAGCACATCCTACCTTCTATTATCCAGTAAGTTTGTTCCCCCAAATTATTCTTTTGCAGTGTACATGAGGCCCTAGTTTATATTATTTCTTGTTCCAAAAGAACAAGAGAGAAAAGGACTCACATGCAGCGACATACATAAGAGAGCTTACTTGGCGAAGAGTCCGGGCAACAAGTGCCTCAATTACAGGGCCTCTCTCATCATTGAGTAAGTGTACTTCATCAATGATTAAAAGCTTGACCAGCATCGACAAAGACATGTCACTGCTCTTGCGAGTTATCACATCCCACTTCTCGGGAGTTGTGACTATCATCTGGGTTTCTTCCAGCTCTTTCCTCGATAGTTGCATATCACCGGTGAGTTCTCTCACCAAGAGGTTTAACGGTCCAAGACGACGGCCAAATGTAGCTGTCACCTCTGCTGCTAAAGCCTAGGAATGAGCATATCTTACAAGATTACAATGCCAAAAATTCATACCTCTCTTAAAACAAACAAGATAGAAGATTGAAAAAGAATAAAAAAAAATGCACCTTCATTGGAGCTACATATACTATCTTGAATTCATTTTTATGCAATATGCCTTCCCTTAAGTGTTGCTTAATCTGCAAATTCCATGATGTTGTCAGCTCAGGTATTCCTCATAATAACTTAGCTTTAGAGATAAAGGCAACATTGCGAGAGTATAATTGTGGCCTACAAGTCTTGAATAAAACAACAAGGGGCAAAACAATTTCTTTACATTTCGAAACAAATTCTAAATCATATTACCTCATGAAGAATTGCAATCATTGCGATGTTCGTTTTACCAGCACCAGTAGGGGCACAAACCTGGAATTTTGTTTACCAAATCAATCAGTGCCAAAAAAAAATCCATGCTCCACAAAAGTAAATGAAATACAAATAATGCAAGAGAGTAGTCTAGTACCAGGATATTCTCATTTGTGTTATAAGTGGCATGATAAATGCGGCTTTGGATGCGGTTGAGAGTTTTGTAACCATGGAAAGCAGCTTGTGCAAATTCATCCAACTCCTTTATCTCAATCTAATAATACAAAAACGGCAACCAAAAGAGTCAAAGGCACAAGCAAGTAAATTTGGAGAAAAAAGATGACTCTTTTTTTAAATGAAAGGCACTCGCAGAAGTTACCAGCTTCTCATTAGGTCCCATTGCAGAGGTTAGAGTTGCAGGTATCTTAACCTCCTCGTAGCCAGGATAGTTTGACCTACTTGTTCCTTTAGGAAGTGCTGTTATTGAAAGTAAATTCCGCTCTCCAGTTCCAATCACGTCATCAAATGGTTGTTTTCTCTCACTTGCTAAGAGTAGGGCGGTAAAGCTATCAGCCACAGCTAACTCATCAGTGGCACCATTTTCTGCACCCCTTTTGTTGCGCTTCTCTTCTTTCCTTCTGAGCTTGTCAACTTGTTTGGCGGATTCTGTTTGAATCGTTACCTATCAAACAGATATTTTATTGGATACTATCCTAGCTCAATAACAGTTCGGATATACACAAGAATCAAATGTCTACCTGGGTACCATAGCTCGGCATCTTAGATTGGCCAGTGGAAGTTGTGTTCTCAGATTTCAGTATATGTAACCCATTCTGGATTAAACTGACAAGTTCCTTTCGGTGCTACCAAACAAATAAAAAAGAAATAAATAAGTATGTAAAATTGATTCTGAAAAAAAGGAAATGATTAAGCAAAATAAGATAGTAAATGACATGCTCTACTGTTCTTACCGACAAAATATCTTGCACCATATCAAAAGCACTATCACCAACCAAGTCCAACAAATCACCTGCTATCTACAAAAGAGAAGCTTGTACAAGTTGTTATAACTTGTAAACTAAATTACAGTTATTTTGTTACCAAGGTAAGAATTACCCTCGGCTATCCACCAAATCTGTCTTTTTACAATATCTAGGAACCTTCTATACATCATCTCCATAACACGTCCAACAAACTTTGCAATTTTGACACATTGCAAGGATATCGAGTCATAGGAATAATTTTTTCTTTTATTTCTTCAAGGAAAGAGTCATGGCATAATTAAGAAGTGATTTTATGGGTTTACCTCATCTCCTTGTTTGTTCAAAATTAGAACCCTTGACAAGGCCATTGCCAGGTCATCACCTGACAACTGCGAGCCTCCACCTCCAGCTATCCTGTCACAAGCCTCTTTCAGCCACCTAAGATTCACAGAGCCCCTCTTATCAGTTGCATAATAATTCTGCAACATAGGCTGATCATCATATAGCCCCATTTGAAATTTATCATCATCTTCTTCTATCAGAACATCGACAAGGAATCGAGAAGGGGTGTTAAAATTCAAGTCAGAGCCAAATTCGAAGGAGCTATCTTGGTACCCACTAGTAATGATTGACGCCGGTCGTTCCTCATTTTCCATGTGCTGGAGGGAGGACAATTTGTGGGCTAAGGAAGCTACCTTCAGTATACTGGCATCTGAGATGCGGTATCCAACAAGCCTCTGCATCTCAGACCTGTAATAAGGACTGCATAAATAAATATAATCCGTCCAAATGCATGCGCACACAAGGACATTCACCGATGCACGGGTGCATAGAGACAGGAGGAGCCATAGGAGAGAGGGTGCATCTTCCAAAAGGAAGACTCAATAATTTTCGAAACACATAACGAATTTGAGATGCTTGACAAGGATCTTAATATAACACTGGTCAGTAGCACTTGCACACCCACTAGTTTGATTTTGGTGAAAATAAGCAATAATTATACTGCAAGGATGAACGACTGAAAGATTCAGGTCTTGTACACATATTAGCACTATGTCCCGGTCATTAAGTTCAAATGCTAACATTAAAGAAGCCTGCTACCAGCCCAAGATCAACCCAATCTATATGTCACTACTTAGAACTTAAAGTATCTGATCTGACTGGTACATTACCACCATACAAGATTGCAATCAATTTTTAGCACTTCAACCATGATAATATAGGAAAATACTATACCTCTTTTCAGGAGATATGACCCTAATCTCATCATGTCCAGCATCTAGGCTGCTAAATAAATCATACACTGCTTTTGCAACCTGGCGAAACTCCTCCGAGACCATCTCACTGTTTATTTCAGCCAAGGCTCCGAGAAATTGCCTATATGCTTGTCTCACATCACTCGAAGCTGCCAAGATATAAACATCAAATTGGGATTACAGAAAAAAAAAAAAAGGATTCTGGAAACCTAAACAAGTTTAGAGTTATGGGTAAGGGGTATCATTTTAATCAAGCTAGGTAGTATTGGTACACCTGTACCAATATATGGTAGCAGACCTCAGACCATACAATTACAGTTGTATAAGCAATATACCAAGGCTGCAGCCCCTCGGGTCAGTCATATCACCCAAAAAACTAAATTGATTGATTCCGTTTAGAATGGTGATGTTTACCTTGTTCCCAATTAGGCACCAATTTCTTGGCAAGTTCTGAATCATCAGTTGACCTGGGAAAATATACACAAAACTAGTATTCTCAGAATGCATGAAAATATAAGGGTCGTCACTAAATATTCCTGTTATGAAGGTATATTCCTTCCATATGTAATCATAGCCCTAAAGATTATTGGGAGTCCATAAATCAAGGTTTACAGTACCAAAAAACTGGTATTGTACTGTACAGATCACAGCCGCAAACATTATATACATCACTGGTGCATAATTGATAAGTTGCTACCGGTACCAGAAGCGCAAATTAAAAAAATAATAATAAAAAAAATGTGAAACCTTGTCGACTTGAGGTTTTGGAGGAGGGTTTTGCGGCGGAGATAGGCGTCGTCGATGTCGAAATGACCTCGCAGCGCGCCAGTTAGGCGAGGCAATTGAACCAGCATCTCGACTCTAATTCTAGATACCCTTGCCTAGGACCGAGAGGTCTTCTTTCTTTTTATTCGCGGTTCAGATGCTTGCCTGGGGACTCGGGACTCGGGTAGTCGGCTTTTTCCACCTTTCTCGCCTCGTTTTTTTCTTTTATTTTCCAAAGAACGAAGAGGGAGAAGACTGAAGAGTAAAAGAGCCAGCAATTGCCAATTGGAGAAGAGTAGAGACGCGAATTTTGATGGGTAGGGTCTAATAAATGTGAACCGTAGATTCAATCGGACGGTGAAAATATTTTAACTCGAAAGTTGCGTTAACGCAGAGGATATGGATTCCTCACCTATGGGCTATGGAGATAGTAAAAAGGGGTCAATTCAATTCAATTCAATTCAATTCACCTTATTTTTGTTTTTTAAATTTATCATTTTAATATGATTTTTTATTTATATAGTTTGAAATAAAGTATTATAGATTACGAGAGAATCCAATATTTAACATATTTGGACTCGAGATATGCATAATTAGTTTACTTCTTGTAATTCATCATAGCAAGCATGTGTAACAGATTAATTAATCAATCTTGGTTAATATGTTAATATAATTAATATTATTCAGTGTGTTATATATTGTGGGATTACGTTGCAACGCATGCACACAAATACCATAATTCATGACCACGTATTTATGTACGTATGTATATATATTGAAATAAAATTTGAAATTAAAATTCTATTAACTTCAGTATTCATCTATTTTCATATTTCACTCGGGCAAATCAAGCGGGCATTCTTTATAGAAAGATGAACTTTATTATTATCCTTGTTGAACCGAATTCATATAGGTATCCAATGGCGAAGCCATAAATTTTGTCAGGGATAGGCGAATATTTGGCAGGGGTAGAGTGAGATCATAAGGACGGACGTTCTTGTGAAGATGAATCAACTTCATAAGAACAATTAGGGCCTAAGCTAGACCCAATTTGTTGTGATTCTTGTAAAGATGAATCAACTGAAAATTTAGATTCCTTCTTTTTTATAGTATTTGTCCATTCTCTATGGACAATTTGAAGAAAAAAATCACAAATCAAATTGATACAATGATCATGCATGAGAATTGATAAAATGATCATAAATTTACTAAATAACAATGATCATTCTCACAAACAATTACTAAAATTGATACTAATTAACAAACAATTATTTTCACATCAAATTGGAGCAACAAGTCATGGTTTCCTTTGCAACAAATCATTCTCACAAACAATATACTATGCAATAACGATTAACCAGAATATAAGCGGAAGGGTCAATGAAGCTATAATGATCATTTCTTACCATTTTTATACTTTAATCAGTGCTCATTTTCATTGTTCCTATTGTTTCTCTTACGGAACACAAGTGCAATACATTGAAAAAAAAAAAAAATGTATGTTCTCCATTCTACAATTTCCCTGTTACATCCACTATTTCTTATCTAACCGATCAAGCTCGTAGAGATTTTTTGCACATAAATTGAGAATCAAAACCTGTTAACTCACCCCTTGTAATATTGCAGTCTCCAAGCTCAAAGATTTTAAGAGTATGTTTGGTTTTAAAACAAGAATAGCTAGAATAACTATTGTTTGTCTTATTAGAATAGTCAAATCTCAAAAATCTTAGGAATAGTCTATTCTAATAAGACAAAAAGTTTAGATTCACTATTCTAGCTATTCTAACCCAACCAAACATAAAATTTGGTAAGTAAACCCTAGCCATCCTAATGTCAAAATAAAATTCTATTAACTTACGCTAAGTAAACCCTAAATTATGCTACAATAAGCTTAATTATGCTAAATAAACCCTAAACCCTAATTTCGGTAAAAAAAAAAACCCTAAATTATGCTAAAATATGCTTATAATAGGCTAAAATATCCTAACTTCGGTAAAATATGCTAAAATGGAACAAAATAGGCTTAATTGTGCTAAAACTTGCTAAAATAGGCTAATTGTGGAAAAAATAACATAAAATATGCTATAATAGGCTAAAATACTCTAATTTCGGTAAAACATGCTAAAATAGATAAAAATAACCTAAAATATGTTATAATATGCTAAAATACTCTAATTTGGTAAAATATGCTAAAATAGACCAAATGCGGTAAAATTAACCTAAAATATGCTATAATAGACTAAAAATACCCTAATTTCGATAAAATATGCTAAAATGGACCAAAATAGGCTTCATTATGCTAACATGCTAAAATAGGCCAATTGCGAAAAAATAACCTAAAATATGCTATAATAGGCTAAAATACCCTAAATCTAATTTCCGTAAAATATACTAAAAAGGGCACAAATATGCGTAATTATACTAAAATATGCTATAATATGCTAAAATACCCTAATTTCGGTAAAATATGCTAAAATGGGCCAAAATAGGCGTACCAATGCTAAAATATGCTATAATAGGCTAAAATACCCTAATTTCGGTAAAATATGCTAAAATGGGCCAATATACGCTTAATTATGGTAAAACATGCTAAAACAGAACAATTGCGGTAAAAATGACCCTAAAATATGCTATAATAGATTAAAATACCCTAAACCCTATATTCGACTAATTACTCTAAACCCTAAACCCTAATTATTAATTATGCTAATTTGCACTAAATTGCACTAAATTGCTTAATTATCCTAATTACGGTAAAAAAAGGCTAAAATACGGTATACTATGCTAATTATACTAAATTACAATAAAATACCCTAAACACTAAACCCTAAATTTGGCTAATTACTCTAAATTATACTAAATTTAATAATTACAACTAACTACAACCGATTTAACACTAATTACAACTAAATTATTCTAATTTTGGTACATTACTAACAAATCCTTACATTTTACAACCATTTTGCAAAATTGAATTTTTAAAAAATTACAGGGACTTACCTGCAAATCGGGGAAGAAGTGGAGAAATATGGGAGAAAAAACTCAACTGAGGAGAGATGGGGTGAAATTTGATAGAATGAATTGTGAGAAATTCGGCCAACCCTCCACACATATATATAGCAGAGGTACCCTCTAGAAAATGGCCGATAGTGTATTAAATAGAGTACCGGCCATAAAATGGCCGGTAGTTGATTAAATAGGGTATTGGCAATTTTCTGACCGGTAGGGTCATTTTTATTAAATCCCAGCAAACCTGGATATATTAAATAATTTGTAATAAACTTTGGATATTAGAAATGTCGGTGGTAAAAGGGTTTGGAACTATGGAGTTTTCTTATAGTAGCCTAGAAAAGTTCATTTATTTATTTCTTGAGGAAAAAATGCCTTAAAAAAGGCGATAGGGCCTGCCCCTGCCCCGACATTTTTATTAATATCCAAAGTTTAATAGAAATTAATTATTATACCCAGAATTTCCAGGTTTCGCCAAAAATGTCCAAACCGGCCATAAAATGGCCGGTTTACTCTTTTTTTTTTTGAGACACTACGAAGAATAATGAAATCTAACACTGAAAATCGAATTTTTTGTTTAAATTATTTGTTAGATTACTTATTTTGATTTATAATTAACATATTTATACTAAAATATACTAGATTAATTGAAATTATGTTGAATTACACTATATTACATTAAATTACGCTAAAATATGGTAAATTCCGGTAAATTACTGTGTCTTCATAGTGATGTATAATTAGGAACTATTTTTTGTTTCTCTTTTATGTTTATAGTGATTTATAATTAGGAACTATTTTCTTTTAAGAGAAACTATAAAGAGCAAGATAATGAAATCTAACACTGAAAAATTGAATTTTTTGTTTAAATTATTTGTTAGATTACTTTTTTTGATGTATAATTAGCATATTTATACTAAAATACGCTAAATTACTTACAATTATGTTGAATTACACTATATTACGTTAAATTACGCTAGATTACATTACATTACGCTAAAATACGCTAAATTACGGTAAATTACATATGAGTAGGGACGATATCTTTACTGAAAAGGCGAAAAACGACGACGAAACTTCAAACAGCCATAAAACGGCGCCCAAGTGTATCGCAATGACACTTTTCAGCAAATGACTCAAGTTCAGAATTGCCAAAAAACTAAAGGAAGAGCCTCAAAACTTGAATTGAAGTTTCCGATTAAGATTTTCATTTCTATTATTCCATCTAAGTAGCTCAGTAAATTAGTTACATAATGAACTTGTAGAATACCAATTTTTAGTATTTTTGGATTTTTTTTACTATTTTTTATGATTCATGAAAGATGGCACAAAATCGATCTACTTTAGCATAATTTTGCGTAGTTTAGCGTAATTTACCGTATTTCAGCATAATTAGCGAAGTTATTGTAATTTAGCGTAATTTAACGTAATTTAGTGTAAAATAACAATAATTTATTATAAAATAGTGTAATTCAACATAATTTCAAGTAATCTAGTGTATTTAATATAAATATGCTAATTATAAATCAAAAGAAGTAATCTAACAAATAATTTAAACAAAAAATTCGAATTTTCAGTGTTAGATTTCATTATTCTTCATAGTGTCTCAAAAAAAAAGAAAAAAAAGAGTAAACCGGAAATTCTGGGTATAATAATTAATTTCTATTAAACTTTGGATATTAATAAAAATGTTGGGCCTCTGCCTAATACGGGGTCCGGATCCCCTAAAGTAACCCAATCTTTGGGTTTTGGATCGAGACCGTCTGATTCGAATCCGTCGCTCGAGATCGTCTCGGAATTCAATTTCATCGTCAGAATGTGTGCGCTCACTTCATAGATGGATTTTTGCGGATTTGAATTGGACGGTCTCGATCCAAAACTCAAAGATTAGGTTAATTCACTGGATCCGAATTCGCCTGATACGTAGGAAATCAACAACAATATTTTTTTACTTATAGAAATAACATTAAAATAATATATAAAATTAGACGATTACATAGATATTTTGATTTGGTAGAAAGAACCAAAACAAAATTTTGGTCCTTATAATGGCACCAAAATTTTTCTCTCTTTAGAAAGGCCCGCTAATAATTTTTTTGGTTTCTTTTGGAATTTTTTTCTAAAAACCGAAAAAAATTCGGTTCCTTCAGGAAGGAACCAAATTATTTTGGGATATTTTTCTACCAAATCAAAATACTCATGTTATTTATCTAGAATTATAAATTATTTTAATATTATTTCTATCAATAAAAATTTCTGCAGAAAGAATGGAGTCATGTTAGGACATAGCTTTTTTTTTTCTGAATGAAAAGAAACCCACAGAAATGGGATAATAGAATGAGAAACTTTTTATTCATAGAAATTATTAAATCTCGACGTACAAAAATAGAAAGAGTGTCTCATTTTCAATAAATATAGAAAGATTGGACTCAATGAATCAGGTCTTTCTATATTTGTTAGAAACAAGACACTCTTTCTATTTCTGTACGTCTGAATTTAATAATTTTATGAATAAAAAATTGCCAATAGAATGCACATAGGTCTCTCTCTCTTTTTTTTAGGAAGAGGTCTCTCTTTTTAGATTTTAAATTTGACGCGTTTGATCTAAAACGAACACGTCGAATCATTACGTTATTTAATCATGAATTTTTTCATGATAATCGATCAGATATATGTATTTTAAATCACTTAGTCCAGACAAAAACAAAAAAATCTCTATGTAGAATTGAAATAACGATTTTTTCTGTATATTTCAGTTATATAAATCTTTAATAACAATATTTTTTAGTTTAAAATTTCCTGTGACTTTATTTTCGCACAACGTTTGGATAAAAAGATGCGCAGAAATACCCGAAATTTTTTTAGTTACCATAGTAAAAAATATAAATTAAATAATTACCACCTGGCTCAAGCTATTTCCAATCCTACCACCCACGCGGATCCAGTTCGCGCACCAAATTGGGTTGGTGCGCAGACTGGAGTGGCACACCAATTGGTGCTCTAACTGGGTTAGCACACCAAAGTTGGTGCAAAATTAGTGCTCAAACGGGGTGAAACTTACTGTGAAAATTTCGAAATAGTTGGTGCGCCCACCCAATCCGTGTGGGTGGTAGGATTGAAAAAATCTCAATCAAAAGTGGTATTTATTTAATTTTGATTTTATACTGTGGTAACTTTAAAAATTTCGACAAGAATACTTAGCAAATTCAACTAATACATCATCTAAGAAGAAGCAAGCTCAACTCCAACATATGACAAAGATGAGACAAACTCAACTCAAACAAATGAAATTCATAATAATTCATTTTTTTTTTTACAATCTAACTTCGACTTTTCATATAGCTTTACTTTACTACTTTAAAGCCATCTAAACATTAAATACCACTTTAACTATTTTTTCTTCTCTCAAAAATGACGTTCAAATTTTTTCATAAAAATTCACAAAATATATCTTAAAAGAATATAATACAAACTCTCGTTTGACTCTATTAATGATAGACATAAATTCACATCTAACCAATGATGACAAAATATAAAATTTGAAAAGTATTTAACAAAAATTAAAATTCTTTTTTTTTGGGATATTGTTGACGCGTCTAAACGCACTAGCTACCACCCTTTGTGGTGTCGGTATTTATATTTCACACGATTTCGGCACCATGAGACATGATACGATACAATCAATATATACTCGTGGTTTTGTTTAACCATACCAAATTACCAATACCGTACGTAAGATACAAATGTCAGACGTGACAGCACCCAACAATGATGCACAAAGCTTTTATTTTATTACACACTACTAATAATTAAACCGAGCTTCTTAACTTTTTTATTTTGATTTTTTTACTTGTAGCTAGCATTTACACAAATATATTTAAAGAACTACTAGCATTGTTTTCGAGAAATCCCGGAACATAGCAAGGAAATTTTGATTCACAACATCAGAGCAGCAGCATTAGTTTTAATTTTTGTAAACCGTTAACGTGTCTAATTAAGCTGAAGAAAATAAAAACAGAAATAATTCCATTTTTATTTGAAAATAATGTCTAATTTAAAAATCATTATTTTTTA
Source organism: Carex parvula (assembly GCA_025461045.1). Taxonomy (NCBI): domain Eukaryota; kingdom Viridiplantae; phylum Streptophyta; class Magnoliopsida; order Poales; family Cyperaceae; genus Carex; species Carex parvula. The sequence goes on from JAJGRW010000819.1 coordinate 239,254, forward strand.
AATATTCAATCAACTTAACCAGACATATCAACCGTAAAAATAAAGCGTCTAGCTAGACGCCGTAAACAATAGCGTCCACAATAAAAAGAAAAAAAAGAAAATTGGACTCAATAAATAGTAGCATTTACGTAAAAAAAACTGAATACTATGAATGTAGGGGTGTAAACGGATCCGGATTACCCAATCCGAATCCGCTCTGTATCTGTTTATGATCCGTATCCGTTTTGTCTGGAGCTGATAATTCGTGGATCCGAATTCGGATAATTTTTTAATATCCATAATATATCCGCAAACCCTCAAGTTAATCCGAACCCGCAAACAATGCAATAAGGAGCGAGATGCCTATGTCAGATCTTCTCCGGTACCGTAATAGGGAATCTTTTAGAATTACTTGATCTGGACTGTTCTTTTTAACTTGGCACGAATCTCAAAGCCAAATAATATTGCCCCCTCCTTCAGCCCGAATCCCAAAGCGGTTGAGAGTTAATCTCAAACTGTAAAGTGAAGGAAATCTTTGATAATAATGGAGAGGATATATTCACTGGCGCCTACTTATTATTTGAAAATATTCAAAATTGAATTTGGCGTGAATCAAGCCCAGGCCCCAGGACATCAATCAATCAAGGTTGAGAAGTGAGAACCAAAGCACATAGCCACTGTACTAAACACGTCTTCCCTATTTAACAGGGTTAACCTAGGGTTTAGGATTTATGACTTTTTAAAAACGCTGCTAGAACTAACTAGAACATTGTAAACTGTAACGTTGTTACTATGTTTTGGAATTTCTTAACAGAAGTTTGCTAATTTTATAAATTTAATTTTTTAAAATGCTACAGATAAAAACTGGGCTTAGCTTTCCGCGTGACTCGTTCCTTTTGTTAACAAAAGACAAATACGCAACTTGTCGTTTCCGAATTGAGGTACTCTCGTCTCTCGCACTCTCGCTCGCACTCTCGCTCGCACCCTCACTCCTCTTCTCTCCTCTCTCCTCTCTCCTCTCTCCTCTCTCCTCTCCTGCACTCGGCGTCTCGGCGAAAACATGGCCGAGAGAAACGCCGTCAGTCTTTTCTACCTAAATTCTCCTTCTTCTTTATTTTTCAATTACAATTACAATGTGTTAATTATCTTTTATTAACTCCACCATCCCATTCTTCGGAAACAATGCCTCTTTACTTGTATAACTTTACTCTTTTCACATCATCGCCTCAAATCGCCCAATTTTTTTTTTTATAAAAATGTAAAATCGCCCAATTTTTTCTTTTCTTGGAGGATGCATTTTCATATATTTTGCATTCTTAAAATGAAATAGTGGAATTTCTATGCTTTTATGAAAAACAAGATGAAATTTGAAGAGGTCACTCCTATATTTCATCTATAATTCTTTCAAAGGGTTTCCGTTCTAATTATATCTTTTCTCTTCCTTTTTATTCTTGTTTTTATTAAACCTAATAAAAATAATACAATTCGAGAAAGTGAAGAAAACGAAACAAAAAAGCCCTAGTTTTTTTTTCTTTTCATTCTTTTAAACAGGGCTCGTGTTAATCCTGGCATCCATGTCTATTTAGATGCCTTGTACAGCAATAAAAACTCTAATTGTATAGAAAATTTTCTTTACTGCCATTCTTGAATCCCAAGTAGAGAGCCTTTGCTCAATCGTCTCGAACAGAGTGATACTACTACTCAAGAAAATACCCATCACATGCCATGCTTTCTTTAAGCATGGACTGTATTAACTTAACTTGTCTTTGCCGGAAATATTTCTAACTCAGTAACAAACCCAGAACTTTGCAATTAGGTTCATCTTATATTTGTTACGAGTTTGTTTGGTTATTCAATTTCTAGTTAGTTACATAACCGTAGTCAATTGGTCTTCTAATTAGAGGTTCAGGTGTTAAATTGTACTTCAATGTTGTTACGAGGACTTCTCTTTCACGAAAGAAACCCGGTATTCAAAATGTGGAGTGGCACATATTTTCCTCGTGTCCTCATTTTTGTCACAATATTTATTGTGCATCTGTCACTGTTCTTATTTTCAATTTTTATCTTCCACAATTGCAGGGGGAGATCTGTCACACATGTGGTGGTACCGGTAATTTAGAACTTGTCGTTATTTGTCAAAAATGCAAGAAGATTTCGACACATGTGTATGTCTATCTTATTCTTATCCTTAAAAACCAATATTCGCCATCTTGAATTTCGGTACCATTCGAGTTACAACTCTGGTAGAAGCATTGAACTAGTCTCTAGTACAATGAATCCAATAAATCCAACTTGAAATCCACATAAAATACACAATGAAACAGACTAGCCATATCCTAAGTCTTTCTTTACTGTGTTTCGTGGGGTATGTAGCAAACATTCTTTGCATCTCAGTTTATTTTCTTGGCATATTTTCAGGTACTGCCTCAAAGTATTACCGCCTGACATTCCAGAACAGTGGTACTGTGAAGAATGCATTGACCATAAGCAAGCATCAAATGACCCCAAGGGAAATTCCCAGTTAGACAAGCCTAGTCTGAATAGAGCGCAATTCGAATCTGTGCCACCAACAAAAGCTCGTGCACCACCTCAAACAGGGAAAGTGAAGTTTATCTCTGAGAGAGATATCACCTTATTGAATAACAAAAAGTATTACGCCAAAAGGTCTTCAGGTATCTTTCTGGTTGCTTCATAACTTTGATTAGAACAGAGTCCTTTCAGTTTTGGGTTTATTTGAGTGATTGGATTTGGTTAGGATTGGTTACAGTACTTGAAAGTTCAAAATCCTGATTTAAAAAAAGAAAAAACATTTCAAAATCCTGGGTCGGTTGAGGATCAGGTTTTTTTTTTTGGGTCAGATTGGGCCCCTTGGACCTTTCAGAATTGGGACATCAGGTTTTGGGTTTCGGCTGCATCATTTGAGTTCAACACTTCAACTACCTCTATAAAATGTTGCGCATTACGGCCTTTGCAACACTAAGTTATCTTTTTTTCGTGCTTTTGCATTTGTTACTTGAATAAAGTTCCAGAGAAGGTGCCGAAGACAAGGTGTATTGTGGATCTTTTGGCTTTGCCTTGCCATAACAAAAAGAAGAAAGTCATGACTAGAGACATGGGTACTTTTGATTTCTATAGTTTTCATGCATCTGACAAATGATCCACGAAATTCAACTCTTTGTAAATTTCTCTGGTTATTCCATGTTGTGACAGTTAAAGAAGCAAGTGAAAAAAATAGAGAGCTTAAGTCTGAAAAAGAAAAGCTCAGTAACCTCCCTGTTTCAGAGGTGGTTTGGAAGTAAGCATATTCACTCTAACTTTTTTCAGTTTTAATCAACATTCAGCTAAATTGTTCTTTTTGTAAGTTTTAATCTAATTGTTTTAATATTGCAGGGGTGTAATCAATTACTTCGAGCATGTGAGTCATACTCACAATGTGCAGGTGCACCTATCAGAAAAGGCATCACAAAAAGTAGAAGAAATATCAAAGGAAATGCCTCAAAAGATTTCTTTGACAGTGATGCCTATATCAAAAGTCTGGCCTGAGGCCTTTAAACTACAAAGTCCTTCTCATGAGGATATTGGTTTCTATATGTTCTCATCTGAATCTGACAGGTAATATGATTAAAAAACATAAAAGGGAAAATGTTGGTAATTCTCATGAATTTTTGTATTGTACCATTTTTTTAATGTACAGGCCTAAAGAGAAGTTTCATCGAATGGTGGAGAGGTTGTACAGATCTAATCAAGTACTGCTGGGTAGAATAAGCATCCTCGGTCTATGCCTTTTTCCTTCCCAAATACTCCCCAAATGTAACCAATGTATGTAATCTACAATTCTGCGTACCTCTTTATCGGAAATTCTTTTGGCATACAAGTTTGTATGCTTTACTTAACATGATGAGGCCGTAATTTGTTGATTTTTTTTTGTTTTGCTTTTTCTTCACTTCTGCTTCATAATTGGTGTTCTACGGTAGAAACCACAAGGGGAAAAACAACATCGAAGTCACTTTGTAGACTATACCCATTGAGGTTGGGTTTGACCAGCTATTGTTCTAATCGTTTGTTTTCCTAAAAAAAAATATTTCCTAACACAGGTATAAATGGGGAACATTATCTTTGGGGTTTGTTGCAAAGATATAAGAGAAAGGTGTCCAATCAAGCTCCAGTTACTTTCCGTACCACCACCAGTACAAAGAGTGAAATCCATAACCGGGCAAGTGGTTGTTCTCAAGTCACATCAAATGAGGTACAATAAACACTATAACTAAATTAAGATGTAGTTGGTTTCTTATCTGTACAAATTGGTAGCATCTACATACAAACTTCTTCTCTTCTAGTTCTGAAATTCTTGCACCAAATGCCAATTGTACCAAATTGCTGACACTTGCACAGATTGACGTGGATATGGAGATAGACATGATAGGTGGGGTTGAGCTCAGCGCTACATTCACTGCCAAATTTAATTCTCAACCCAACCCAATACCTCCTGGCTTTCACACCGGTCATTTAAAATCCAACAATCCAAGAAATCACAATTGCCTTGAATCTGACATGGCACGGTTAACGACCTCACCTGGAAGTCAGCTGAGCTGCTCAGAGTCACAGTCGGTGGTTGAAGCACCGGCACCGACAATGCTATGCCAGGGGAACTTCAAGAGTGGTTATCAGCTTAGGGTTTAAGAGAGAGTGGGGGGGGGGCTGTGTACAGTTTTCAAAGCTGTTTCCCTTTTATGTTGAGAACCACTTATAAGGTTTTGTGGTGACCGAAATATAAGGTTTTAGGTGCAAAATGTAGATATAGGTGCTAATTTTAGGACCTAGTATTAAAGCTAGAGATAGTATTTGGAGCTAAAATTCAGCAGCATTTTTTTCAGCTCTTTTGGTTTTGGTGTGTGGCAAATTCAACTTTATGAATGGTGTTTTTATGAAGGTATATTTCATTTATATCAGCTCAAGATCTAAAATTTAAATAGGTGTTTTAGTTGATTTTTCCAGCTGAGAATAGTGATGATTTATTTACATTTGTTGTTGTGGCGGTTATGAAATTGAAATAGTTCAGTTAAGAAACTTTTTCTGATCCTGTTGTAGTGTTTATGCATTTGAATTTTGTGTGAAGACGCATCACTCACTACTGTCATCTGTGTTTTCCACTAACATTTTGTGTTTATGCATTTGACTTCCAGTGATCATTTTGCTGTTTTATTCCGTTTTCTTCCCATAATAGTAAGCTTTATTAGTTTGGTTGTAATAAGAAGTTGAGAAGTCATTTTTTTAGTCTTCTAGGCTATCTTGGGAAGTTGGAAATTCGTATTTAGAAAATAGAGAAAGCTAATGAGAGAGTTAAATGCTATTTAGTGAGAGTTAAATCCTCTTTTAAATGCTATTGGGTAAATATTTTAAGAGAGTTAAATGCTATATATTCACTGACTTATTCTTCTTTAACTGCTAACTCATTAATTGCGCACCATAAACTTCTACAAGTAATTTAAATTCTAGTTGCCCTTAACAGCTCAACAACAGAAATTGATGCCTCCAATTCCGTGCTCCATTTACTCTATTCGCCTGAGACTGTTCCATGTTTTCAAATTTTCAAGTCAAATAATTTTTCCCTTATTTAGTTAAGTATTCTTTTGTTTGATAGATGAATATATATAGGTGATATTGGCAATTCCGTTCGAACAAAAGGTTGAAGAACTTGAAGGTGGTCAATTCTGTGATACATGTGATGTGCCTTTAGATGAGAAAAAAAAAAACAGGAATACGTCGAATAAATTGTTCTTCAAAATTAAGGACAAAAAGACGAACGAAGAAATTTGGATCAATTATCCTTTTAAACTTAAATGAAGTTTCTATTTTTTAAAGTTAGTTCTATTAATAGAATAATAATAAAGTCTTTTTCAGAAACTCTGTTCCTTTTTTTTTTTTGTCAAAATAAAGTTTTTAGGAGTAATGACTTTTATTTTTGGTTCCCTAGCCTTTTTATGTTTCGTTTGTTAAAGTTGTTAAGGTATGCCTACTGATCGCTCAAATGGTAACAAACATTACATAGTTGAAATTTATGATTTAAAGGAGTGTCTACAAAAACATATATTCTAGTATCAGACAAAAAAAAAAAATGAACCGAAAGTTCATAGAATTTTTACAATTAAATTATCATCAAAAGACCGTAAATTGAATTATTACAACTTACAAATAATCAGATAAATTTAAGGTGTACACTTTGCTTAACCTTGTAAATAGCGCCCGGTTTACTTGCAAATAGTTTCAGCTCATAATTCCTCTGCCAATGTTTCCTGAAATATACTTTTGCTCTATGTTGTATGGATACAGGTACATGTATCGTATCGGATACAATACGGATACCGAGATATGGTAATTTTCAAAAATTTAGAATACGACACGCCTATTATATATATTATTTATTATTATTTTAATTATGATATTTAGAAAATAATAAAGAAGAAACATGATTAAAATAAAAAAAAAACAAATCATATTAAAAAGGTAAAATGGAGAAGAGTGAGGAGAAGAAATAAATCATTTGATGCTGATGAAATAGTAAAAGCGGAAGTATTATAATAAATAATGAATGAATAAGGTCCAGTGAAAACCCATTCCGGAGCACGTAATTCATTAAGTCTCACAATCAATCCTGATATTAATTTGAATCTCGGACATAAGCATTGAAATTGAAAATGAAAACCTAAATAACGTATCCCAAGTGTGTCCGACTGAGCCTTCCGTATCCATGACTTTCAAAAGCCGTATCGGTTATCGTATCCCTCAAGTAAGGACACGTCACATAAGGTGTATTGGATATGTATTCATGTCGTGTCGGGCGCTTGTATCTCTCAAGTAAGGACACGCCACATAAGGTGTATCGGATACGTATCCATACTGTATCGAGCGTGTACGCCCGATAACCGATACGGAGCCTATTCCGAAGTATCCGAGTGACATAGACTTTTGCTCTATGTCATCACTGAACATATCCAGAAAGTTCTCAGAAGGACTTAAGATCCAACGCGGTACCGGACGATGTAGAATGAGATCTCTGTTTTATTTAAATTTTGAAACGAATCTCAAAGCAAATTGTCTATAGTTCTTTTTTTTTTAAGAAAAATATGGGTTAGTGATAAAATAGGCTCCGAATTGAACTACCTATATTTCAAATAGTAGAATAATAAAAAAGTGAAGAGTATCGGTAAATGAGCTAATTTCATAACTTGAAAAATTTCAATTTTTCTATTTTGTCATTTCCATAGAATAGATAATTGACTCGCTGAGAAATAAAAGAGGGACCTAGTTGTAAAAGGAAGGGTATTTAACTGCAAAAATTTGAACCCAATTTCATTTTTCTCATTTTCACAATTCTATTCAATTCTTTTCTTGTTCGACAAAAATATAATATATTTTCCACTCTATTCTTTTTTTTCACACTTGCCGAACAAAAATATAATATATTTTCCACTCTATTCTTTTTTTCCATACTTACCGAACATGTCCATAGAGAAGTACATCTGAGATACCGCACAATTGAATGAGCTCCTGGCTATGCAAATGAGAACGGAGTAGGTCCGATGCTCGTCGGACCTACTTTCAGGTTCAACGAGCACGATGACCGTCTGATCTAATTTAAGATTTGTGCGCACGAATATTGAAACAAACACGCACGAAATTTAAAGCATTCTGCACGAATCTTAAAGCAAATCGACGGTGATTAAACCCATCAAACCAAAGTAGGTCCGATGCCCATCAGACCTACTCTCAAGTGATACCAAATATTTTTGTGCCTATTTGGATTATATGGGGTTCGCTTTAGATTAGTGATAGATTAAAAAGGACAATGCATATCTCATCTTACACAATCGGGTAGGGTACCCCAACGGATTGATTAGATGAATCCGTTGAAGTTACTTAGATTAAATTTCAGATGTGATAATTGGCCGGGTTAAACCGGAAATTACTATTCTACTTTTCTAGATAACACTAATATCAGGTGTAAAGATTTTAACCGAGCAATTTTGACTTTATGCAACATACTTTGTAGTATATAGAATTAGTGATTTGTGCGTTGCATGAAGCCAAAATTACTCTCTTAAAATCTTTACCCAATATCAATAACGAAGATACTATTTAGGCCTATTGCTGAAAAAAAAATAATTTCTAAACGGATACACAATTGGCGAGTTTAAGTACGTAGAATGAGACTTAATTATGTGTTTTCATTTTTTTTCTCTAATTATACATGTGATATTTTGATTTTTTACTGAGGTCAAAGATGGAGTAAACTTTTATAATTTTATAATTTTTAAATATAAAATAAAATATGGTTTGAAACTATGACTTTTTTTATCCACTAAACCAAAAGCATATTATTAACCGAAATTTTTATTGTTGCCACTCTAAAAAAACCAAATTAAATCAATACCATCCTGCTGGGTTTTTTTCAATACTACCACCCTCGCTAACCCAGTTCGCGCACCAAATTGGCTGGTGCGCGGACTGGGTTGGCGCACCAACTGTTCCGAAATTTTACCTGCTCTTCGGTGCGTTTCACCCCGTTTGAGCACTAATTTTGCACCAATTTTGGTGCGCTAACCCAGTTAGAGCACCAATTGGTGCGCCAACCCAGTCCGCGCACCAGCCAAGTTGGTGCGCGAACTGGGTTAGCGAGGGTGGTAGTATTGAAAAAAACGCCAGCGGAGTGGTATTGATTTAATTTGGTTTTTTGGGGTGGCAACAATAAAAATTTCGGTATTATTAATATTTTGATATTATACACTAGTGGAGAATTAGACATCAGGAACGGTCAAAAAGGGATATCAGGAACGGACCTACGGGTGATACTGACTCAGGCCTTACTGATAGTACCACTAATCAGAATCAGTTAAATAGCCGATACTCGATACTGATGTTGACAATCAGAAACGGTGGTTTGTTATTAACCTATACTGATGTTGATAATTAGGAACGGCCTTTAATAACAACCGATACCGATTTTAATCATCTGGAACGGCCTTTTAATAAACGACTTTTAAATTTTAGTAAATGAGTTAATTTCATTAAATACCACTTTAACTATTTTTTTCTTCTCTCAAAAATGACTTTCAAATTTGAGTGAGGCTACGGTACTATGCATAACACGGTTTGGTCCGTGCTACGGCTCAATATTTGAGTTTTCAAAATTCTAACGGTCAATCCGAATCGTTTAACATGATTATAAAATGAACATGTACTTGCAAACCAAATTTTACATTTTTTTGAATTTTTTTACTATTTTTTTAGATAGGTAGAAAATCACTTGATATGAAAATTCTGGACCATCCAAAAACAGTGATTTCCTACCTATCTAAAAAAATGGTAAAAAAAAATTCAAAAAAAATGTAAAATTTGATTTGCAAGTATATATTCATTTTATAATCATGTTGAACGGTTCGGATCGGCCGTTAGAATTTTGAAAACTCAAATATTGAACCGTAGCACGGCTCAATCCGTGCTATGCATAGCACCGTAGCCTAACTCTTCAAATTTTTTCCTAGAAATTCACGAAATATATCTTAAAATAATATAATACAAACCCTCTTTTGACAAAATATATTAATGATAGACATAAATTCACAGCTAATCAATTGATGACAAAATATAAAATTTGAAAAGTATTTAACAAAAAGTAAAATTCCTTTTTTTTAGGGATATTCTAGACGCGTGTAAACACAATCAATCGCCTCACTCTCCTCGACTCCCTCCTGCACTCGGCCTCTCGGCGAAAACATGGCCGAGAGAAACGCCGTGAGTCTTTTCTACTTAAATTCTCCTTCTCCTCCTTCTTTATTTTTCACTTACAATTACAATGTGGTAATTATCTTTTATTAACTCCACCATCCTATTTTTCGAAAACAATGCCTCTTAATTTACTTCTATAACTTCACTCTTTTCACAGCATCGGCTGAAATCGCCCAATTTTTTCTTTTCTTGGAGGATGCATTTTGATAAATTTTGCATCCTTAAAATGAAATAGTGGAATTTCTATGCTTTTATGAAAAAAAGATGAAATTTGAAGAGGTCACTCCTATATTTCATCTATAATTACTTTCAAAAACTGTTACAAACCAGTTTAGCAGTTCAAGGAGGCATAGCTGACTTTTGATAGTACAAGGAAACATATATAGCAATAGAAACTCGGGTCAGAATATCTAATAACATTCCACTAATAGGTGTTAACTTTAGCTTTTCTGTTCTTCTACCTCTGAGGAGAACAGTACATGCTCTCTATCCATCAACCAATTATAGTAGCTCCTTTTTTGTTGTAAGCATACAATATGAGTAGAAATTTTGGTAATGTTGGAAAATGTTAATGTAAGAGCTACAATATATGCAAGGAAAGTTATCATGCAATTTATTTTTCACTGTTGATGCAAAAAAAAAAAAAAAATAATAATAATTACTTTCAAAGGGTTTCCGTTCTACCCTTAAATTATATCTTTTCTCTTCTTTTTATTCTTGTTTTCATTAAACCTAATAAAAAGAATACAATTCGAGAAAGTGAATAAAAATGAAACAAAAGCCCTAGTTTTTTTTTTTTCATTGTTTTAAACAGGCGCTCGTGTTAATCCTGGCATCCACGTCTATTTAGATGCCTTGTACAGCAATAAAAACTCTAATTGTATAGAAAATTTTCTTTACTGCCATTCTTGAATCCCAAGTAGAGAGCCTTTGCTCAATCGTCTCGAACAGAGTGATACTACTCAAGAAAATACCCATCACATGCCATGCTTTTCTTTAAGCATGGACTGTATTAACTTAACTTGTCTTTGCCGGAAATATTTCTAACTCAGTAACAAACCCAGAACTTTGCAATTAGGCTCATCTTATATTTGTTACGAGTTTGTTTGGTTATTCAATTTCTTGTTAGTTACATAACCGTAGTCAATTGGTCTTCTAATTAGAGGTTCAGGTGTTAAATTGTACTTCAATGTTGTTACGAGGACTTCTCTTTCACGAAAGAAACCCGGTATTCAAAATGTGGAGTGGCACATATTTTCCTCGTGTCCTCATTTTTGTCACAATATTTATTGTGCATCTGTCACTGTTCTTATTTTCAATTTGTATGTTGCACAATTGCAGGGGGAGATCTGTCACACATGTGGTGGTACCGGTAATTTAGAACTTGTCGTTATTTGTCAAAAATGCAAGAAGATTTCGACACATGTGTATGTCTATCTTATTCTTATCCTTAAAAACCAATATTCGCCATCTTGAATTTCGGTACCATTCGAGTTACAACTCTGGTAGAAGCATTGAACTAGTCTCTAGTACAATGAATCGAATAAATCCAACTTGAAATCCACATAAAATACACAATGAAACAGACTAGCCATATCCTAAGTCATTCTTTACTGTGTTTCGTGGGGTATGTAGCAAACATTCTTTGCATCTCAGTTTATTTTCTTCGCATATTTTCAGGTACTGCCTCAAAGTATTACCGCCTGAAATTCCGGAACAGTGGTACTGTGAAGAATGCATTGACCATAAGCAAGCATCAAATGACCCCAAGGGAAATTCCCAGTTAGACAAGCCTAGTCTGAATAGAGCGCAATTCGAATCTGTGCCACCAACAAAAGCTCGTGCACCACCTCAAACAGGGAAAGTGAAGTTTATCTCTGAGAGAGATATCACCTTGTTGAATAACAAAAAGTATTATGCCAAAAGGTCTTCAGGTATCTTTCTGGTTGCTTCATAACTTTGATTAGAACAGAGTCCTTTCAGTTTTGGGCTTATTTGAGTGATTGGATTTGGTCAGGATTGGTTACAGTACTTGAAAGTTCAAAATCCTGATTTAAAAAAAGAAAAAAACATTTGAAAATCCTGGGTCGGTTGAGGATCAGGTTTTTTTTGGGGTCAGATTGGGCCCCTTGGACCTTTCAGAATTGGGACATCAGGTTTTGGGTTTCGGCTGCATCATTTGAGTTCAACACTTCAACTACCTCTATAAAATGTTGCGCATTACGGCCTTTGCACCTATATTCTTGTAACTTGTTTATTTGTTAAAATAAGTCTTTTTAATGTGAATGATTTCCAGATCCAGTCATGTCTAGTGGTAGTGGTGATAGTGAGCCGGCTAAGAAACCAGGAAGAGGTCCTACGAAACTTACTCATGTGGTTAATATGTCCAACAAAGAGGTTCAATTTGATAAACTTGGGAGACCTATTATAAACGAGCAAACAACAAGTTATCCGACGCATCTTGGGATGTTAGTGAGAGCCCAAGTTTCAATACGCCATCGAGCGTGGTCTGATGTACCAGATCACATTAAGAAGAAGATTTGGCATGAAATCAGAGTAAATAACATGAAACTAATTCTTTAATTCACAAGTTTTCATTTGATATTAACTAACTTCTGATTGATGTTCAAAATTTCGCAGTTGGCATGGAATTTACCTGACGGTGATGTTATGCAGAAGGAGGTCACTATGCGTATGGCTGTAGCATTCAGAAAGTTCAGAAATAGGCTGTACAATGATTACATGAAGGAGGATAAGACGCCATTCAAAGATTATACTGCGATTACACAAGAAGATTGGGAAGAATTTGTCAAGTACCACCAATCGGATGAATTTGAGGTATTTTTATTTCTTAATGGTAACAACTTAATCTCTTTTGGCTTATTAACAATTCATTTGGTTTTCTTAAGGTAAATTGTTTTCTTGTTCAAATTATAGGAACTAAGTAAAATAGGGAAGGCGAACCAATCCAATAACATGTACCCGCATTTCTTGGGATCTAGAGGTTATAGTGGTGAGAAATTTCAGAAGAGACTTAAAGAAGCGTTGATGGATATTGCTTCCAAAGAGGGGTCAAGTAGTGATTTGTCATCTCAAGGGTTCAATGGTGGGTTGTCACAAGACCAGCTGGTTGATATGTCGGTTCAACATAGGCATGTCCCATGGAAGCTCGCAAGAGAGAAGGTGTCAGATGGGGCAAGCATCTATCCTAATCCGGAAACAGAAGCAATGATCAAGACAATTGTGAGTACATGGTTGAAATTTTCTTAAGTTTAAATTCAATTTGAATTTAATATGTTATAACCTATTGTCTTTGTATTATTTAATATCAGGACGAACAACAAAAGGCTTTCGATCAAGGGATGATGACCTCCGACCGATACGACGATATTCTAGGAAGTTCTCTGCCAAATCGAGAACATCCTGGGAGGGTGAGAGGTGTTGGATCTCTGGCGGGTATAAAAAAAACTTATCAAGGGGCTGCAAAAAGAAAGAGACAACGTTCGTCGGAGTCTGAGGCGAATATTCAAGAGAGAATTGCTAGAGAAGTAGAGGAGAAGGTAGAGGAGAGAATAAAATCGTTTTTAGAGCAACAAGAGGCTCTCATGAGGCAGATGGCAATGTTGATGGACCAACATATGGACACGGGGAACACACTCGTAACTAGCCCACGAGTTGTTCAGAGTAGCTGCCCGTCAGTGCAACCACCACATTTTCTCGATTTGATTGAGGTAATCCAATCTTCATTTCATGTGAATAACCAATAGAATAATACTATGACATGACTTAGTTTATATTTGTCATTATAGGAAGAATGCAAATGCAAACTCTATTTGGTTCGGGATGGCCAAAAGATTCAAGTGGCCGTAGGGACAATACTTCCATCACCACAAGGCTCAGTTATTCACAGTAGACCTATACCGTCCGACCATGCGAGAGTAATGGTGGATGATTATGTTGCGGGTGAAGACGATACCCCTGTACCCATACCAAATGGCGAGGTGGGAACCCTTCGATCAGCCCGTTCTAGTTTTACGGCATGGCCTAAGAATTTGATATCTTTAGATGAGGTAAACAATGTTTAATTACAAATTCTTCTACTTACAATTTCGTAACTAGTAGAGCAACAATTTGATTTTTCATAATCTAATTTGCAGGAACCACGCAAAAAGTCAAGTTCCTATAAGTGGGAATCAGTTCACACTGAACCGTTTTATACAAGTGGGAAGTCCTACAAGAAGTTTGATGGTCCCAGGGACGCAGAATGAGACTTAATTATGTGTTTTTATTTTTTTTCTCTAATTATACATGTGATATTTTGATTTTTACTGAGGTCAAAGATGGAGTAAACTTTTATAATTTTATAATTTTTAAATATAAAAAAAATATGGTTTGAACCTATGACTTTTTTTATCCACTAAACAAAAAGCATATTATTAATATTTTGATATTATATATGTATTTTTGTTGAAAAAAAAATATATAGTTGATAAGATCGTTCCGTTATATATAGATCCATTGTTGATCGATATAGAGTCGTACATATACTTTTTTTTATATGATTATTGTGTAAATATTAATGTCATGAATAATATTGCTTTGTAGTATATATGTAGCAAAGTCAACAGCCTCCGAAAAGGCAGAAGAACACATCTAATTTTTGTTTGTTTTCTTTCAACAATTAATGGCCCTTTTTTCTTAGTTGGCCTTTAAGGCCGTTTAAGTACTTATCCATAGGCTTTAAAATTTTATCTTTGATTTGTCATCCATTTTTCTTTGGAGAAGAAATGAGATAACTGAAAAGGAAGTGCACACTGCACAGTACGTAGTTAATTTGGTTCCCTCGGCTTTGCAGTTTGCACACAAGTATCATGTATCATGTATCATGTATCATGTGTATGTGTAATTAATGTTGTGTTGCAGAAAATCTCATGACTATAAAGCCAACCCGAAGCCCAACCAAGAAAATCCCCTAACTAAAGAAATCCAACTCCATCCTTGTTCAGTTGTTCGGTTCCTTAATAATCTTTAAAGGAACCGAATCATTCGGTTCTTTTAGGACCAAACTCTAGTGTATTTATGGTTTTGAGTTTTAATGTGATCAACACTAAAACGATCGTTTAGTCCGACTAATCAGTCTAAGTTGTTGGCGGTGATCAAGCTGTTACGAATCGTCCATTTTTTATTTATACTGTCAATTAGCTGGTTAATTTTTCTACCTGAAATTTATTCATTATATGTATAATACTTTACCTTATCTTATTTGAGTTTTTCTAAATGATAATTTCATAAAATTTTATTAATTAACAATTAAATTATGTTAAAATAAATTTATTTATAATTTTGATGAGTTAAATTAATCATTTTTAATTATTAAAGTATATGCATATAATTTTAATAGAAACTCAAAATTCTAATTAATCAACCGACGAGCGCATACCGTTATTTACAACATAGAGTGTGACAACTAAAAAAACCAAACCACTGATGTGATTTCTTTAGGTACCTCTAAAGAAGCCGAACCAATGATTCAATTACTTCTACTGCATTAAAAATTCACCACAATCTATCTAATACCTTATATAATTTCTATATAATTTTTATCAACTCTTGCAGTATTGCATCATTAAAAACTAAAAGAACAAAGAAGAAGAAATTAAATTGTTGGATGATGCAAGAACAGACGAAATCCAGAGCATTCAGTATAAGAAGCATGATGTCCATG
This sequence comes from Carex parvula, assembly GCA_025461045.1. NCBI lineage: Eukaryota > Viridiplantae > Streptophyta > Magnoliopsida > Poales > Cyperaceae > Carex > Carex parvula. Next base: position 254,744 of record JAJGRW010000819.1, read on the forward strand.
CATGGCGCCGTATGTCCATTAGTGCAAAGCGCACACATCGATCAGGTTTCCTAGCTATAAACCAAACCGCTATAAGAAGTAGAGAATATTGACCCGGAAACAAAATTGATACAGTTTGTTTGTGCTAATTTGAATGGTTAATAGTGGTCTTGGGCCTATTTATGAACATAAAAATTGAGTTTTTCTCCATTTTGTTTAAAAAAAAAAATTGAAACAATAAACAGACAAATCCTGTATTAATTCTGGAACTCTCAAATTGCCAGTAAATTGTGAAGTATATATATATATTCGTTCGCTGCGTCCAGAATACATAAAGAGAAGTAGAGAACAGCAAAAATGGAACTTGCATTCCCTTCTCTTTTATACCTCTTCACATCTCTTCTCCTACTCCTACTCTCCTTGCGTTTCATCGGGAAGAAAGTGACACACTCTAAATACAAACTTCCACCTGGTCCGTGGACCCTGCCCTTTATCGGAAGCTTGCACCACCTAGCAACTGCCAGTTTGCCGCACCATGCGCTGCGCGACCTTGCCGGGTTGTATGGACCTGTCATGCTTTTCCGTGCTGGTGAGATTGACATCGTCGTCATTACTTCACGTGAAGCTGCAGAAGAGGTAACTTTCGATAGGAATGATTTCATGCAAATAGTTCATAAAAAATAGCTATAAAACAAGAAGCATGTACTTTTATGATTTCATGATCCCTTTGCCAAAACCCAAGTTGGATTTACATCCAGTCAGGTATCTGATTGTTATGTATTAAGTCTGATCGAGTTGTTTATTTTTTATGCTTCATTTATCTCAATGGAATTGCACAGATTTTTGTTCAGATGAACGTCTCAGATCAGTTACCAACATGCATGACAGCAAGGTATCTGAAAAAATCCGAACCGTCACAAATTATAGCGAGTCGCTGTGAATTGTTCAAGGGTTTAATTACATAATCACATGTAGAGTTAAAGGGTTTAATTAATAAGAGAATTAATTAGGGGTCACTGAACTCCTCTAATTACCTTTATCCTGAAAATTTAAACTCGGAAAAATTGTTCACGGATCCAGGCGGCACAATAATCTGAATTAACCCTCTGCTGCTGATAACAGAAAATTTAGTTTATCTTATACTTTTATATTATCTACCATAGTTTGTGGTTTTTCAAATCTCTTTCATTTGGGGCCAAAAATATATTTTATCATTATTTGACAATGGTGCATACAAACTATAGGTGATGAAAACACAGGATTCAAACCTTGGGAACCGCCCGACTGTATCTGCAGCAAATGTTTTCATGTACGGTAGCACAGATATTTCATTCTCTAATGGTCCATACTGGCGCCAGCTGCGCCGAATTTGTATCACTGAACTCCTGATTTCAAAACGGATCAAATCTTTCTTCTCAATCCGGCAAGAAGAGATCAATTCTATGTTGAAGAGCTGGAGCTTAGTTTCTGATAAAACACCTGTCAATTTGAGTGCAAAGACATACGAGCTGTCAAATAATATTATTATCCGTGCAGCATTTGGAGGAATGTGTAAACATAGAGGGCTGTTCTTGGAAATTATTGCAGAGGTAATGGAGTTCTTGTCTGGGTTCAACCTATCTGATATGTTTACTTCATTGAGCTGGTTAGATCTGAACACGAAAAGACGCCTTGCGAGACTTCACAGGTAACAGTGATAACAATTTGTTGTTATGCATTCAGGTATATATAGATTAGTAATTCATGAGACCTAAAAATATATATAAAGCTGAGCTAAAATGTAAATGCAATGTGTAACATGGAATCATATATAGACTCTCCATGTTATAGGTCCAAATTTCTTTTTTGAAGGTCAGTAGAACTGACATTTTCATTGATTAACAAAAAAAGAGTTTTTACAAAGGTAGTGTGTGTATGTGTGTGTGTGTGTATATAGTTTCACGTCGTAAGTCCGGGTGGATCATCTAAAATGCTTTTCATCCGATCGAGCATATCGAAGTCTTGTCGGACAAATGAGGGGAAACATTGAATTGTGTAGAACAGATATTTTATATAATCATCACAAGCTTACAGTAAAATAATTGCAAATTTAGCTGATATATACATAATCGTGTTTGGTATTTGGACCATTTTAAAGATATTATGATCTTGTGCTGTACCTTTGATTGCCAATACTTGGTCGATCACAGCCGTTCAATACCGTCATCCCATATAATTCAATAGTTAGCCAATTTTTTTTTAGAAAAAACAGGGGTCGAGCCCCATTGCATTGATAATAATCCGGTACAGCGTTTTGTACCAGAATGGTAGAAAAACAATTTCGGCCTCAGAGTATGAAGCCAAAAGTATCAAAATACAGGATAGAAGGAAAGAAAACTAGCAAAGTAGAAATAAAGGAAAACTCTTAAAGCCAAAAAAGAAGCAAGAAAATATGATGTCGCAGTCGCAGTCGTGTCTAGTTGTTCTGCGCCTGTGAATAGTAGCTCCACTGTTCCAGTACCTGTTGCATTAGGACCGGTACTAAGTTGTCACCTCCCTGAAAATTCGAGCACATCTTTCTCTCCACACCACAAAATAGATTATTAGATAGATTGATCTTTCTTGGATGGTATACACCTTGTTGATCAGTGGCGACAGTGGGAGGTTGTGACAAGGCCTGGTGATTGTCAATTGGTCAGTGACCATCGCAGACAGCTGAGCTGTTACAGGGCAGGAGTAAAATAGATGATGCACCATTTCAGAATCCGATTTGCACATAATACACCTATCAACCAGATGCCATCCTTTCTTATTAAGACTATCAACGGTGAGGATTCGGTTGAGGAGCATCAGCCATGCAAAGACTCTGAACCTTGGTGGCGCTTTGAGTTTCTAGAATTTGCGTATGTTAGATCGTATGGTCAGGCCGACCATACGATCTAACATACGCAAATTCTAGAAACTCAAAGCGCCACCAAGGTTCAGAGTCGTATGGTCGGCCTGTCTTGTAGAACCTGGTATGCTGAATTCACCCTGAACCTTCCTCCCTCGGTCCATTTCCAATTAGCATTGTCAGGTCCCTGTACCAGTATCGTCTGGTGTAGCACATCCTGCAAAGATAACAGTTGTCCCGAAGCCAAATCTGACAATGTTGACCTGAAGAAATTGTCATTGCTTTTGGCCTCCCTCCCTTAATGTGATTGCAGGGTTGATGGTGAATTGAATACCGGTCGGGGAGTTTGTGGCGCAGAATTCCCCATCCCCAGTCATGGTGCCAAAGAGCAATTCGTGTGCCAAGTTCATTTGTTTCCCTTCCGTATTGACCCCATGCCAAAGGAATCCCTCCTAATTTTGTCGATCTGCTCTATTACCCAAACTGGCAATTTGAAGCACGACATATAATAAACTGGGATTGAAGATAATACCGCGTTTAGCAGGACTAATCTACCTGCAATAGATTCTAATAGTTAGCCAAATTAATCTGATAATATGGAATAATCATACCTTAAAGAGGGAATGCCATCATCATTTGTTGTTCCCTGTTGCTCTAGCTAGAGGAGTATTTTATTAGATGTTTATTTATTACTATTTCTATCTCATGTAGGCTATTCTGCATTATGAGACTATATAGGAATTTTACATATTATTGATTACTATAACTGTATGTTAATTTTTAATGCATGCAGCAAATTGGATTTGGTACTGGAGGAGGTTATGCAGGAGCATTTGAAGAAGCAACAGCAAAATAAAAAGGGGGGTGATAGTGAAGAGATTGAATTTGATTTAGTTGATGTTCTAATAAATGTGAAGGAACGTGGTGATTTGGAGGTGCCTATTACAACGGACAACATAAAAGCTGTTATCATGGTAACTTTTACTTCATATAATTAAACCTGTGTAATCAATAGAAAGAAATTATGAATTAATCAGAGTAAAATTCCAGTAGTTTTTGCTCTACTAATTTTTGTTTTGATGTAGCAGGCAAAAGGGTAAATATGTTGACAGATCAGTTTTTACTTGATGCAGCGCATGAACAACAATAGAGCCAAACAACGCTGCATGTGACCCGTGCGCTGCATGAGGCAAAAACTGATCTGTCAATATCTTTACCCCAGGCAAAGTGCCTACTAAGATTTTCATTAAATAAAAAAGAAAAGAAGTTACAATAGTGGTTAATTACCTGGTTACCTGATCAATAATGAACATTTTTTGAGCCATTCTTACTTTCTGCTCTATGATGGCTATAATTTATTTTCTGTTTAATTTCCTAATGATAAGACCTAAGCAAAGGAAATAGAATTTATTTCATTGCATTTGATGATTATGACATATTATTTTCACATTGATTCAATATATTCTTATAAATTTACTTATACGTAGGAGATACGATCGAGCCTAGCTACTATACATTTATGCAAGAAAAAAAAAAAGAAATTACTAGCCAAATGTTTACTAATATATGATGATCTGCTGTTTGTTTAGGATGTAATTAGCGCAGGAACAGAGACGTCATCGACAACAATAGCATGGGCAATGACAGAACTGATTAAGCACCCTGCGATAATGGCAAAGGCACAGAAAGAGATAAGGCCAGCTGCCAGTGAAAATACTAAATTTGATGTGAATAGCTTCAGTTATCTCAAACAAGTTATCAAAGAAACCCTGAGGTTGCACCCGCCCGCGCCACTATTATTACCACGACTGTGCAAGGAGAACTGCCAGGTACTTGGCTACACAATTCCATCTGGGGCCCGCGTTGTAGTTAATGCATGGGCTCTGGGAAGGAATCCTGACTGCTGGAACAATCCAGAGGAATTCGATCCGGGGAGATTTGAAGCGTCTGCTATTGACTTTAAAGGAAAAAATTATGAGTTTGTGCCATTTGGTGCGGGGCGGAGGATTTGTCCCGGACTTGAGTTTGGAGTGGCAGTAGTTGAGGAGGCTCTCGCAAGATTTTTGCTGCATTTTGATTGGAAACTACCGGATGGGATGAAACCGGATGACGTGGACATGACGGAGACATTAGGGTTAGTCTCTGCCAAGAAAGAGCCACTGTGTTTGACACCAGTACTGCAACTTCCTTTGCCTGATATGTTAGCAGAGTAAATTCAAAATAGTTTGGACTCTATCCTATAGAAATAATTTGTACTGCATCTATCTGTATCCTATAATAATTTATGGTTTAGTAAAATATATATGTGTTTAATTTGTTTCTTGGTGAGTACAAAATGTTTGTGTTTTAATTTTATATGTTACCAATTTAATTCGAGAAATGTTCAAATACCTTTTAATTTTCTAATAACAAAAATTCTAATTAAATTTGAGAACCGAACTTTTCATCTAGTAGTAAAGATAAGAAGTTAATATTTAAAAGAAAATCAAAGATAAAAAATTTAACAAGTTAAAAAATCAAAGATAAAAAATTATCCATATAAAATATATTTTAAATTAGAATGTATAATCTTTTATACATGCATAGAGACAATGACATAAATCATATCTCATGATTTTATTTTAATATTTAAGTTTATAATTTTTTTAAAATAAATATATAAAGAAAGACATTTGAATCCTCCTCAATTAATTTATTATACATATAGAAAGCATCAATGTGGCAGTGAGGCATGATTTAGAAATTTCATCAATAATGTTTTGGTATCGTTTTGGGGAGTGTTCGGACAGCAGCCCAAAGTCTACACTTGAAAAAATCTCCTCCAAAATGCTTCTTAAAATTACTAAACAAGTGTCTCATGCATTCCCTATGTTTAGCAAATGGGTACACACTCTAGACAGCTGCTACTAACCCTTTTTGCATATCTAACGAGATAACAAAATCCTTAGGCATCTCTATTGCTTGGTGTAATGATCTTAAGAACTACTCCCAAGGTTGCTCACTCTCATTTTCTAAAACAACAAAAGCAACTGAAAACATCCAATTATTTCCATTAACTACAGTGGCAACATCAAGAACACCTTTCTATTTTCCCTTTAGATGGCATGCATCAAGACAGACATATGGTCTACAACCTGTGAGAAATCCAGCTATGCATGGCCCAAGTGCAATAAAAAAAAGCGTTGAAAATGTCGACTTTCACCTACTGATTCCATTCTTTTCACACGTTCTTCATTAATCGTCACCAGTTCAGTCTCAAAATCTACAAAACTATCATAATTTGCTCTCATTAGTACCTCTTTGAATGCCCCTATTTGTATAAAAGAATCATCCCATTTACCATATATCTCCTTCATTGCTAGTTCTTTTCCATGCCAAACCCTAAGGTATGGTATCTGAATTCCAAATCTTTTTTCAAGTTTTCTTTTCAGAACCTTTGGCAGTGTATCTCCTTCACTCCTCAAGTCATTTACAATTCTATCAGCTATCCACCCTCTTGTTGCATGTTTGTTTCCTCACTTATTAATATCACTGCATGTATGACATGGCTGCAAAGTCTTTATCACAAAAGTTACACCATCATCTGCTACAGATGCATGGATCCTCCAGCTACACTATTTCTTTGCACACCTTGCTGTAACGCGTTTGGTATCACTCTTATCTAAAGCATACTCAAAATCTTGTGTTATAGCATAATGACTGAGAGCTCGTCTAAATGCTATTGCATGAGGATACTGGGTACTAACTTCTATGATAGGTTTCTCTTTGTCGTACGAGTAAAACTCCCCATCATAACCAGAATCTATTTCTTTGTCACCATCGCGACCGTCAAGGTGTTATTCATCACTGGTACTGTACAAGCTATGGTAACTCTCCTCACTATGAAAATAATCATATCCTTCTTCATAACTAAGAACAATCTCATCTCTTTCTCATCTTCTTTATCATTCTGAGTACCGCAAAAAACATTCTTGGTAGTTACATAAATCACCACTTCTTTCTTCTCTACATATATTTGGAGCATCATTTGGTAACTAGTATCGTCCTTTAGTTGAATAAATGACTGAGAATTTGAGTGCTTATCCACGAAGAACAATGATGGTATGATATTCCCTTCCCAGTGACATATTTTGTTGATTTCTTCCATTAGTTCACAAAATTGATAACTTATCGGATCCAGATAAAGCATCCTTTGTCTACCAAGGTAATACTTTTGCTTGGTCCCCTTATTGATACTTTTAAAGTATCCATCATACTTCACTTTTAGCTTGTAACCGCCAGGTTATTCATCCATGTTGTACAGGAATTTGATAATAAAAATAAGTGATTAATCAAACCAAATACCTACAGAATTAAAAAATGCCACAATTGATTGGTTTGAAATTAACAGTTTGCAATTTATCACAAGTAAATAAATTTGCTTCTATCATTTTACTAATAAAGAGATAATAAAATGAACAAGTCTAAGGATAATACCTTGAATAAGTATCAACAGGTCGCTTCCCCTTAATTTCTTCTAGGGTCTAATTTGTGATAGTTAGCATGTGTTCCATGCAAAGCGTTATCGATTTCATTGCTTGTCACACGATTATCTCGATCTGGTCTTGCAAGAGAGGGATCCGTTGTGTAAGAGAGAAATTCAAGTGGTGGATTGATTACATACGAGGCAAAAGGATCGACGTTGTCTCTTTCTATGGTAAAAAGCTCATATACACTGTTGCAATATAGAGAAAATATGAAATGAAAAATGTAGACAAGATAGCAAAAGTTCCTGGCTGAAAGTTTCTGTGTGTGCTTCCTTTTTTCTACTAGTGATGGCATACCGCTTTTTTCATCTATTAAGAACATATATATGGTAGACGATCGATACTGGTGCTGAAATTCTGAGTAATTAACTAGGCACAATATATATATAATCACTTAGCAATGCCGCCATCAGAGATCAGACGGGTAATGAAAATTTACACCAAAGAAAACTGGATCCAAAGCGAAGATAACTCTAAATTTCATTTTCGAATTCAGTACACAGAACATTCCATATTCTTGTAGAACATTCATAGATTTTTTTTTTTTTAGCTTTTCCCTCACAACCTATATATATATATATGACTCTTTAGAAATTGCATTAAAGGAAACAAATTAGTCTCTGAGTCAATCAGCGCATGAATGAAAATGGCACAAAAGAAGTATTCAATTAACCTACTGGACTGGACAACTGGACAAGCCATCAGCGATAAGAAAATGGCACGAATTAAAAAGGCGGTCAAACGCCATATGCATGCGAATTATGAAGACCATTATTACTGAGCTTTGAGATTTGTGCAGAAAAAAATTGAACAGTCCAGTCCAGATTGTTGACGCTGGTGAACCGAATTATCGACAAATACCTTGAAATCCCGTCGAATCATTTCTATTCTGATCTCTCTCGTTTTTCTCCGCGTTCTGAATCTGATCAGTTTTTGTGAAAGAATTCCGATTCAGTTCTCCTCTCGTTCGATCACAGTGACAAGGTTGCCTCACTGCTGCTGCTATCGATTTTTATAGTTCGATACCGAATAAGATGGAGGACTTGGAAGCCACTCCAAGGCGCGTAATCGACTCAAGCAGTCGAAACCTTCACACTAGCTCCCCGTCACCATCGCCGTCGCCTTTTAGACTTTGGCGGCCGGCGGCGCAGAGAAACATCAGGAACCAGTGGTCGAAGCTCCTCTCGGCGAAGGATCGCTGGCTCTCTGCCTCCTCCGATGCCAAATTGCACGCCACTTCCGTGGTGAATGCTTTTCTCTCTCAGAGGTGACTTCTTTTATCTCTTATTTCCCTCAATTGCATTTCTTTGATTTGTAGAGTTAAATTAAAATGATAAAGGAATTCGTAAATATATAGGATATAGATATAGCTGTAAATGTTTATGAAGGAAATTCGCTGTTTTTCTGATTATTGTTTAATTCCAGTTGAATTGATGCACCTTATTGCTTCTTTCAGACATACATCAATTAATAAAAAAAATTCGAAATATCTTCTGCAATAATTAAGGAGTAACATTTTTGAGTTCAAATACTGAAATTTTATTGATGGAATGGTATCAGGTTTGTGTTGAAGAGGGACTTGGGAGTTCTCAAAGATATGCCAGATATAAGTGAAAAGGCTTATAAAAAATTGGCTTACCAGCAGGTATTGTTACTTCTCCTTAATTATTTCTATTAGGAGTATGAAGGAGGTATAATCATTGGCAAATCTACTGACAAATGCATTTACAATTTATGTTACACTATTGCTGGTACAAAAACTTTCATATTCTTTGTGATCAGTACAATCAGGTTCGTACTTACCAAACTATAGTGTCCTTCTGATTTTTTTTGTGTTATGTTATATGCGAGCTTCAAATTGATTTAATGATACTATACTAAATTAAACTAGTCTTGCACTAATGGGCAGGCTGATAGTGTGGTGCTACTTTTAAGCTAACTTAGAGCCTCAGCTTCTCGGCACAGAAGTTTTGGACTAAAAGAAATAGTCTCCTTTTTGGAATAGCTCTTGTCCTTCTCTGTGTATATAAGTGACGACACTTCAATTTTCGACACCATGTTTTTTCTATTAGTTAGTGCAGTACAACAGTCGAAGATAGTATTGAAAATTGAGTTACTAAAACTTTTGATAGTATTATATTGGGCAATTAATTTGGTTTTTGTATGACTTGGTTCATTATCTTATTTCCTTTTCTACTTGTTCAGGAGCTTGGTCGAAGCGCATTATTGTCTTCCTATAAGGAGATGGTATTTCATTTGCTTAATTCTCTATCTCATTTGTGTAATTAACCCAGGAATTATAGTACAAGTTTTCTATCTCTTTAGAACTAGATAGTGTTTAATGTGGAAATTAATCAAGACTTGAATAAAATTATCTCAATCAGCAAATGAAAGCCTCTTTTGTACTTCTATTGCATATGTGCCCCTGGAAACAACGGTAGAAGAAGCCAATTCTTCTACAATTTATGAATAGACTACCAGATTTGAGTGTCCCTTGCCCAACCAATATCTAATAGCTCGCTAGATATGGTAGTTTTTGTATTGAAATTCTTTTTACATGATACAAATCTACAGGTGCTTGCTGTTTCGCAAATGGTTAAAGCATCTAAATCAATGCGCTGCTTTCTCAAAGGATCTACTGGAAGTCCGATTGTACAATTTTGCAACCGACCTGAGGTCATTAACGACTCCGGAGATGGTGGTGGGATTCCAGTGTTCTCATCATTTTCTGTGTTTGATTTTGGTAAACCGCTCATATATTTTTAAGGTTACAATTTATGTAAGAGTAAAATACACAAGTTCTCTCTGAATTATCTGCAGTTTTGTGTTTAGACCTTAAATTTACATGCCTTACATTTAAAATTTGTTCCATTTAGTTCCCTCCCTGCTGTGGTTTTTCCCCTAGTTATAAACATGAAGCATAGTGAACCCTAAGGGGGAATGTGTTATTTTGGAAAATACCTTACAATAGGATACAGTTTAAACTTTAAATGATTCATTTCTGGTCAAATGTGGTGAGGAACTTTGTCTTCTTCTGTGTGAGAAATCCTGTTTAGGAACCAAAATGTTAAAAAACCAGATTATAAGGGACTCAATGGGTCTTGTAAAATTTTAAACTGTATGGACCCAAAAAGAAGTTTTGGGTACTTAAGGACTTCTATATAGATTAAATTTTTACATGGAGTGTTATCACTGGTAGATTTTGATTGGGATGTGTGCGCTTTATTGGATAGTATTTAACTTCCTTTGTTCTAATTAAATTGTTCAAATTTGTTTGTCAAGTAGAGCCAGTTAGTACATGTTGGATGATAGTTCATCAAGGGGTGTTTGAATTCTGAACCATTTGTTTTTTTTATTAATCTCAGAAGAACTTGCACAAGAACTTATCGCGATGTTTGTCTTAGAGTTAGCTTTGAAGGTAGACTATAAAATAGATATCTTGTTCTTCTCCTAAGAATCTATTGTTTGCCACTCATTGCTATATTTAAATTGATTCGCCAGATCCATTGAACTCTTCCTCTTTCTCATTTTGTAATATATCTTTAAAATGGTTTGATTTGATAGAGATTTCTCATGGTGGAGCTTACATCTATGCAATTAGAGAAAGAAATTGAAGAAAATGGAACGCCAACATGTGTCAAAGAGCTATTTGAAGGAGAACTCAATGAACTGAGATGTAGCGGTTTTCTATCTGATGAAAGCTGTGAAATTTTAAACCCAAAAATTAATAATTTGGTTGGCCTTTCTACACATTCGCACTTGTTAAGCCATGAAGCAACGGAGACTGTTTTACAGGTGGGGGATAATCAAGTACCAATCACCTTTTATTGTGCGTACCAACACCAATTTTAGCAACAGATACTCTCTATATGGCTTAAATCATTGATTAAAATCTTTTAGAGTTGACATCCTATGATTTAAGTATAGTGCTTAGTAATTTTGTTACTGTTACAGATGACTGTTCTTGTTGGTTCTTTCTTAGGTATACTTAACCTCATGGCTTGCTAATGTGAACCTCAATATGAACAGGTGCATATGTTTAAGCTTGAATGTACTTTCTTGTTGTTAATTGTCTATTGTTCTGTAGTGAATGCTCAGAATTTCATTTTCATAATTTTTTTTAATTTGATTTCTGTCAGTATCAAATCTAGTTTGCAATGTGAAGTAGTTGTATTCGCTTGTTCATACTTATTTGTTATAATCTTCTTTGGTTTGCTTTTGCCATTTTTGGTCAATTTCTATTATTCTATAAGCATACTGCGCTCCTTACAGACCATAACTGACTAACTGTACCTCGGACTTGTTCTTTTGACTTATCTTGCTCTTTAAATTTAGGATTGATGAAATATTCCTGGTTGTGGAAGAAACAATGCAAGTGAGATTATAATGTTGACCAACCATTTGTAGCTTTAAGCGATTGGAGCCAATTCTCATTCTCATAAAGGCGAGATCACATGTTAAATCTCAGGTACTGCAAAAGTTTGGCCTAGCGAGTTCAAAATGGCAGGCATCAAAATATGTTGGCCATTGTGCCTTCTATGAAGATAAAGTTATCCAAAAACTTCATACAGCTAGTTGTTTTTTTATTATAATATATTTGGTTAATCCAACTGTATTAGTAATTTACTAATTTATATTTTGTGGATCCATCCAATAAGTATCTGTGTGAATTAATAGATGCAGATTTGAATCAGGTGATGGTTTTAATGGGCATCCAATGACAGATCTAGTTATGTACTGATAGATTCTTAGAACCTTGGACAATTTACTAAAAGAAGGGCAATACTGTTTATGGCCCTCATGTTTTTCCATAATCATCTTAAAATGCTTATGATATTCATCCTCATTTCCCCATACGAGTTCAAAATGTGAATCCATTTATAGTGGGTATAATATCCCTCCCTTGGTAACCTAATCTGGTTGTAAGATCACCAAAGTAGAAGGCATTCTAGTAGTTTTCCTCTCGAACAAAGAAAAACAGTCCCAGAGTCTAATTTTGTTGGTCTTTGAAATAGCTTAAAATCTTGTCTATTGCGAAACATACTTGTGTCAATGATCGATGAGTGATGACGGTCATGGAAGAATATTTCTTTCATTGCTTCTGTGAGAGTTGGATTTGAAGCTCCAGAGTCCAGAGCTGGTTATGATTGTACTCACACTAAAAACAAGTTCACGCACCTCCAGGCGACTGAAAATTAGGATTGTTTTTCCAGTTTTGCTTCGGTAAAAAATATTGAGTGAGGCTATGGTGCTATGCATAGCACGGATGGGGTCCGTGCTACGGCCAAAAATTTGACTTTTTAAAATTCTAATGGTCGATCCAACCGTTCAATGTGATAACTATATGAATATGTACTTGCAAACTAAATTTTATATTTTTTCGAATTTTTTTACTATTTTTTTAGATAGGTAAAATTTTGATGGTCCAGAATTTTCAGAAAACACTGATTTTTCTACCTATCTAAAAAAATAGTAAAAAAATTCGAAAAAATATAAAATTTAGTTTGCAAGTACATATTTATATGGTTATCACATTGAACGGTTGGATCGACCATTAGGATTTTAAAAAGTCAAATTTTTGGCCATAGCATGGACCCCATCCGTGCTATGCATAGCACCATAGGCTCACTCAAAAATATTTATTAAAGGATACGTTAACGCGTGAACATTTTTCTATTGAAATCAATACAAAAGTTGTATCTCTTGAGAATTATTTTTTTTTGGAAAAAAATAAGAACATGGCACTTATGTGCCTTGAACTTGTAATTAGTTCCGTTAATATAAATCTTTTAATTTTTTTTTGACATATTTGATAATCGACAATTAAAAAGAGACATTTTATCCATCTTTTCATAGCTATTGCAGCTGCTATTGGATTAGCAATTGTTTCATCCATTTATCATAACAGAAAATTAACTAGTATTAATCAATCAAATTTATTAAAAAATTAGTATCCGGATACGGATCCGAATAATTATTGAACACAGTGAATTGTACCTGGATTCAAATACGGATACGGATCCTGATTCATGTCCCTAAACGGAACGGATATCCGACTATATCCGGAAGGAAATGAAGGGGATACCCGATACCCGAATCCGTTTGTCTTTTTAAAAGCGGCCATTCCCTTTAACGAAGCGTGCAACAACACGTCAATTGTTTTTTTTCTTTGGAGTGAGCTGCACGTGATTTTTATTGCAATGGAGGTCCGTGTATTTAAAGATTTCAGATACAGTGAATTAACGTGATTTAAAGATTTCATTCCGAAGTAGAGCTCACACATGTCGAGCGCCGGATTCGAATCGGACGTCCCGATCCAAAACCCAAAAATCGACTTACTTTAGGGGATCCGGACCCGTATTTAAAGGCCTCAACGTATATAGAAAAACTCATGCGGGACTATTGATTTCTGAACCGGTGTAAAAAATAGTTGCTTGTCCGCAGTGTATTTATTAATATTTAATTCACCTTATACATTAACTCTTCACGTGGACAAGGTGCATCAGCAGGGAAATGAGTTGTTCACTATTCATAACCATGAAAGTACATGCCATGTCTCAATAAAATAACTCTTCATCTTTTATTTTAATTTTTTTTTTCTTTTTTTACATTATTAAAATATTTTGTTTTGATTATAATACTACTAGTATATTATATACGTGGGGCAGTGAATAGATTATTAATATGACTCAATTATCCGATAATCATTTGTTTCGCATCCGTATTTTGAATCTGTATTCGTAGATTATTCGCTCTGTATTCGTATTCGTTTAATATGGATTTGAATTTGAATTGTAACATCCGTTTATTATCTGTATCCGCTCATTAAAAAATAAATACTGATATGGGATATGGTATAAGCATTATCCGCTCCGAATCCGCTTCATTTTCACCCCCTGGACAAGAGGGACTTTTCTTTTTTTCTTTTTAAATTTCATGGCAGATACTGCCAGATGGATTTTTTTTAAAAACCGTAAATAAAAAAATTAAATCTACGAAACCAACATGATGACACCAGGATTTACAAAAACCATCAGAACCGAGATGCCATCTCGGTCCGAAGGAATTTTTTTTCTCCGGACCGAGATGCCATCTCAGTCCCCATCTTTTTCACAGCAAAACAGAGCTGAATGGTGTGGCCGATGGTGTGGCTGCCCCTGGACCGAAATGGCATTTCGGTCCGGAGGATTTTTTGGCCAGACCGAGTAGCCATCTCGGTCCAGATAATTTTTTCGGCCAGACCGAGTAGCCATCTCGGTCCAGAATGTTATATTCAATAAAAAAATGTATTCTTCTCCTATGCATTATTTGTGAGACAGAGACAGAGACAGAGAGCTCTGAGCTTCTTCTTTCTTTCTCACCTCTTTCTCTCCGAGACCTTCATGCCTCTCTATTGTGCATAGTTTCAGTTTTCCAAATTACAGATCGGCTCCTGCATTGTGCCTCTAGCGTTCGTCTGAATACTGTAGTAAGTTTTTTTTTTCAATTATGATCATATTTTTTGCTGTAAAATTGAAAATTATCAAAGGTTAATCGTGAAATTTTTTGTTCAGGAAATGTCTCAAGTATTAATAAATGTGTATCACAGACGCGAAATTACAGACGCACCGACCTGTACATTTCCTGTTACTAACTCAACTAGTCTTGATGAGCTAAGAAGGCAGATATATGTTGGCATTCGTTTGCTCCCTAGCCGGTTCGATCTGACAATCAGCGCACGTTTGAACACGGCACCACCTGGCTCAGCAGAAAAATACCAGTTGTTCAACATAGACCACGAAGCGACTTGGTATATGGTGCTTGCGAATGCCACTCCGGTATTGAATTTTAAACTTCTTGAATTAGTGGTTGAGTCAGTACCAGTTGTTAGTCAGACCAATTATGACCCATACCCGGGTAGTGTACCCGGAACTAGCAGAGACATACCGGTGATTGATTCACCGGCACATTGTGATGAAACCCCCGAAACACCCCCGGTTGATTTGCAGAATTATTTTGACCAACTGAATAATGATACTGACTCAGAAACAAGCTCTGACCCTGATGACACGGTTGTCGGGGAAGAGGAAATGGCCGAAATTGAGGATCAGATTAGGATGGAAGAAGTAAGGAATGAGTGGCAATCGTCTATTCCTTTTATTAATCGGGGATTGCAGCATCCTTGTTCGGCATTTCATGACGATGTGCCGATGCCGTACAAGGATGAAGCATTTTTTGGTCATCCACCCAGAATCGACGGTCCATTTTCTGTGGGACAGATATTTGAATCCAAAGCTGATCTTAAATCGAAGTTGAATAGATATGCCATGGATAATAACTTAGAAATACAACAAACCCAGACAAGTCGTAACAGATATGTGGTTGTATGTACAGTGGAGGGGTGTCCGTGGAGGGTATACGCAAAAACCACTGCGACGGGCAATTGGACAATTGCAACAAACCCATACGAGCACAATTGTTACAGTACTGCATGTACAGCAGACAGTCGTCAGATGACTGCCAGGATGATTGCAGATATAATCAAACCGGGTCTCAAGGAGGACCTGGAGATGTCAATAAAAGCATGTCGAATTGCAGTTAGACAGGAGTTCAAAACGGTTGAGCCTTCATACAGCAAGATTTGGAGAGGGAGGGAGCTGGCTATTGCCGATTTATTTGGTTCTTGGGAGAAAGCTTACGAACTGCTACCTTCTATGCTCGGTGCAATCCAGAGGTCTAACCCAGGTACAAGATACAGAATTGATCACATACCATCTAGCACGTTGGGCGAACATATTTTCATCCGTGCGGCATGGGCTTTCGGTCCATGCATTCAATCCTGGCCATATCTCCGACCAGTTATAAGTGTAGATGCAGGACACCTATCCGGCAGGTACAAAGGAAAACTATTCATGGCATGCGCTTATGATGCAGAACAACAATTACTGCCAATAGCATTCGGAATTGCGGAAGAGGAGACTTCAGATAATTGGGGCTGGTTTATGCAATTTGTACGCGAAGAAGTTGTCGGCCCCGGTCGGATATGTGTTATATCAGACCAGCATGCTGCAATCCGTTCAGTGTTTGATCGTACTGATTTAGGGTGGTGCGAGGAGAGGGGTGAAGCAGTTCATCGATTGTGTGCTCATCATATTGCGGCGAATGTGTACAAGTTGTGCAAGGACAGAGTAATTGAAGCAATTTTCACTGCGTTTGTGGGTAAGATGAAACCTTGGAGGTTTGATGAGGGTATGGAAATGATAGAAGGTAGGAGCATTACTACTCACCAGTACATCATGTGGTGTGGTAAAAGGTTGCAAAATCTCGAAGAAGAGCCTCTGCAACTCCATAAATGGGCACAATGTCATGACGGAGGCCCAAATAGGTGGGGTATTATGACTACGAACGGATCAGAATCATTGAACAATGTTTTCCGAGTGGCTCGCCAACTGCCTGTAACGGCAATAGTTGATCGCACATTCTATAAAGTTGTGGATTGGTATGTCAGAAGAGGTGCGGTTGCTCGAAATTGGCATCAAAATGGAACGAGATTATCAGGAAAAATCATGACAGCGTTAGAACGTCGGATTGCCAAAGCAAAGCAGCACCTAGTGATACCAATGGGTGGTGAATTTCTCGTCTACGAGGTCGTCGATCATGATGGAACCAAAGAACGGTATGTACGATATTTTCTTAAATTTAGTATAACTTTCTCAATTTGTAATATTTAAATAACATGATTTATTGATTGTAGGGGGTGAAGGGAGACATGAAGTACGAAGTTAGATTTCCAGAAGGGGAGCAGAGAATGCCTGTTTGTGACTGCCAGAAACCGCAATTTACCGGCATTCCCTGCAACCACGTCTTGGCGGTGTGCTGTAAGAGACATCTAGATCCGATGAGATATGTAAGTCACTATTATAGCGTTGAAAATTATGTCAACACATGGAGAGGTGAGTTTCACAGCTTCGGCAGCCACCGCAATTGGATATATGAGTTGGGAGCAGGGAAAATCAAGCCGGACCCAAATAAAATTAACAAGGGTAGGAGGAAGCACAAGCGAATTCCTAATGCTATGGATGTTATGGAAGCTCAATGTAGGCCACGCAGTGGAGTACAACGTCCAGAGGGATCCGGTAGAAGAAGACCGTCAGGTTAGAAATCGTAATTGTGAATTAGTACATATTTTTAATTAAATTAAGATTTTACACACTTAATTATATTTATATCCTCATTGTGCAGGGGCAACTGTTGACAGACGGAGAAGCGTACCTGGCACCCGGCTAGAGGCATCTGCTCCACAAGAAAGACGGAGAAGCGTATCTGGCACCCGGCCAGAGGCATATGCATCTGCTAGGTATACAGAGGCATCTGCTCCACAAGAAAGAAGGAGAAGCGTATCTGGCACCCGGCCAGAGGCATCTGCATCTGCTCCACATGTACAAACAACTGCTAGTCAAGCAGGACCATCTGGTAGCCGACCATCTATTGGTCGGACGGCTAGTCGTCTGGTGAACAAATTATTGAGACGTAAGGAACGATGAATATTGTGTAATGCAAGACCATGTTTTATATAAGACTATATTTGTTTTAAATGGAAGACCATTTGTAAATTTTCTGAATTTCTGTTTTTCTGAATTTCTGACCCCCTTGACAAATCGTCAGAACTGTAGCAAACCGTAATATTTTTGCATGTACAAGTTATATTATCTGAAAACTAGACTTCGACGCCTTTCTTTCCATATAAAGAACCCAAAATTCCATGTAGCCATTCAATCATAATTGAATTTCCAATCTAGTCGAATTTCTGAGCTGTAAATTTTCTGAATTTCTGTTTTTCTGAATTTCTGACCCCCCTTGACAAATCGTCAGAACTGTAGCAAACCGTAATATTTTTGTATGTACAAGTTATATTATCTGAAAACTAGACTTCGACGCCTTTCTTTCCATATAAAGAACCCAAAATTCCATGTAGCCATTCAATCATAATTGAATTTCCAATCTAGTCGAATTTATGAGCTGTAAATTTTCTGAATTTCTGTTTTTCTGTTTTTCTGAATTTCTGACCTAAATCGAATTAGATGGAATATGGACGAATTTCTGCATTTTTGTTGTTATTAATTTTTAATGTTATCGGAATTTTGGAATTTCAAATGCGAAGAAGATTTGGTATGTCAGAGATGTAGAAGGAAGCACGGATTAGACGTCGAAGAAGAGGAACCACTAAATTAATCCATGTTTACACTAAACAATCCATACACTAAATAGGGTTACACTAAATCAATCTGTGGCTTCCCTGCCCCTAGGATTAGTGAAATTCGAGTGGCTAAATCTGCGAGTTGGCCTTGTCTGGCGTCTTGTAGGAGCCGCTGCTGATGGCCCCGCATCATCTGCTAGAGGGCGCCCGTCTATTACTATGGATCGAAGCGAGCTGTAAACTCCCTGCATAATATCGTCATGCGTCGTTGGAGGAACTTGGACATCTACATGCCTCGCTCTCGTGTCTGGAATATCACCGCTGATATCGATGTGGTTTAGGTCAAATGGAAGTCCGGCTTGCTCGACCATGGCTCTGAACATTGCGATATGCCCAATATCCCGTAAAAAATCACGACTATGCTCTAGCAATTGGAGTCCAAAAGCCATTTGCCCAGGTGTCTTCACCATCGCAATTCCTTCTGCGGTCATATTCATGAGGCGAAATCTCTGCAAAAAAAAAAATAGAATAGTTAAATAAAATGAAAGATAGTTCGTAAATAAAATGAGGTGATATATTAAAAATTAAAATTAAAATACTTACGGTACGTGATTGCACCTCGGCATCCGAGACATACCCGAGACGGTCTACTTCTACTTCTGGTTCTGGCAATGGCTGGCTCAGAATTTCTTGGTGGCTTTGCATTACGTAAATCGTTGGCATGCCGTGCCGGAAGAACCAATCCATATACTCGGGATATCTGTAATGACCAATTAGAATAAATTAACTCATCACTGGATCCGAATTCAAAATTTAAAAAAAAAAACGTACCTATCCATATCGTAAGGTCCCGGCTCTTCATTTGCCCAGGGTGGTTGAGCGATAAATTCCGCCCACTGAGTGCTCCAGTCTGAACTTAATCCGTCTTCGTACAAACCATCCTTACGTGTGTGACTGCGGAGGCCTTCCATATAATCAAAGGGCAGTGGATCCTGCGGAGGAACTCGCTGAAATAATCCGAACTGCCGGTAAACCCTCTCAGGAAGATGAATCTCACACTCCCAGAAATGGACCAACCACACGCGATATCTAAATATATCTCGGTCTCTAATCCCGCGCCAAGGTTGTTGGTGGTAGTAAGTCGTATACGGCATCCAGTTGACAACATTTACATTCAGACGCTCAAACTGGTTACGATATTGCGATACACCTAAGTTGTGAACACATTACAAATAAATATTTAATTAACACTAAATTATATTGAGAAATATAATTTAAATACATGTTTAAATAAATATACCTCTAATAGGGTTGTCATCCCATTGATGCGGAATAGTCCATCTTGCGCCAAAAGCCAGCCTCTCCAATTGGTTTTCACCGCCAAATGGTAAATCGTGCCTGCCTCTGGGCCGGCCTATAGGAAACCGAGTCCAACACCACATCTGCAGCAGTAGTACTGGACCATTAATCAAAACTGTTTTCTTTCTGCAAGCCCGAGACAACTCACGATACAGGCAGGCAAGTACAGCACCTCCCCAATTGTAGTCCTCTTCCAGGTGTCCCAAATTCTCTAAGAACTGCAAGTACATGATCGGGACAGAACTTGAGTTCGCATCGGGAAACATCATCGATCCAAACAAGTCCATGCAGTATGCCCGTGTATGTCGGTCGACGATCTCCTGGGGAGTGTCATGTGCCAAGTTTCCGTTAAAGCGGTCCTTCAACCATTTTAGTCGCATATGGTATTTGGATCTCTTAACTTCGCCATTGTCGGCCACCTTTGAATAAAAAAATTCATCATCACTGTCTTCATTGCCGTCATAGACCTCATGCCCTAGGCATTCTTCGATCAGTAGTGACCAATTATCATCTGTATGTCCAGCAATTGTCTTTCCTGTAAACATAGATGTTAGAGATAAAGATATACTCGATATTTACAATACAATTTAATACACTACAATACGCTAAAAAAAAGATAAATTACTCTAAATATTTATACAATTTATTTACACTAAATATTAATAGGATTTATTTACACTAAATTACTCTAAATATTTACACTAAATTACTCTAAATATTAATATGATTTATTTACACTAAATTAATTTATTCCTAAATTTATTTACACTAAATTAATTTATTCCTAAATTTATTTACACTAAATTAATTTATTTCTAAATTTATTTACACTACATTTATTTACACTAAATTAACTGCACTAAATATAAATTACTCACAAAAGTATAAATTAGTAAGAAAAAATATTTTACCTTGAACAGGTAAGCCCCACAGACAGCTGACATCTTCCAGTGTCACTGTGCACTCCCCCACCGGAAGATGAAAACTATTCGTCTCGGGCCTCCACCTCTCGACGAGCGCAGTGATCAACGCTTTATCAATCTGACAATGCGTCACATCCTTCATCTGGTACAGGCCTAAGTACACCAAACCTTCTTTCATCCGAGGCTGGTAATGAATGCCCATTTGCCGAGGACCAGTACGCAGTGAACGAACAGGCTGGAACGATAATTTCATGCAAAATAATGTAAAGAACAAAAATTAATTTAAACTTCCAAGTTTATTTTGGAATTTAAATCCAACACGATATTAAACAAATACCGTTGTATTCACCAACGATATCTTGTGTTCCTCAGCAGGCAATTGCAACAAGCGTTGTTCAGCAGCCATTTTGCACTACAATATAAATAAAATTACAACATAAAAAAACTCCAGTTAGTTAACAAATCAAAAATTCCTTTAGCTAATTTACTCTACATACAAAATTAAAAAAACCTACAATTAGTTAAATTATACTAAAAAAGGCCTAAATTACACTAAAAAAAGCCTAAATTATTCTACATTTATTTTTAAAAAAAACTATGACCAAGATTACTCTACTTGCAAACCAAATCATTATACAATTACTAAACACTATATACAATAAATTTATACACTAAATTACTCTAAATATTTATAAAATTTATTCACACTAAATATTTATACAATTTTTATACAACTTACTTACACTAAATATTTATTCACACTAAATTTATTTGCACTAAAAAATTATACAATTTATATACAATTTATTTACACTAAATATTTATTCACACTTAAATTTATTTACAATTTATTTACACAAAATTACTCTAAATTACTCTAATTACTTTAACTATTTATACAATTTATTTATAATACAATACATTAAAATACACTACAATCACTAAATAAATAACACTAAAATAAACTAATTTACACTACAATACACTAAAATAAACTAATTTACACTACATACAAACTAAACTAAATAATTTTACAAAAAATATTAAAATTCGGATTTTTTTTCCTAAATTCAAAATTCCCACTATAATACATTAAATTACACTACAATACACTACAAAAAACTAATTTATTCTATAACTAAACTAAATAATTATAAATTTCGGATATTTTTTTCAAATAAAAAATTTAATCACGTACCCAATGAAACTTGTAGATCTGAAGCTTTTCTTGTTCTTCTCTCAAAACTATATTCAAATATGTAATTAGAATAAAAAATGGCTGAAAATTTGAGGGGTTAAAATTAATTTTGTTTGGTTTGGTTTCGGGTAGATGAAGAGGAAGAAGCCTCGGGCTGGGGTAGGAAAGAAAATGGAGGAAAGAAGAAGGGAAGGGAAGGCTGCAGTAAAGAAAACAATGGGACCGAGATGCCATCTCGGTCCGGAGGAAAAAACAATGGGACCGAGTTGGCATCTCGGTCCGGAGGGAAATTTTTGCCGGACCGAAATGCCAATTCGGTCCGGAAGTATTTGTGGATTTTCTGTGGCGTGAGCTGCTGGAAAATTAAAAAAAGATGGGGACCGAGATGGCATCTCGGTCCGGAGAAAAAAAATTCCTTCGGACCGAGATGGCATCTCGGTTCTGATGGTTTTTGTAAATCCTGCTGTCATCATGTTGGTTTCGTAGATTTAATTTTTTTATTTACGGTTTTTAAAAAAAATCCCTGCCAGATAGGACAAGATGGAAATGGACTTCTCTCAGGTAAGGAAAACCGTAGAGTTCGGTCAAAACTTTTCTTACCTTTTCTTTTCTTGACCATTTTACCTCCTGCTTTAAGGAGCGAGTCTTTTCTTTGATTTCTGATCGGACGGTTCGGATCCAAACTCAAATTTTGAGTTACTTTATGGGATTTGGACCCATTTCCAACCAAAATTGTGAATCTAACATTATTATAGATAACTTCTTAGTAAGAATTAAGTTTTTAATCTTCTATCACTTTAGATGAACTGTCGAACAAGCCCAGTAAATTACTCCAAAGATCACATAAAACTGAATATTAATCTATTAATTATATTATTCTTGATTAATTAAATTCGGTCCGATGCTCGATCAGAGCCGTTTGATCCACATAAAGATTCTTCTTTATGCACTTGGCTCGCATTAATTATGAAGTTGTTCGCACAGATCTTGATGCGGATACGGATTGAACGGCTCCTACCCTATTATGAGAGGGTGCAGCCAGATTAATTTAGAGCCCATGATTTTAGCACAATCTCTTAACTAAAAAGTAAACTAACTGCTAAAAAATAATAATAATAATAATAATAATAATAATAAACTAATCAGGGTTCATTGTTTCATTTATATTCTATCTTGGTATTGTTTTTTTTTTTTCTTATTTTATTAAAAATTGTTGGAGATGCTACATGCATGAGTACACACCATCGAGGTATTAGTTAATTTAGTATTAGTTGATTATCAGCATTGGTTTGTCACATTTGAGTTTGTTACGTTTTAGTATCTTTTGCTTACAACCTATACACACACACACACACACACACATTGGACATGTACATTGTTGATTTATAATTAGATACAATGTGTCTGTGTTCTATTCCATGTAATTGGCTGTTACATTGGAATTCAAGCTCACAGTTTGAATTCCAGCACCCAAAACAAAAACAAAAATGGAACTCACACTTGCCTCTCTTCCCTACCAAGTAATTAGTGCTCTGCTCCTTTTCTTTGCATTCTCTCTTCAAGTCCTCCATAGAAAGAAAGCCACAAAATCTCTATCCAAATATTGCAATCTCCCTCCAGGTCCAAGGACCCTCCCATTTATTGGCAACCTACACAACCTAGCAAGTGCTCAATTGCCCCACCATGCCCTGCGTGACCTTGCCCGGTCACACGGCCCTGTCATGCTACTTCGTACTGGTCAAACGGACCTTGTCGTCATTACATCAAGAGAAGCGGCACACGAGGTATCCTATGATTGAATTAACATAAAAATGTTACCAAATAGCGCGATATAAAATCTTTATTCAATATGCATGCAGTCAACCAATCCAATTATATACAAAATTTATGTAGTTGATTGCATCACCAGTTTCGGTAAAATATGTAGTATTCCTTGGTAATTGGCAATATGTAAACATTGGTTTGCAAGATTTTTAAATAATCCAATGTGCATGACAATGATTCTTCAAAAAATTTGAAAATATATCTCTATCACTTTTAGATTTGATACTAAAATCATAATTAATGGGGCTGGATTGCAGATGTAGTCGTCAAAAAAGGTAAGACTAAAAGCATGCATCTTAATCAAATAAAATTCTGGTACACTAAAATAAGATGTTTAGTTCCTCGATACAATTACGTACCACGTAAATGCATATGCTTGTATGCGATTCAGGTGATGAAAATACAAGATGCAAATTTTTCAGACCGCCCTATGTTGGCTGCCGCAAAAATGTGTAACAATTGCTGTGACCTTGTCTTCTCAAATGGTCCTTACTGGCGTCGGCTGCGCCGAATCTGTGTCAATGAGCTCCTCTCCTCAAAGCGGGTCAAATCTCTCTCTTCAATTCGGCATGAAGAGGTCCATTCTATGTTGAGATGGCTCTCCACTTTTTCTGATAAATCATCTGTCAAGTTGGTTGAAAAGATAAGTGAGGTTGCAAACAACATTGTCGCTCGTGCCGCATTCGGGGGGAAATGTAAAAGGCAAGAGATGTTCTTGAAAACTCTGAAGGAGGTAATCGATCAAACCTCTTGGATTAGTCCATCTGATCTGTTCCCTTCGCTCAACTGGTTGGATGTGAAGATGAGAACAAAATATTTACAAACCTACAGGTAATTGATTACTAACTAACACAAGCTAGTGTGTTTGTAATTGTGTGTGACTTTGAATTAGCAAAAAAGAGAATTTGTAAGCATTTTCCTTGGCTAATATCCAAATGTCAACAAAATATGTAGGATTCTGGATTCAATAATGGAGGAGACGATTGAAGAGCATTTGGAAAAACAGAAGCAACATCAGAATGACAGAGATGAGAAAATTGAATACGATTTGGTTGACGTTCTTATCAAGGCAATGGAAAATAATTATAATAATGTCACGGTGCCCATCACATTTGATAGCGTAAAAGCTGTTGTCCTCGTAAGTTCATGCATGAGAGCTTTATTTTTATGTGAATTCAAATGAGAGAGATGAACAAAACATGAGTATACCAAAATTTTATCTGATATCTGTATTTCTATATTATTCACAAACTTACAAATCGTGGATAATTAATTTTCTGTATTATTTTATAGTTTGCTGAATGCCTTTGGCCTAATATTTTAAAAACAAACTAAGATATATCATATATATAATTAAATAGAAATGAACCCTTTAGTTTTCCAAACTAAGATATATATATTTTGTGCTAATTAAGATTGGTAAATTCACTTTATCCCTTTGTTATTCTGCTTATAATTTGTAGGACATGTTTGCTGGAGGAACGGACACTGCAACAACTACAATAGAATGGGCAATGACAGAACTAATTAAGCATCCCAAGATAATGGCTAAGGTACAAGCAGAAATAAGGCATGTTGCAAATGAAAAGGTTGGCCATGGCTTTGATGAGGATGACCTCATGAAACTCAACTATCTGAAACTAGTTATCAAAGAAACTCTGAGATTGCATCCACCTCTGCCCCTACTGATACCGCGGAAATGCAAGGAGACATGTCAACTACTGGGCTACTCGATCCCATCTGGAGCCCTAGTGCTAATCAATGCATGGGCTTTAGGAAGAGATCCTGAGTACTGGAGTCATGCCGAGGAGTTTATACCAGAGAGGTTTGAAGGTTGTAGGACTGATCTCAAGGGGAAGAATTTTGAATTCATACCGTTTGGAGCAGGTCGAAGAAGTTGTGCCGGGATGGATTTTGGTATGGCAGTCCTTGAGATAGCTCTCTCTAGGCTGTTGTTGCATTTTGATTGGAAACTACCATACGGTGTCAATCCAAAGGATGTGGACATGAGAGAGGAGCTCGGTGCAGTTTGTCGTAGGAAAAAACCTTTGTCCTTAGTACCAGTCTTGCGAGTTCCGTTGCCCCATGTTCAGAATTCGACTTCTATTTCTGTCTGCGTGTGATCGATGTAATAAGAACAATTAATTGTACATGCTCAAAAGTTGAGGATCAATTATCTTTGAACTTACAGGACCTAAATTAAGTTAATTTGGCTTCATTAATTTGTTATCATGCATGTATTAAATAAAAGGTAATGTTAGATATTGATTAATTATAGATTTAATTTCTTAATTTGTTATATAAATAGTCTATAAAATGTATATATATATATATATGTTTGGATTAATGTTTAATTATTGCAATATCTGCTGTTAACATCGATCTGTCTATAAATTTCTTACATTATCCCCAAAATTGATTTTGTTCGTCTCCTATTGTATTTGTATCCCATCTCAGTCCAGTCTGGGTCATCAAGGACAGTCCAGATGTATACCCTGACTCCATACTTGCCCATTCGGCCTGAGAGACGTCGATCGGGCTTCTAAGCAATCTGAAAGACAGCCCAGCCCAGCCCAGACCTGGTCAGGATGATCCAAGGAAAGGAAATCAGTACGTACCAAATAGCTAGAGAGGAGCTGGACGCTTCTAAGCCTCTGTACTACATATATATATAATTCATCTTGGCTAGCTTTTGTATTTTCTTTGCCTGTTTCTAACCAGATATATCTTCAAAATCTCTTTCGAATGGCCATCAAATTAAAAGAAGGGTAAATGATATTATGATACCACATCACATATCAGGCTTAATATATACCAGCTATATAGCACGTGTCATTTCAACAAACAAATCACATGCATCTTTTTTCTCGATCGCGTACTAACTTGCCGCACGTACGACACTTTATCTATTAGATTCCTTAGAAATAGTTCATGTGCACGTACCGTGTAGCCTGAGACCATATATATATAGAACTAAAAACATGGGTCCGATCGACCCGTTCGATCAATACATGCATGCGTCACTCTGCTCTACTGCTTTAAAAATCACTTCAGCGTCATCAACCCAGTTTCCTTTACAAAAACCCTCTATCTATAAGTCTATAACCAATGCAAACAGTATATATATATGTGTCTATGCTAAACATTTATTTGTTCAAGGACATGATGCATATATAATCGGGCTTCAAGCCCCACTTGAGCATTTCAGCTAATTAAGGCCTTCTGGTCATTGACAATTAATCTCTCTCTTCGCGATCAAGCAAGCAGGTGTAATTAAGTGACCGTATCAGGGCCTGGCTCGTTAATTAATTCTCATCTCTTGGACCAACCCCATGGGCCATGGCCATGCATGGCCTCTTTCATCAAACCCCACCGACAATTAATGCACATATATTACAGATATGGCTATACTGTACGGAACCTTAATTAATTTATCTAGCTAGCTCCATCCCCTCATTCCTTACATTTAATTCTTCAAAAAATTTAGCACCTCACTGGAACAGCACCCCCAACGCTCGCTCTACATATATATATGCATATATGCATGCATGACAACTTATTTTGATTGATGAGCCGTGAGCGTGCATGCTTCACTTCATTTCATTCATGGTACGTTTGACCAACGCGCGTTTGCTCTCTTTTCAGTTTTATTTTTTTTCCATGGTACGTGGCATGGGTTCCATGCATCTTAACAATGTCAACCTCATCATATGTTTGTATGTTTCTGCTTTGTGAAGACAAAGTAACAACAATATTCTTATTTTATTTTTTAAATATTTAAAAGTAAAATACACTTTTGTGCTTTGCAATGTACATCACGTACAGCGCGTCCCACAAATATCTGAAATTAAAAAAAATACTGATATGAATAATTATTCGGATAATTAATAATTATCCGTATTCAAATATCTAAATTTACAAAAATTTAAATATAAATCCAAATATGCAAACATATATAATATCTGATCCATGTATCAGTTCAAATTCGGTCTAATTTTATTATCAGAACCATTTGATTCATGTCGAAATTTGTATGCACCTAATCAATATGAATCTTAAAACTCTGCACAAATCTTGATGCAATCAAATAAGTCCGATCAAACATTAAACTGAATTTGATATGAACCATCCACAATTCCTTAATTAATTATACCAGAATATATATTTGGCATTACCACTGTGGCAGACAGGCTAGTCTTCAAAGCTTAACGGGTACGTAGCTTGAATTTTTCATTTTTTTATATATGATGATGAAATACATCATGTATCCAGGCAAGAAAGATATCATGTTGAGTAAATTGTTTTACTTTTTGCTATTCGCTTGACCGTGCACGCTTAAGTATAAGTACGTATCTTGCTTGAAGCAATTATATATATTAACTTTCTTAATTTGTCTCTTTTCCTTACCCATGCAGGTCTTTTCACTTTTTCAGTTTTGGCTCATATAGAAGAAAAGGCTTTTGCGTCATACAGATATATTCCTCAATCATTGTCATTGTCAACCAAACGGTCTCATGCAATAATTCATATACCTTTCATATTTACTTACTTAATTTATACTTCTTATCCCCGTACCCATCTTAATTTCTTCTTTCTTTTGAAGCCAGTGTTCAAATTTATATATCTACCCATGCCAGTGTCTATTATAGTTTTCTTATAACGTAACATGAGCTACAAAATGATAACAAAAGTTATTTTGATATATTTCATACGATAAATATGAGCTACATATATATTCCCGATCGATCGAATAGACACCATTTTGATGAGTTAATCTGAGAGTTAATTGAGTCAGGTACGTACCTTGGGATTCAATTAATTAATTGCCTGATTAATTAGTCCGTAGTCGCCCGTACGTGTCAATCCAAATTGTCATTGGGTTCATATTGTCATTAATTTGGGTTCATATTTGACGGAGAAAATATTAGTAAAAGTATCCACATGAATATAAAAGTATCTTTAATTTTCTGAATGCAAGGACCAAAAATTGTCATTGGGTTCATATTTCACGGACAAAATATTAGTCAGCATGCAGCCATGTACCGACATTTTTATTAATATCCAAAGTTTAATAGAAATTAATAAATATATCTAGATCTGAAGTTATAAAAATACCCAATTTAATTCATTACCGGTCAGAAAATGATCGGTACCCAATTTAATCCATTACTGGTCAGAAAATTCAAACTTTTAATTAATGTTAGATTTCAGCATCTTGCTCTCATAGTCTCTAAAAAAAATTTGGATACCGGCAATTTTTTAGCCGATAATGAATTAAATTGAATACCGGCCAGAAAATGATCGGTATGAATATTTTTATAACTTCCTAATCTGGATATATTAATTAATTTCTATTAATTAAACTTTGGATATTAACAAAAATGTCGGCATGCATGGTGCCAAAAATATGATTAGCTTCATATTTGCACACAGGTGTCATGTGTGGGAACCGGATAACAGTCCGTCCCCTGCCCTCCCCTCCCCTGCCGTCCCCTGCCCTCCCCTCCAGTCCCCTCCCCAATGCAGCAAAATCTTTTGTAATGCTTGTTTTCTATTGGCGGAACTAAGTTGGAGTCCATATCCTGACATTTTATTAATATACAAAGTTAATTAGAAATTAATATTTATGCTCAGAATTATGGAGTTTCGCCAAAAATGCTCCGGTTTACTCTCCCCCATAAATCGGCCATAAAATGACTGGTTTATTCTTTTTTTTTAGACACTATGAAGAGCAAGATAATGAAATCTAACACTGAAAATTTGAATTTTTTTTTTAAATTGTTTGTTAGATTATTTCCTTTGATATATAATTAACATATTTATACTAAAATACGCTAAGTTACTTGAAATTATGTTGAATTACACTATATTAAGTTAAATTACAATAAATTACATTATATTACGCTAAAATAGGTAAATTACGCTAAATTACATATGAATAGGGACGATATCTTCACTAAAAAGGCGAAAAACGACGACGAAACTTCAAACGGTCATATAACGTCGCTCGAGTGTCCAATTTCAGCAAATGACCACTTTTCGGAAAGCTTGCGAAAAGACGCATGCGTCCGTGCCCGCTATGTCGGATTTCAAAATTCAGAATTGCTAAAAAACTAAGGAAAGAGCCTCAAAACTTGAGTTGAAGTTTCCGATTAAGATTTTTATTTCTATTATTCAATCTAAGTAGCTCAGTAAATTAGTTACATAATGAACTTATAAAATACCAATTTTTACTATTTTTTATGATTCATGAAAGATGACACAAAATCGGTCTACTTTAGCGTAATTTACTGTATTTCATCATAGTTAGTGAAGTTATTATAATTTAACGTAATTTAGTGTAATTCAACATAATTTATTGTAATATAGTGTAATTCAACATAATTTCAAGTAATCTAGTGTATTTAGTATAAATATGCTAATTATAAATCAAAAGAAGTAATCTAACAAATAATTTAAACAAAAAATTCAAATTTTCAGCGTTAGATTTCATTATTTTGCTCTTTATAGTGTCTAAAAAAAAAAAAAGAGTAAACCGGTCATAAAATGGCCGGTTTTCGTAAGCCGGCTATTTTATGACCGGTTTGGACATTTTTGACGAAAGTCGAGAATTCTAGACATAAATATTAATTTCTAATTAACTTTGGATATTAATAAAAATGTCGGCATACATTTCATGGTACTCCTAGCAAAACACGTATGGCAACATATATAAATCATTTCCACAACATCGATCTTTGTTGTTGTATCTTTTGTTTGCTAACTTTAGCTTGCACTTCTTTCAAAAATGTGACTTTAGCTTGCTAGAATCGTCCCATCAGGATCGGACTTTTCAAAAATGTAATACTAATACTTTTAGGATCGGACAAATAGTATCAGCCGACTTTGAAAGTATGTATCATGATCGGTCGTCAATAAAGAACCGTTCTTGATAGTCCATGACATATCAGGAACGGTTATTTATAAACAGCCGTTCCTGATAAGTCACTATAAAAAACAGTCGTTTATAAACGGCTCGTTCCTGTTAGTCCTGAACTTTTAAGAACAGTTGTTTATAAACAGTCGTTCCTGATAAGCCACTATCAGGAACGGCTGTTTATTCCTGTTTCCAACTTCACAAGTTGTTTGGAGGCTTACCTTAAGGAATATTCCAATTGATTGTTATATATGCAGCTAGCTTTGTATATTAAATGGTGATCTTCATAAGACCTTGTCGCATGCTGCACGCTTTTCAAAATAAATAAAAGATGTTCTTTAGTTACCACTTCAGAAATTAATTACAAGTTTCTTTTTTGTTTTGTAAGATATACTATTTTCACAGTGCAGTAATTGTCGCGGTCAGTTAAAATATCATCACATTTGATAGATTATATGCTATATATATACCCACGATTTATAAGAGACACAAAAAACATGACAAGTTCAGAACCAATATTTCTAATTATGAAGGTAATTTTTATTCCAACTTGATCTTTATTACATAGAACATATGACATTTTTTATAACGATACATATTCTCTAAATACGGGACCAACAAATATGAACCATGCATTAACATACAGTACATGCTAAAATATAAAATCATTTAATTTCCTCTTTAATTGTGTTGGGGAATTCAGCTGCAAAATTTTGTTTTATGAAAAAGCCGCAAAATTCTGCACGAGAATTTTTACCGCGAAATTATGATTGAGAATTTATTGCCAAATTCTTGTTTAAGAATTTACCGCGAAATCCTGCTGGGGAATTTCCCGCTAAATTCTGTTTAGGCTTACGGTGCGAAAAGAACATAAAATCAAAATTTTACATTCTACCATAAGCCGAGGATCTACTCCTCGATTGATTTCTAAAATAAAATTTATTTAACATTTAAATAAATTAAATAACATTTGTACCTTTTTTCAAATTCAAATTGGAATGCAATCTAACTCTGTTACGTAGCACCAGACGTCTAATGCCTCTATCAGTTATCCACCAAGAACAACCAGAGAGCCGGTATTTCTTTTGCCAAAAATACTGTACCGGCGTATTCGCAAAAACACTATTTGCAACTCGCAAGAATATACGTGGATTACGTATTCCTTTCTTTTCTACGCAAATCACTATTTGAGAGGAAACACGAGAGAGAGAAAATGATAACCGAATTGATCGACTTCTTTTTTTTTCTCTCACCCCACAAGCCTTTATATAGGGCTTAGGGTCGGTTTCAAAAAGACCAAAATGCCCCTCCAAAGTCGGTTCTAGGGGTATTGACCGAAATGCCCCTCGAGCCATAAGCCCAAAATTCAATTGATTCAATTTGGGCTTTTAATTAAATTCTAAATTTAAATTAGGCCCAAATTCAAATGGGCTTTTGACCCAAAATATTAATTCATAATTAATATTTTTAATCCATTTATTATCAATATAATTATTCTGAATAATTATATTTTTTGCGACTGTTGTTGCGATAAATTTATACAACATGTCGTACACGCTTATAAATTTAATCTGTTTAAGTTTGTCATCTCTGTGACATTTATTTATTAATTATAACACTTTATAATTAATTAATAATTCTCTGATTACTTTTCTATTTGTGTGACCCGATAGGATCTGTGTTATGTTGGCAATAGAATTAAAACTCCTTTTAATTCTATAAATCATAAGCGGCATTTGACAGAATGCATTATGACTACCCAATTGACACAGATGATCTTGTACAGTACAATATCACAACCCAGTAAATAATTTACTCGTGTTAATTCTTTTGTCTCATAGTATCAGATTAGTATCAAGGTAGGTATGTGCCATCATTGCAAACTTAATCATTTCTCGATCTTAAGTAGATTATCAAATATGATTAACTCTTTAATCATATCGCACGCTGATAACCCTACATCATCAAGAGGCCTAGTGATACCATCACTCGTATTATATACGAGAGACAATAGTAGTCTTGGTGAACATCTCCCCTCCGCACAAGTCATCTGTATAGCTACTTTTTACAGATAGCGTTGAACAACACTCACGAATACACACTTCTCATGTAGGAAAGACGAATACCTCATACTTTAGAACTTAATACTGAATGAAACATTAATGACACGAACACAATCCATTTAACGTTTCATTTATGGTCTGTCAAATATCATGTTCTCTAACATGTATCTATGTGATTAAAATGACAACTCTTTGTCTATGGTTTGTAAAACTTAACCATTATTTAGTCCACATACTAATCTTTGATTGGTCAATTAGTGTTCCTGCTAATTACCATAGTTAGAGACTATTAAAAGTATTTATCATCTATATTATGAAGTTCTACAATTTCAAGTCCTTAACTCGAAATTATTTATAAATGCGATAAATCTCAAGGAACAAAATGATATTTTTATTAATCATCCATTACATGAACAAAATATATAGAATAAAATTATCATATGATTGACTTCTAGATTATTACACCAACAAATTGAGCTATGATATAGATATTTTAACATGCTCTTTAATTCAATTAACATGCTCCTTAATTGAGCCACTATCATGAACGAATGTTTATAAACAGCCGTTCTTGATAGTCCTGGACTTTTAGAAATGGTTGTTTATAAACGACCGTTCCTGATAGTGGCTTATCAGGAACAACTGTTTATAAACAACCGTTCCTGATATATCCAGCGCTATTCATTTTCATTCCCGCTCACATTTTCGCATTCCTCAAATTCTCACCATTAGAGTTCAAAAATCCCTCAAATTACGCCGCTGCCTTTCTCGTGCTCACTCCGATCCATTCTCACGATTTTGAGGGGAGAAAGAAAGGGGCACCTCGACCTGAGCACTAACTGAGGCGAGGCAACTACGATCCGTGAGGCGAGCACCTCGACCTCAACCTGAGCACCACGATCCGTGAGGTGAGGCAACTCTTCCGATACCGGCCGTAAGGCGAGGCAACTACTCTCATTCTTTTGTGAAATTGAATTTTTTGTTTAGTTTTGCAATCGGAATTGTACTCTCATTCTTTTGTTCTTTCTACTTTGTAGATAGCATTAGAGAATTATTCTTCAACTGGAATCATGGATTAGAAATATCTTTTGTATAAAAACTTCAATTTGAGTTTCTTACGACTTTTTCTTTTAGCCAACTACGCTATGCTTATCTAAAAAAAAATTGTGAGTGGATATAAATTTTGGAAATTGTGAATAAGGTATCTGGACGAACTGTTTTGTGAATATATATAGCAAAGTATTAGATTTGTTGTGCAGTACACGAATAAGATGCTGCGGTGGAGCTTATATAAAGGTCTCAATTGGTCGACTGTTTGATGCATTCACAAGATTAATTAATTGATAGAAAATTGATTGATCTACATCTACTCCATTGACTTTAGATCAGATCGTGAATGTGCAATTGTGCACCACATTAAAAATGTATTTCTCAGCGCATCTCAAGGAAGGAATCAGATTCAAATCATGCCTGCCATGTCTTCATTATTTTTTAGCATTGATCAAAACATTCAAATCATCCGGTATAGGTATTTATTTGATTATTTTGAATTTTGCAACCTTCACTACGTGACCTTCTAATTGAATTATACAAAAGATCTGTATTGGATATAACTAAGGTGATTAAATTAATGGAACTAACTCATAGTTAATATGTACAGCTAACTATGCTATGCCTATTCTAAAAAAAAAAAAAAAAATTTGGGTATTGGCCGGTACCGTATTAAAAAAATATGTTGAATACCGACAATTTTCTGACCGGTAATGAATTAAGTTAGATACTGGTCAGAAAATGACCGGTATGAATATAATTTCTATTAATTAAACTTTGGATATTAATAAAAATGTCGGCATGTATGGTGCCAAAAAATATGATTGGCTTCATATTAATTTGCACATGTACAGGTGTCAGGTGTGGGAACCGGATAACAGTCCTCCTCGTCTGACTTTCCCTGGGCAACACTTTGTTTAGGATGCCTCCCCTCCCCTGCCCTCCCCTCCCCTCCCCTCCCCTCCCGTCCTCAATGCAGCAAAATCTTTTGTAATGCTTGTTTTCTATTGGCGGAACTAAGTTGGAGTCCATATCACTCCTCCATATATAGTCCATACACGCTAAATGAGTTGGAAAATTAAGTTCAAATCGGATAATTCATTAGAACATCGTATATGTAGACCCTTCATATCATACGAATTGAAGAAGCACGCATAGTATATATTTTGGCAAGAGATAATATATTCAAAGTGATACGGTAGGTATTAGAACAGCATTATAAAATGTTAATATTTTAGTGATCCATATTTTATATATATAACTTGAGACTATATATAGTGTTTTTGTGCATTAATTATTAATTGTTCTCTAAGAACTATATATCATTGATCGCTGCCACATAAAGATCTAAATAAGTACCAAATATTTAATCTAGCTAGTATTAGAAACATGCACCCCGGCCCTGAATCAACTTGCTAGCTAGCTAGGTACATATATATATACATTTCATGGTACTCGTAGCAAAACACGTATGGCAACATATATAAATCATTTCCACAACATCGATCTTTGCTGTACGTTGTATCTTTGCTTGTTTGCTAACTTTAGCTTGCACTTCTTTCCCATATAACGTAACAGGCTCCCGTCACTCATTCACTCCGTACGTTTTGCAATATGCCCAATAATTATCCATCGTTATTATTTTTTTGCTATTAACTTCATCCTCTACTCTTTTTTCAAATTTATTTAGTATAAAACTTGACAATATATAATAAATAGAAATTATAAGTTAATATTAATACATTCATTTTGATTATATTTTTATCATTTTACTTAATATTAAATTAATTCGAAAATTTATAAATTTGACATATAATTAAATGCATTTTTTGTGAAATATATCAATTCCAACTATTAAGATTCATCGTTTGAATTAAGTCAATCTGATAGATTTTGAAAGTTATGCTCACCAAAAAGACTTGATGAGCTTACAATTAAATTATTCAGATTTTGAAGTCAATCCCTTGAAATTAATTAAATATATTTAATTAATTTCATGCTCTGGAATGTTAAATTAAAGGGAAGAGAACCTCCCCTCCCTCTTTCTAGAGTATATATAGCTCTCTTTGCTTGTCCCATTTTCTGTTTTCTAATATCTCTTCTGATTTTTTAAAATATATTG
Organism: Carex parvula; assembly: GCA_025461045.1. Taxonomy (NCBI): domain Eukaryota; kingdom Viridiplantae; phylum Streptophyta; class Magnoliopsida; order Poales; family Cyperaceae; genus Carex; species Carex parvula. Next base: position 290,752 of record JAJGRW010000819.1, read on the forward strand.
GTGAAAAACTTTATAAAATTGATCGAACCAAGATTTTTTTTATAATTTCGGTCCCTAGGAAACATAATGAGGTGGTAAATTTTGGTAGGGAATAAATTGTATCATTATATATACAATCTCAAACTGCCTTTCCCCCACACCCCTCCTCATTTCTTGATCTGTTCCACACCAACCTATCAACCACCATCTCTCTCCCTCTCTCTCTCACACAGTCCTTCTCACTTCTCTCTCTCTCTCTCTCTCTCTCTCTCTCCAATAATTAATGGAGTTGAAAAGGAGTGTCATTGCTATATTACTAGTACTGTGTACAACACACAGATGCTCAACACAGAGTACAAACCTCAGCAGGAAAAGTTTCCCTCAAGGCTTTGTGTTTGGAACAGCTTCATCTTCATTCCAGGTCAATTATTAGTACTAGACCATTTTTTAATCTTTTAATATGAGGTCATAGTATTGTACTGTTTAGCAATGCTTTTGTAAAATATATAAATGATATTCCATTTACAAATTTCATATTATTTTCAAGTAATACATGTTAATTAAAGGAGTTAGTGGAGTCCATATGTCAAAAAAAAAATTCTCAAAATTAAGGATTTTTGTCAACTTTCATATTATTTACTAATAAGATTCTCAAAATGCAAGTTAGAAAAGTTTTGTCTATTCTTATATATGTGATGTCATTCTACTTCCATTTCAACTTTTTTTTTTTCTTCTCCCATGTTTAATTTTTTTTTTATTATCTGATAATTTTTTAAAACCACTGAAGAGTAGAATTAGGGTGTTCTTAATTAAGCTCACCAAGCCTTTTTGTAAGCTTTTAACTCAAAAACTCATCATATTGGTTTCAAGCAACGCATCCAAATCGTTGAAACCGATCTACTTCACGAGTGGTGAGTTTACATGTCAAATTTATAAATTTATAAATTAATGTAAATATATAAATTTGACATGTGTAAACGCATCACTCGTGAAATAGATCGGTTTGAACGGTTTGGTTGCATCGTTTGAGGCCAATTCAATAAATTTTTGAATTAAGTTCACAAAGGGAGTTGATGAGCTTAAGAACACCCTAGTTCTACTCGATCGTTTCCTCAATTCCTTGACCTAATTAATTAAGAATATCTGATACTATATATGCAACCTTCATATATACCGAATTACTCAACCAAGAATGAATTTGGAAAACCTTAATTAATGAATAATAAAATATGTTACGTGCATTCTATCTCACATATTTTATTTACCTTTACATGCATGCACTAATTGGGTTCAATTTGTAATTATTGATTCTAATAGTAACAAGGACGACCGCCTCTGAAAATCTTGTTTTGAGTTATTAATTTTTAGTACCTGCACACAGCAACACATGCATGTGATGGGATTTTTTTTAAAAACAGTAATTAAAATAATAAAAGTTAAAGAAACGACATGATTACGGAGTTTGTTATAAAAACAGCAAAAACCGAATAGGCTATTCGGTTAAGGGGGTTTTTTTTTTGCTTCACCGAATAGCCTATTCGGTTAAACCGGATTTTCACAAAAACAAACACCCGGAGTATGTAATCTTTCGTGTAACACCCCTAAACCGAATAGCCTATTCAGTTTAGGGTTTTTTATTTTATTTTTGACACCAAGAAGAGCAAAATAAAGAAATCTAAGACTGAAAATTTGATTTAAATTATTTGTTAGATTACTTCTTTTGATTTATAATTAGCAAAAAAATAAAAAAACACTAAATAGAAATTATGTTGAATTACACTATATTACAATAAATTATGTTGAATTACACTAAATTACGCTAAATTACAATAACTCTGCTAATTATGCTGAAATACCGAAAATTACGCTAAAATAGACCGATTCTGTGCCATCTTTCATGAATCATAAAAAATAGTAAAAAAATTCTGAAAATAGTAAAAACTGGTATTCTACAAGTTCATTATGTAACTAATTTACTGAGCTACTTGGATTGAATAATAGAAATGAAAATCTTAATCGGAAACTTCAACTCAAGTTTTGAGGCTCTTCCCTTAGTTTTTTAGCGATTCTGAATTTCAGAATTCGGCATCGCAGGCATGGATGCATGTGCATTTTCGCAAGCTTTCCGAAAAGTGGTTATTTGCTGAAATCGGACACTCGAGCGCCGTTTTATAACCGTTTGAAGTTTCGCCGTCGTTTTTCGCCTTTTCAATGAAGATATCGTCCCTATTCATATGTAATTTAGCGTAATTAACCGTATTTTAGCGTAATGTAATGTAATTTAGTGTAATTTAACTTAATATAGTGTAATTCAACATAGTTTAACTTAATTAGTATAAATATGCTAATTATATATCAAAAGAAGTCAAATAATTTAAATAAAACATTCAAATTTTCAATATTAGATTTCTTTATTTTCAGTCAAATAATCTTAGTCTCTAAAAAAAAAAAAAAAAAAAAAAATATAAAACCGAATAGGCATTTCGGTTAAGCCCAAAAAAACACCAAACCGAATAGCCAATTCGGTTAAGCCTGTAAAATGGATCTTCTATGACCATGTTTCCACAACCCCTGTTAAAACCGACTGCTTAACCGAATTGTCTATTCGGTGAAGCAAGAAAAACCCTTCACCGAATAGGCTATTCGGTTTTTGCTGTTTTTATAACAAACCCCGCAATCATGTCGTTTCTTTAACTTTTATTATTTTAATTACTGTTTTTAAAAAAAATCCCATGTGATGCCTGTTTCATCCAGAATTCTGGATTCAAAAGTGCAAATTAAAGATTGTAATTAATTGTAATCTTGTGATTCTGAAAACACGTCACGTCGCGGGTGTGGACTTGTAGTTGTGGAAGGAAATTAAATGACAGGCTGTCACGAGGCTTAATTTGTCTTTAGCGAAGGCATGGGACATGGGTGATGGGCCACTAGCCCACTGGGCCACCAGCATCATTAAATTTCCTTTTCACACTTGTAATTTTCTTTCTTTTTGCTGACCAAGAACAAGGAAAGATGCTTTCCAATTCCAAACTCCAAAGATTGAACTTGTTTGAAAAGTGCGCCCGCCCTCTCTCTACTGCCATTATATAGTCACATTAGTGTGTGGCTGTGTGGCTGTGTGGCGGTGTTAAATATTTTATAATTTTTTTCTTGCTGAATGTCAAATTGTTTTATGCTTATAATAATGTTTCTCACCTTTTTTATGAAAATAATTAATGTTTCTCATTTAGTGCCTAGTCTAGTCTCTACTCTCTAGGGATATTCGTTCGGATTTAGTGGGCACGAAATTTGACGTAACCGAAAATTAAACCGAACTTGATCCGAAATTCATGAGATTGCCCCACTCTTTTAATCCTTCAAAGTAACTCAAAATTTAAGTTTGAATCTGAACCGTCCTATCAGAATAAAATTCGGACCAAATCCGACTTGAGTGAATTAGAATTCACGGATTATCACATTCAATTATATTATATGACAATTCAAATTTAAGTTTGGACAATGCTAGCTATATGATGATCCAAAATGCATTAACCCGTCACTTCATTAATTCTTTATAGTGAGCTAGCCTAGCCTAGATGATAAGGTTTTCCACTTAATTTATCATGCGCATTAATTAAGTGCTCTTATCAACAAATACATGAAAAAAAAGAAAAAGCAATTAATCATTGGATTTATGGCAATGCATGCATTAATTGCAGTATGAAGGAGCAGTGAAGACTGATGGCAGAGGATCGACTGTCTGGGACAAATTTTCACATACCTTTGGTATTAACTATATACTATATACTATACTTCTCAAGAGTATTTTATACTGCTATTCAAATATAAATTGTAGGATTAATTAATTTGTGGCTGCTATTTCTTTTCTTTTCTTTTCTTTTCTTTTCTTTTCTTTGTAGGGAAGGTGGTTGATTTCAGCAATGCTGATGTGGCGGTCGACCAGTACCACCGTTTTGAGGTTAATTTATCTAAACACCCCTATCAAATTTTATATGCACAATAAAATTTCAAGAGAATGATTTTTATGCCTCAAATGTGTATCCTTTCATTTTTTTATTTTTCTAATAAAAAGATTCTAAAACTTATATATCAAAATAAAACTATTAGATTTGACATGTATTATTTTCTCTCCATGCACATAAAAAATTATCACTTTTTGGTTTTATTTTTTATATGAATTAATAAATTGAAAAATCAACGTCTAGAAATTATTCACGTTAGTGTATTTTTGCAACCTCTTCATAACAATTAAGAAAAGGTTGAAATCTTTTACCTGTACATAAAAAATGATATAAATCAAATCTAACAGTTTTATTTTGATATTTAAGTTTTAAATTTGAAGTTTAAAAATAGAAACATTTAAACCCTCGTCAATTTCAAATATATATGATATAATAATTTATTTTTTCAATTTTTCCTGATGCGTTCCTATATGGCTAGCCTTCACTAAACTTGTATCATTACTTATATATACCATGGTTGGTTTATCAGAAATCTAAAACCAAGCGCACATAATTAACATTATAACTCCATATATAAAATTTAGCATGTATGCATTATGGGCTTACATGTTTTATTGGACTATCTATCTATCTATCTGACTAAACTATTTTTGTAGGAGGATATACAACTTATGGTAGACATGGGAATGGATGCATATAGGTTCTCCATTGCATGGTCTCGAATTTATCCAAGTACATTTTTTTTTTTTTATTTCTTTAAAAAGTATACACTTAACTTAGTTGAATTTATGATGAATATCTCTCAAAGAACTTTTATAAGATTGATGTTTTTTTGCTCTCTTTTGGTCGCAATATATGTTAGATGGTACTGGTGAAATTAATCAAGCTGGAATCGACCACTACAACAAATTAATCAATGCATTGCTTGCAAAAGGTATGGTTGAAATTGTACTGAGCAGGATTAAATGTTAAAATGTTATTTTTTTATTTTTTATTTTTGCCCTTTTTCTCACTAATTATCATGCTTGAATGAGAAATAATTATAGGGGTCGAGCCTTATGTAACAATTTACCACTGGGACCTTCCTCAAGCCTTAGAAGACAAATACAATGGATGGCTAGATAGGCAAATTATGTGAGTTTCATGTTTGCTTTTATGTGTTCTAACTTGACATATTTTTTACAAGTTAGAACAATAGACACTTTTTTTTACTGAATATACTCAATATTTGCATCATGAAACATGGAAACATGAAAATATCTGATGTGTTAACAACATGCATGGAAGCAATGACTTTGCGAATTATGCCGAGACGTGCTTCAAGGCATTTGGGGATCGGGTGAAGCATTGGATAACATTTAACGAACCGCACACATTTGCAATACAAGGCTATGATGTGGGACTTCATGCCCCCGGTCGCTGCTCTATTCTTCTCCATTTATTTTGTAGAGCAGGGAACTCAGCAACTGAGCCTTATATTGTTGCCCATAATACCCTTCTGGCTCATGCCATCACCTCAGACATATATAGAAGGAAATACAAGGTAATGTTTACTTCATGCATTTTATTTTACTGCTGGCATTCTTTATTCAAAATAAAAATAAAGTTTAGGAACTAAAATCCTAGCTTTGGTGCATGGAAAGAATTATTCTGATGGATATATTTCATAACAAAATGATATAGTTGACAAACAAGAATAATAAATTAGTTTGTGTTGGCGGTGACTAAGATGTTTATCGATAAGTATAGTCTAAAATAAGGATTAAAATTAGAGGTGAACATTCTTAATTGTACTACTGGTGCATATTATGGACAACACGTTTGTGTTGTGTGATTTAAACAATTTGGTTAATTCATTTTAAAAAAGGGGAATTCGACTAAAGACCTCTTTTTATCTAGCTTTTGCATAGAATAACACTTTTTATTTTCGGTTTATCGCATGCCTTCAAAATATAGCCTACACAAGGTGGAATTGTTGGGATGGCATTTGATGTTATGTGGTATGTGCCGATGACAAATTCTACCGAAGACATCGCAGCAACGCAAAGAGCACAAGATTTTCAATTTGGCTGGTATGTTTCTTAATATGCTTTTCTTCTTTTGTCCCAATGTTTAGAAAAAAAAAATGGGATTGAGATAATTGTTCCTTTCCTTTCTATCTAAATGAAAGCTTACTGGTACGAAAATGACGGTTTTATACCAGTCAGTAAGACTAGAAAGAAAATTTCAGAAAAAGTACTCAAGTTTTTACTTGATAAGAATGAAAAGGTTAAAAAACTACTGAATTTTATATAACAGGTTTATGGACCCTTTATTCTTTGGTGATTATCCAAATTCAATGAGAACAAGAGTCGGGGATAGATTACCGAAGTTCTCAGCTGATGAGGCAGCATTGGTTAAGGGATCATTGGATTTTGTTGGTATAAATCACTACACCACATGGTACGCAAAGAACAATTCAACAAATATAATTGACAAATTGCTCCACGACACAATTGCCGACTCTGGTGCCAGCACGCTACGTAAGTTCATAATAGCTCTCAGTGCCATTTCAATTGTTAGAAAATAATTTGCCAATTAGGTTCAATTAAGGAAGCAGAAAATATTTTTTCTTGAGTAGTACTGTACCAGGTTTGTGTTGTACCAGTCAGGTCAAGTACTCAACAGGTATTAGGAAGAACTGGTACGCCAATCAATTAAGCTCACAATTCTTTCATTGACCAAGAGCATTCTTTGTTTGTTTTTTTCTGATATGCAGCATTCAAGGGTACTAAAGCAATTGGAGATAAGGTACGAAACAAATTAAGAGAACTTTTAAAGACAGTATATATAATATATGATATTATTTAAAAAAATTATTAGATCGAAAGCTCTTAAATGATTTCTTAATACAGGCAAATGCTATCTGGATATATATTGTACCTGAAGGGATGAGGAGCCTGATGAACTACGTCAAAGAGAAATATAACAATCCACCGGTTGTGATAACTGAAAATGGTTCTCTTTTCTCCTTCCCAATTATTCCAACCATTTCATGATTACCCATGTAGTGTTTATCTTTATATGAGTAAGGCTTTGGTACTATGCATAACACACATTGGTCCGTACTTTGGATCACTATCTCTGTTTACAAAATTCAAATAGTCGATCTGAACCATTCAACATGATAACCATATGTTTCCTCAAAAAAAAAAACATGATAACCATATGAAATGTACTTGTAGATCAAATTTTACATTTTTTAGAATTTTTTTTTACCGTAAATCACTTGATCTAAAGATTCTAGACCATTTAGAAGTAGTGATTTTCTACATATCTAAAAAATATAAAATTTAGTGTGCAAGTACATTTTCAGATGGAGATCATGTTAAATGGTTTAGATCAACTTTTTGGACTTTTAAAACGAAGATATCGATCCAAAGTACGGACCAATGTGCGATATGCATAGTACCATAGCCTCACTCATCTTTATATTGATGTTAAAATATAAGTGAATCAAATATCTACGATGTTTGTGCAGGGATGGATGATTCAAACAGCCCATTTACTTCAATCGAAGATGCTCTGAAGGATGATAAAAGGATCAGATACCACCATGATTATCTCTCAAACTTATCTGCTGCTATCCAGTAATTTTAGTCAGATTCTCGGTTACAAAAAAAAAAAAATAAACAAGTAAAAAATGTAGACAGTTGTACTCGTACCGCAATATTTAAGATGTACCAGAAAAGTTTTATGATACCAAAAAGTAGGGTGAGTAAATAGCTACTTTGCAACTGAAATGATATGAAGGAGAGAATTTGAATAACCTATTCAATTTATGAAGATTAAATTTACTAAATAAAATTTGCGAATGCTATGCAGGGAAGACGGTTGTGATGTGAGAGGATACTTTGCGTGGTCTCTGCTTGACAACTGGGAGTGGGCAGCGGGTTACACTTCGCGATTCGGGCTATACTTTGTCGACTACAAGGATAACCTTAAAAGATACCCAAAGAACTCAGTTCAATGGTTCAAAAACCTCTTGAGCTAAACACCTACACCGCAAAACTTTTCATTTGCTTTTTATGAAAGTGATTACATCTTAGAAAACGTAAAAGATAAATATTAGTTGTACAATTTGATATGATACATCATTACAAGCACGCAAAAGGTAGCTACATTTATTTGAGATTTTGAGCCTGATTCATATCTGCTGAAAGATCTTCATAACCTGCTTCTTTATTTTCTTTTCCTTCGTTTTATATTTGCCATTACTTTACATCTAGATCCGGGACGATCCACAAAGTTTTTTTATTTATTGGTCGCTTTCTCATCAGTCATCAACAATAATTAAAAGATATATTTCATGTCATCGTTGTTTTGAAGACAACTCCAGAGAAAGAGAAGGATATTCGAGTCCTCAAAACTCAAAAGAAAGGAAGACTGGAAACAAGGTCCAAAATGGGAAAAATAATAGCTAAGGCATACTATGCCTTGACCCAGTAAAAGAGAGAGAGAAAATAACAAGGTCCAAATATCAAACTGTTAGAGGCAGTTTGACAAAGACCAACAAAACACTTTCTTTATGCAAACAGTAATACAAATATTGGGGTACACCAGTAGAAACTCTTATTGACAAATTACAAAAATTCAAATTACCATAAAATGGCAAGTAAAAAACAAAAAGTGCACCAAAATTTTAATAAAAGAAAAGGTCATGGTTTGCCAAGACATCCCGAATTTATGTCTGGCATAAGCTGTCCCATTCAATTCTAGACAAGTGATATTTATTAAGGTAAAGAATAATAAAAAGAGAACTAATAGCGGAGCATGTAGGTTCTGCGCCTGAACCAATTGTAGTCGGGCAAATTCTGGATTGGTCCTAGGGCAGCAATTGCGACATCCTGCAAAACAAAATCAAAATAACAAATTACAAAGATAAACAAAAAATAGAACAAAAACGTATTTTTGATCTGGAAAATTCTAATCATCCTAAGCACAGTAAGCACCAAAACTCATAAAAATAGTGCATATGCTTACAGTGCTAAAATTTAAAGAAGCATTCCTAGTGTCACTAAAAAGCCAACCATACATAGTGTTTTGTTTTCCTACTATAGTCAGGAGAGGAGTTTATCCTAAGACTTGCCCCCAGTTAAGGTTAAGAAGAAAGGCAGTGTTAAGAGAGGTCGGTCATAGGCTGTACCAGAGCCTCTCACATTTGCTACAAAACTTTTGATTTGAAGGATAGATAAAATATATATCTCCCTAAAATGTCCCAAGTTCGTAACACCAAGTTAGGGGTTAGCATCCAACCATCTCCCCCTACCCTCCCGAGAGGAAAAATATTGTACCTGATCAAAGATGAACCGGTTAGCCACACGCTTGACTGCACTAGCATCAACAGCATCAATTCTAGAAAAAAGCTCTGCAGCCGGAATTCTTCGCCCATAGTTCAGTATCTTCACAAATAAGCAAATTATTGTAAAATTAGTCAGGAAGCAAAGCCCAAAAGGATTTTCTCTGTTTTAATTTGGGAAAACATAACAAGCAAAACTAGAAGAGTTGTGCATGTACCTGACGACCGATATCCTCAGCAGCAGGAGTGGTACCATCAAGGTGAAGCTGCAGAGAAGATTTCAGCTGAAAACAAATATACAGCCTATATTAGTCCGATTTTCTTATTTGAAAGGATGAATCTCTTCTACAAGCTAGTCAGCAATATATTGATATAAAAATAAAAATCAAGCAATCAACCGAGAGAACACCAGCAATTGAGAGAAGTTGTGCCTACCTGATTGCGGGCTCGGGTAACATCATCATCTGTGACACGGTAAGATAACTTGCTTATCGATTGCATAATTGCAAATGACAGGTCATCCAAGCAATCAGGCTACATCAAAATAAGGTCAATAACAACAGGATATTAGGTTTGCATAGAATGACAATGTAAAGCACAGGCCCTTCTAAAAAAGGCCATAGAACCACATTAGTTTAATGCTAACAATGGGCAAGGCAAGAGAAGTAAAATTGTAAGATGAACAAAGCAAATATAAGGACCTTAGCTACGGCATAAACACCAAAAAGGCCAGTGTCCTTGTAATTGGTGTTGAAGGCCATCACACTCTCGGCAATATCATTGATTGCTACCCTCTGCACAAGCTCTGACCTGAAAATAATATCATGTCTGATCAAGGCTCTTTTATAATACCAATGGTGATCTTCAAACCAAGCAAATACATCAGTCCCACTCACTCATCTGAATTCAGCAAGCATTAGTAAAATAGATTTGAGGCTGATCTGACCAAACCTGACGTACAAAAATTAACCATTGTCTTTTAAAGTACCAACCAAGCACCACCTACTAAGGATCAGTGTTTTGGAGACAGGTCAACACATTGTTCATTCATACATAAAATCTAACCATAATGTAGTAACAGTTATATGCAAGTAAAACAAGGAAACTTAATGTGTAGCCCTACCTGAGAAATGATATACACAGACCTCTACATATCAGAATATCATCTCTACGTTCTTTTTAGTTTCTCCAACAAAGATCAAATTAACACCTGTACCCCCTCTTTCCATCCATATTTATCCAGATAAATATAATGAAGAAATGACGGTTTCGATATCTTTCTGATGAAATTGGGAGAGATGGTTCTACAAGATTTTTATTTTTGGAGGGGTGACATGATATTTCAAGTTTTCTACTGTTGCACATGACGGAACTTGTTAATAAGAAGTGTATACTACAATCAGTGGATTTGCAGGCTAACGCATGAGATTAACACAACAAGAAATTATAACAGGACAAAACTTAAGACAGACCCAGCGTGCTTGCCTCCACCAGCACTCTTACTCCAGGAGCCAAGCATTGCTTGCATAACCATCAAAGCAATGGAGTCTGGATCAGTGACAGCTGCACCCTCAAATGCAACTGCAAATTGAGCCAGCTTGATGTCATCATCAAACATACGGACCTGGATCAAAACAAGTAGACTCAAGTCAGAGAAATAATAATGCAGCATTATGTTTACATGTACAACATGTAGTTCATACCGGCACAGCTTGAAAGTAGGTCAAGGAGAATTTCTAAGAAAAGAAAACATACATGGCCAAACATGCTGAATCTGAACACCGAAATAAACACAGCAAAAGTGTCAAGATATGAATTAGGATTTGTGCTATCTTTGAGATTTTGATATGCATCTCAGTTTTGGAATGTTTCCCTAAAATATATCTTTCTCTAGCTAGTACATATCTACTTTATTGGCGCATCCTATTATGGAAAGTCTGTATTTGGTATTATGAAGAATATAGAAATTGTATTATGGTAGTAGATATTCTTCTATAAGAATATGATGTAATTTGTATATATAAACTCAGATATTGTCTTTGGGTGATAGAGAAAACTTTTGATAATAATTATTATTTTTCAGTTTCAATTCTATCTAAATCTTGTCATAAATCTTGTCAAAAAGGACCCGGAAACAGCAGTCAACAAAAACGTTACCAGTACATTCACTCAGAGGTTATTACCAGTATCATACTAGTTAAATCTATAACAGTATGGACAGTTGGTTTTGCTCATGACTTGCATAACGACAATTTTGGGGGTGTTGGGCGGCTGCGCAACATTAATGTTATACAGTACAGAATTTCTACGAGGAATAATTGATGCATTAGATCGTACTTACTTCCGAACCAGTAAAAGAAGCAGGTGATTTGGCCACCAACTGGGACGCGGTGGTGGGATCAGACGACAACTTTGGGAACAACTTCTTCACCAATTCCACTACTTCCTCATGCTTAACTGCCCCAGCAGCTGAAATAACCTGACAAAGAGAAAGCATAGCAATTTATTTCATTATAAAATATAAATATATATATATAGAGAGAGAGAGAGTGAGAGTGGCTAAGATACAAACGTTTGTTCCTAGCCTCCGGAACAAACACCTCTGTTCTCCGATTTTCAAAGTCCAAACAGTCGATCCAAACCTCTAGACATTCAATCTATATTAAAATGTGCTTGGAGACCAAATTTTATATTTTTTTGGAACTTTTTTACTAATTATTAAGATGGTTTGAAAATCGCTGTTTTTCAATGGTGCAGAAGTTTAATAAAATCAGCGATTTTCAAACCATCTTAATAAATAGAAAAAAAGTTCCAAAAAATGTAAAATTTGGTCTCCAAGCACATTTTAATATAGATTGAATATCTAATGGTTTGGTTGACTGTTTGGACTTTGAAAATTGGAGAACAGAGGCGTTTGTTCCGGAGGCTAGGAACAAACGTTTGTATCTTAGCCACTCTCTCTCTCTCTCTCTCTCTCTATATATATATATACACATATATATAGGTTTCAAGAGAGGCAAATGCTAACGCTAACTCCTCAACAAAATAGAATAGTTACACAACTTTGATGTTATAAGAAAGTATATGTCTTTTTTACCCAAATGCTAACGCTAACTCCTCAACAAAATAGAATGTTTACACAACTTTGATGTTATAAGAAAAGATATGTCATTTTTACCCAATACTTACCACACGAGGAGCAGTGTAGTGAGTTGCTATGTAGTTTTTCAGGTTCTCTTGTGTGATCGACTTGACATTCTCAGCAGATCCCAAGATAGTTCTACCGAGAGGAGTGTACTGGAATGCGGTAGCATGTAAGTGATCAAAGATAACCTCTTCTGTTTGGCCTTCAACCTAAATATTGAAGATTCAAAACATGTTATCTTAATCACCATTTGAAACAACCAATCTTTCGAGTAACTATTTCAGATATACAATTTTTCCAGAATCAAAATATTCCAATAAAAAGGAATTATAATAAAGTTAATTAGCCTCTAACTTTTAGGTTGCCTATTGGAAATTTAAAAAAAATGGTAATCAATACTAAACAGGTTGCCGATCTACTAAACAGGTTTGTTCCACTAGCCTAATCAATTGGTAATTAATACCCTTCAAAATCTTTACATGTCCTTGTATTATACATTGAACTTGAACAAGTAATAGACAAAGGCATATGCTATGTATTATCCCGCTAAGCCTGTAAGAACAACATGGATAGAGCAAGATAGGCAAATAATCACAAGAAAGTTTAATTCACAGAGATGAATGTAACAAGTACTTTGTTGTGGGTGTCTTTCTATTTCCTTTCTCTCTGCTGAAATGTTGAGCATCATCAAACCAGATTTTTAGGGGTTTAGTTGGGTCAGTTAGGGTGTATTTCCTTCTTTAGAAATGGATAGCTGAAACATATATCAGAGAAACTAATACTACTCTTACCCTCTGAAACATTTATCAGATAAACAAAATACAAAGCTAGGACCTTACCATAAAATATCAACGAACTAATATTTATATCAGGAAAGAAAAATCATATAATAAGCTTACCTCTTCCATTTCACGCAAGATTACATCTCTCTCCCGCTCGATTCTACCAGCATCGAAGGTAGAATTCTGAAGAATATCTGCGAGAATTTCAAGCACATTTCTAACATCCTTATCCAAGACCTTGGCGTAATAAGTTGTCTGCTCCCGGGAGGTGTAGGCGTTAAGGTGGCCACCCATGTTCTCTATCTCCTCCTCCAACTGGCGCACCGAGCGTGATGCAGTGCCCTTGAATATCATATGCTCTAGGAAGTGTGCAGTGCCGTTTGTTCCTTCGGCTTCAAAACGACTTCCGGCATCAATCCATACGCCTACCTGTGAAAGTTAATAACTAGTCAACATTATCCAAAAAAATCACTGCTATTCTATCAAACTATCGGCTCACAATCAATTTGGCCATATAGAAATGAATCCAGGGGTAAACACCGCATATCTGCTGACAGATGAAAAGTTGGAAATGGAATCACTAAATTGAAGAGAACACCATGTTATCAAAATAGAAAACATACATATCTCCTGAGCTGTTAAAATAATGAAAACAACATTGGTTGTCTAACCCTTTTCTAAGTCAAAAATATGTATTAATAGATCCAGATCAAGAGAGGAGAGGTCCGAGGGAATCACACAACCAGTTAGCCAGTATAGCAAATCCTCAGATTGTACTCAGCTTAGTTGTAACGGACAGGAACAAATGAAGCCCACTAATTGACTCACCGTAGCGGTCTGTGAGGCAAGCGTTGATTCAGTGGCCACACGAAGTCCGTTAGACAGTGTCGTGACACGTGTCTCCGGCGCGGCCAGTATGCTGCTGTGATCCACAAGAGACGGGATGGGGGAGGCGTAGCGAAGGAATCGAGGATCGGGGTGTTCAAGGCGCTTGAGCCTAGCGTTAACCGAATCTGCGATGAGATCGTACCGCATGACCGGGCGGACGATCTCGGGAGAGGAGACGGCGGATTGGGCGCCGGGTACAGTCAACGTGGCGGCTCCGCGCCGCGCTAGGCGGAGGAGGTTTCGGATCGTCATCCGTGGGGTTAGATGTGCAAATCTGAGCTAGGTTTATTAGGGTTTCGTTTTAGTTGGAATGAGAGAAGGCCCAGAGAAGAGAGGAGAATGGAATGCGGATGGGAGAACCTAGCTTTGTCACTGTCTTCGGTCCCTCTAAAACTGGACAGCTCCCTCCTTTTCTTGGTAGTTTATTAATAGACAATTTGCGACTGGATCCGAAATGCAAAAGAGGGCGTCCGATTGAATACAACAATACAGTGATTTGTTTAAACTTAATTATTCTCATTACTCTAAAGAATCCTTTTGACAGAGTGATATTTTAGTTACAAAATTAATACAAATCGTAGCATGTTATCGGTTTCTACTTTCTAGTAGTAGAAATCTTTCTAGAATATATAGACCACTCCTTTCATTTGCTTTTTTTTTTTGTAGTATATATATATTAAGTAACAATTGTTACTTGACCGGACGAGCAAAAAAGTGAGATTATCCCTTTTATAAGAGAAAGAATTGAGATTAATATCCTTTAAAATAATTAAAAAAATTGGGTTTGGAAATTCACTTTAATTTCAAGTGTGAATTTGGTAGGAACTAGTTAAGTGCCCACGCGTTCCGGTGGGATTGATAATATTAATTATGTAAAAGATATAACTTGTGTTAGATTCATAAAAATATTTCTTTAAGAAGTAAATTTTTTTGAATGCGTTTCTTTGAAGAGTGACAAAATTAATTTTAGTGAAATTCACGTATCATTGATTTTGAGAGTAGACTAATTGAAGGGGAAAAAAAAAATTTCGTTCTTTTAAATTTATATATATGGATATAGAAGGAGAAATTCTTATTTATAATATTATAATGAAATTCTTATCCATTTGAGCAATAAGGTTAAAGTTTTAAAAATAAGACTAAATTTGATAAATTTGAAAATTTCCATATGATTCAAACAATTTGCCCAAGTCATAGTGAAAGAAATCATTATTATTTATTATCAAATTTTTAATGCGCTTAACAAGCATTTATCTTTCTTTTAAATCCATGGCATAAGTTGAAAGTTATTTACTTTCAATAATTTAGAACTTGGGCCATAAATCATCCCATAAATAAAAATCAGCCCTAAAGTTAAGTTATTTTACGTGACCGACTTGTCCGCTGCTCGGATTAGCGTTGGTGCCAGTATTAATTTCACTCTGAGATTCATGCATAACATAATTGGACGGTTGCTATTTTCTAAAATAACATGCAAAATATGAGATATCTAAGAGTTCCTTTAATGGGACCAATTGGTCATATTAAAATCAAATTTTTAAATGCATCGCAGGAGATATGTTTCCTCCGATGCCTCTCAAGCAGGAGAATAAATAAGAAACAACAAATTTCAAAAATCTAACCTTGCATTTCTGGACCATGTCGTCAAAAGTATTTCACCTTGTGCTGCCTGAGTGTGTGAAACTTGTCAACACTGCCAATATATATATTTTTAAGTACGTCGCGGCCCACTTCAAAAAATTAGAATTATAAACGTCGTTTTTGTTATTGAGATATAACACAAACAAAATTTGATTAAATTTGAAAATTATATAAATAATTAGTGCAAAATTATTGCACACAAAATTATCAGTAAATCATAAATTACTTCCAAATTTAATACCAATTTACCTAAAAAAAAAGTTAAAATTTTATTTTATTTCATATATCACATCTGTCAAATAAATTGACATATCCGATTTTGATGCAAATATCATATATAATTTTAATATGTGGCTAGTTAAGTGCCCACGCGTTGCAGTGGAGATTAAAAGTTTGTTTTAATCAGTTCAATTTCAATCCCCACGGTTCAGTTTATTTCGCAGATTGATAGTACTACAATATTGCAATTTTTCAATGTATGAAAATTAAGATGTCATCACTTTCTCTTTTTTGGATTTTTATTTTTAGTTTCTTAAGTATGAAACTTTTATTCATTTTTAGTAAAATAACTCAGTGTAATACAATTGAAATGATATGCACTGAATAACTCAGTGTAATACAATTATTCTGGTGCATCTATAGTTCACATATATAACAAAGAGAAACAATAATTTTGAAAGCTTTGCATTAAAAAAAAAGATGAAATTTATCTTAAAAATCTTAATATCTCGGGGCAAAAAAGCCAATCAATTTGGCTCATGAACATAATTCAACAATTGCCAATAAAATGAAAACTTTGTAAGTCAAATTCCTCGATCAACTATTTATTTTTTGTAGATTTTTTGTGGGTTTTGGTAGCGTCATAAGAAATCCAATTCACCATATTGCTAAACAAAAAAAGGTATTGATTCCAAAGATATTATTACATACGCTTACAGAGAACTCAGTAGATATAGATACACATAGCCTCAACAATCCAATACAAGAGAAAACCATGTCCTTATTATGTTATAAATATTTGATATTTTGGGACAGACTCGCAAGAACAAAACATTACATGATAAAAGCTTATGCATTGAAAAGATGGGTAACAACACTAAGAAAATATCAAAATAAACATCCAGCTTATACACAGCCCAACTATAGAACTGTCTACTTAGAATGTCCTCAGCCCGCAGACGAATCTTCCCGAAGGCCTGATCCTCATCATTCTGAAGATCGGCCAAGCACACCTCAAACACTCTGTGTGTTTAAGTCACTTAGAAGAGGTGTGTTATGCTGTTCTCTTAGTTGATTTGTTACTTTGTAGATTTGTTAACTTTTTTTTTCTTGTTGGTGCAAGATTTATCGTTATAACTTATAAGTTTAGTTTTATCGACTTAAATACTCAAATTAAATGCATGAACTGTATTTCCATTTCAAAAAATGATGCATATTGCATATCCTTTTCAAGTCACTCACAAAATTCAACAGTGGATAACTGAAGGTAATTATCTTATTAGATTTAATTTGAATTGTCTAATTAAAAATCGTATCCTTTATGCTAATGGCTTTCTTTAATTGAATAGGCCATGAAAATGAAATGAAAATTACAAACAAAATGCATCAGAGAGCATATGAAATCCTATCTTTCCATCTAATTGTCCTAATTTCTAAAAAAAATTGATACATATACACTACTGATAGAAATAGTAGCAACTATTTCATGCTAACACTCTTTAGGTCAGCAACCTTTGATCTGTGTAATTGCTCTGAAAAATTCAAGAGAAGAAGCTACTGGTGTCTATCTGAAAATTGGTGTCGAAATCTAATCCATCAAAAACAAGATCCATTTCACCCATTGGTGAATTTGTTGTCGATGCGGTCGTCGACAATGCTGAAAC
Source organism: Carex parvula (assembly GCA_025461045.1). Classification (NCBI taxonomy): domain Eukaryota; kingdom Viridiplantae; phylum Streptophyta; class Magnoliopsida; order Poales; family Cyperaceae; genus Carex; species Carex parvula. Next base: position 308,370 of record JAJGRW010000819.1, read on the forward strand.
TACAGTCATTTTTTAGGCATTACCTTGTGAACATTGAAGTAGTCAGAACCAAAGTCAAAACAGTCGATCCGCCGCTGAACATGATCTCCATATGAAAATGTGCTTATATGCCAAATTTTACATTTTTTTTATTATTCTAATATTTTTTAAACAGCTAGAAAATCACTTGATCTAAAAACTCTAGACCATTCGAAAGTAGTGTTTTTCTACCTATCTAAAAAAAAAGTTTAAAAATTGGTCTTATATCATGAACCATATGCAGTAGAAATGAAGAAACAGAAAAAAAAGAATATCAGAAAAATTGAAAGGCTGAGATTCAAAAATCCATAGAAAATAGCAGAAAAATCCAATTGATACAAAATTTGAGTCTAAACTGCTTGCAAGAGAGTCCTCTACTTGTCTGTGTTATTGGATTTAACAGAATCAGGGTCTATGTCCCCTGATTTGCCAGTTTTTGACAGAAGGGCATTTCTAGAATTTATTGGACAGTAGGGGTATCAAATGAGTTTTCTGCTGGTTGCTAATGCCTGTCATACTTGTTTTGTATTCAATCATTGTTTGAGCAAGGCCCTAGAGATGGTTTAGCATTAAATCAGCATAAAACCCTTTTGATCACTAATTTTCTTGCCGTGGAGATTGAAAGTCTGTTTTTATCACTTTTTTAAAATGTGATGTTTGTACTGTGATAGATACTTTGTTAAATTTAATTATCATATTGTGAAATTTGTACTGTTATACATGCTTTATTAATTATCTCACATGTGTGTTGTTTTTTTTCCCACTTATCTTCTTATGGTTGTGACACAAAATCACAATTAAATTTAACAAATGAATTATATAAATAAGTATTAAACGTGATTTTATATATTAATAAGGAGAGATCTTGTAAACATTCATAAGATTTTTTTTTTTTTTTTTGCATTCAACCGTAAGCTTACATCCATTTTGGGATACACTTGTTTGATTGTAAATATTCCCTAAAATTCATTTAAAAGCTATCTTTAAACAACAGCGAGTATGTAAACCCCTCAGAATCCAACGATTTGTTGTTAGTGTAGAAGCAACATTCTGTTATCCTCGCTCTCAACACTTTCGAGATAACCTCCAGCTCCACCAGACCTAGCTATTGTGAGTTCAAATATTATTCAGATCAATCTATGTCAATTTCATCAGCAGAAGTCAGTTAAGAGGAACCATCACTCTTTATGTATTCAGTAAGTACCTGGCAATACTATGGCATTATTTATTTTTCTCAACAAAGTACAGACAAGAAAGAAAAAAGATTGTAAACTACATAGCTTAAAGCCCAAAAAAAAAAACTACTGATCATATATGCCCTACACCATGATAGCCTTCTCTACAGATGTACTATTTACTTCTTTACAATCTGCCCCAATTATGATCCAGAATACCTTTTAATCTAATAGCCAACACAACAAATTTTTCCCTCAACAATCTTGATTGGAGCTTTCAGCTTTTCTTTTCCTTTGTTTAATTCCAAAAGAACACGTACCATCTAAAGATCTTTTACAGAGAGATGAAAAAATTTCTACACTATTTAAGAATCTCATAAATTTCCTATAAAGTTCCTATGAAGCATGGATATCTGCAAATCAAGGAAGACCGTTCTTTAAAATTTCACAACAATTAGAGAATTGTTAGTATTATGCAATTTTTCCCTTTTTGTACATGACAAATGCATAGTAAAATTGAAAAGGAAGAAAAAAAAATAGACAAAAGGCAGTACCTCTCAAGGAATTCCATAGGAGAACTAAAATGTTTCTTCCTCTGTGGTCGAGATTGTGGTTCTACTGTTTTGCAAAGTAAAGCAACAATTAATGGTAAACGACAATCCTTAAATTCTAACCTTAGGACCAATTAATAAAAGAAATATTTGATAAGTACACTAATATGCAAACTTCCCTGTTAAAAACTGGGGACCTACACCGATCAAAATTCAAAGCTGTAGTTCCACAACAGAAATCATTGATTGCACTTTTCTTTTTATTATACTTTCAACCCCCTTTTTATTCAGGAAATCATTGGCTGGACCTCGTCTATTCCAAATGATTGCACTTTTTTTGTACTATACTTTCGACCCCACTATCAAGGAAATAATAAAGTAACCAAAATTGGATGATTTATTTTGGTTTCTTCACAGTACCAGTAATAGAAAACAAAAGAAGATTGCCAAACAAAACAAAGCATGCGATGAAGAAAACAATTAAAATAGCAACCTAAAATAACATATTCCATATATAATGTAATTTAAGTTTTTTTTAGTAATAACAAATCAAACTTCAAGAAAATAAGCATTGCAAAAAATTAACAAGCTCTTAATCACAAATATATCATCTGTAACTCAGAGGAGCATCATTATGGACCTACAACAAAACACAAGTAACTGAAATGATTATGCAGAAAAAGAGGACAAAAAATGTAAATGAATATATATTCCTTGTAACTTCAAAAAATTTGCACGAGTTCTTGCAAGGTTGAAATTAGAAACCAAAATTTGTGCAGTTTACCCCTATCATTCTTTTATTTGGTTATCTACCAGGCTACCCAGCAATTGAATAAAAAGAAAAAAAAAATACTTTTTAGAGAAAAGAAAAATAAGCTTACTTTATTTTGGAAAACTCTTTAGCATTTTCAATATCAAACCCTAATGCAGCTAGCCAGGACTAAACTAATTAATAGCACAACTTAGAGAATCATGTCACATCTTAGGATGGTATTGCTTAAATTAATAGTTTCATGACTAAACTAATTAAACCCAAAATGGGACCAAAGTTAATTTTCATCTGGGTGGAACCATGACATTTCGGATGAGACATCTTCGAACAAATGTATGTTTTTCTGATAATTGCACATTACTTAGTCACATAAGGTCATTATCATACATATTCAAAAAAGTATTAAAACTTCTAGCGGGCCTTGTATAGAAGTGTTAGTTTACAATTTAAAAAGGGAGTAGAGAAGTAGAGACCATAGAATTTATATGAAAACAGAAAAAAAAAAATATGCAGTAATAGATTTTAGAAATCTCACCACGATAGTAGAGAGGAGTAGAGGCCAGCAACAACGAAGGATTTCCTACTTCTTATTGGTCCTACTAAAATCAATGTCGAGAAAATAAAAATAGAGCATTTAGATTAGATTTACAATGAACTAAATAAATAGTATAGGCAATAATTGAAAATCAATATTGATAGATTAAAATTCACAGATATAATATTAACAGAAAATTGCAGAGACTATAGGGGTTTAAGATCTGGCCATTTTTTAGTTCCCCTTGTAGTTGCCAATTGAACCAATTTCCAGCAAATTAACACACCTTGTTTTTTTTTCTGTGTTGTTTGAAGTTATGCATTGGAGAGCTAAACCCTTTGTACCAAATTGACTTTTCCTTGCTAATAAAATTGCACACATTTCACAATTACATTCCTTCATTAATATAAATGTAGTCAACATTAATTGCTATTTTGCAATGAAGTAAAAAAAGGGGATTTAACCACACAATCAGGATTTAGAATAATTACATTGTACAGAGAGAAAAAAAAAGACATTGAATCAGATTTGCAATGAACTAAGGAAACAGTATAGACAAAATTATAAATGTAAATCAAGATCGATAGATAAAAATGCAAGTATACAATATCAATGGAGAGATTAAGAGATAATTGGGATTTGAGATATTTAAAAAAAAAAAGAACAAACACATATTAGATTAATATTAAGTTCTATATCTCATGTCAAGGAAATAGATGCAGCCAATACATACTCCAAAGAACAGCCAGCATAGATGTCAAACCGATATTGATTTAAGTATGCATCACATAAAACATGGTCTTGAAATTTACTTCAGTAATTTCAATTAACATGCCAATACTATATCTAATTAGTCTCATCCTACAATTCAGCCCCTCTAAATAAGAGAAATTATCACAAGTCAAGATTTTTACAACTAACCCTTAATCTTAATAATATTTCTATTTGCTCCTTGTTAGTAGAAAATCAGCACCACCATTCACAAGCACACTGGTACTGATTTGGTACCCGTACCAGTACCATATTACTACAAAAATTCAGTAACCATCGACAAAGGTCAATAAGCAAGGAAACGCACTGGTACCGATTATCAGAAAATCAACACAACAATGACCATAATTCCACAAGTAAACAGGTCAATCAAGCACCGAGAAAACAACAACCTGTGCACAATAATCATCAATACAATTGATACGAACAAGTACGGACTTCAATCAAAACCGACAAGGCTCAAACAAGCATACATCAAGCAATAATTAAAGGGTGTGCTCAAGTAATTACCCGAGGGAGGCGCAATCGCAAGAGGAGCGATGATCGGCCGATAATCATAAAGAGCAAATGAACTTAGTAATAAAATGCTACACCTGATGCCAAAAACAGTGACGGGCTTCGCACCAAAAAGAAGGGGTTCCCAATTTAAATTTGGCGGAATCTTTCTTCTTTTCAATTTGAATTTGCGTGGCGAAGAGGAACTTCTTTTCAGGGGAGAGATCGAAGAACTGATATTTTGTTCAGAGGAGAGATCGAAGAAATGAGAGGAGAGATCGAAGAAATGAGAGGGACGCTGCAATCCAGCAGCCTCTGCTGCTGGACTCTTTAAAAAGAAAGAAAGAAAGGAGAGGGACGCGTGGGGAAGGAGAAAACGCGTGGGGAAGAGAAAACGCGTGGAACTTGAAGAGAGAAAAGGAGATTCAGTGATACAATTTCTGTGTGTCACTAATGTAGCATGGATATAAATCACTAAATTTAGATTTCTACACGTTTGACAACATGAAACAGATGTATAAAATCAAACTATTTTAATTAAAGGCTGAGATTGATATCTGTTTTGATGAGTGGCTGAGATCTTTTGAATGGATGGCTGAGATCCTCTCTGAACGAATAGATGCTTGGATGCCAAAAAATCCAACGTGATATTAGTAGTCCTGATATACAGGTAACAACAACTATTAGAACTAGAGAATTCTTAAAGGCCTTGCATATTTACGAAAGCTTGCTGGATAGAATATATCCGCTCCACAACTAAAGCAGCTTCGTGTGTTTTATCTCGGATCGCTCTGGCGGCTCAGATATCGATCGGACAACTGTGATCCAAACAAAAATATTATGTTACCTCAGAGAATATGGATTCTCGTGCCACGCCTCTAGGCAATTTCATTACTTCTCGTGATATCTGACATGAGGTGCCGTTGAGGACAACATACGCAGACGTCGATGATTCCAAAGACGTCAGCAGAGAAAATAAACAGATATGGTTCAATGTTCATCAAATTTCGAAACTATTTATTTTTGAGCATTTTCCAAAAATCAAAATCAAGAATTCAAGACACATTTAGAAAAAATCAAAAGTTAGCAGGTGTGCACCTCAAAAGAGAGGGTACGCGAGGGGGTACACAAATTAAATTTTGCATACCTCCAGAGAGATGCACATACTTGGTGTATGTATATGTCCATAGAAATACGCATGCAACCTCAAAAGGAGGGGAGAGAGAGAGATGCGTAAACGAATTCAGATTCAGTGAAGTAACCCAAAAATTGGGTTTTTGGATCGGGACCATCCGATTCGAATCCGTGACCATCCATCTAAAGTGGAGCGCACGCATTCCGAGCGACAGATTCGAATTCAGAGGCAATCTCGAGCGACGGATTCGATTCAGACGGTCCCGATCCAAAACCCAAAAATTGGGTTACTTTAGGGGATCCGGACCCTGCGTAAACTACACCAGAGGAGGGGGGAAGGTATGCATACTAGATTTACGTGCCTTGAGAGTGCACATCTGTCCAAAGAGACATGCATGTCTAGTAGTCTGTATTTTTTTTCTAGGTGTATAGAAGATGCAAAGAAAAAAATATGTTTTTAAATTGTGTGCCGAGTTTGAAAATCACATTTCTATCAAACACATTATTGGATAAAACCGTAGCTTTGAAGATTCCATCATTGTCAAAACCATTCATTTCAGTATTCGTTCCAACTCTGGAAAAAAAAGAAAAAAAAAAGAAAAAAAGAGGGAGTCAAAGCTCGCCACTCTTGCCAGATGATAGTACAACTTCAAAATTTGGAAGGGGGGTCTAGCAATGCAGTACTCGACCTTACTAGTATTACACTTTATCTCGGATATGAAAGCTAAGTGAGCTCGTGTAGCATGGAGGTATTGTTAGTATTGTCACGGTACCTCCATTAATTACAGCTAAGTATATTCATGGCAAACCTTGCGGCGATTGAGGGCTCTTGTGATAGCCGGGAGGTGGGGAAGGTGAGTCACGGTCAGAAGAAGGCCTGAAATGGATCAGTGCAGTGTCATTCAGAGTGAGATGTGCTCAGGTAGCCAGAGAGGAAGTAGATGTGCCCGCTCCATTAAACGTTACACTGCCATCAGATTGAATTCCCAAAAGAGGAAAGGCCGGATCATACACCTTTGTTGTAGCCTATTGTAGCCTATTGTTGGACCGTGCAGCTTGGGCCTGGGTTTGGTAACGGGTAACAGGTGCCCTGTTTTGAAATAACACGTCGGGTTGAGGATTTGGCAAGATTGGTTCTGTTGTTGCTAGTGGTTGTTGCTGGTTAGAGGGGGCTAAGTGTTCTGCTAGGTTGTGGCCCGAGTTATTAGAGTGAGAGGTAGGGTTTGCACTTTACTGGATGCCATGAGCCTAGGCATAGGGCAGAGAACCGTCAACCGGGAGGGGGCTGGGAACCAATGCTGGAACTTGAAAGGCACTTCTAAGACAGTTATGGCAACTAATAGCGTGAGCTCGCATGGGTGACATACTGTCTGCATCACTTACGTACGTCATCTCCAAATGGATTGAAAGGGTCTGCACAGTCGGGAAACGGACGCGAGGCGGTATAAACGGGAAGTCATCCCAGAAGCGAACATGAATCCGGCAATTCGTCCAGTATCTCAGAAAATGCACCTATAATAATCAATTTAACAAACATAAATATGAAAAATACAATAATATAAAAAAAATGTTTAGTTGTATCCTAAAAATATTAACTTGAAAAAATATATTGGGTGAGAACTTGTATGTATTTCATTTTTGTAAAATAATATGACTATTATTTTTGGCACAATTATATTAGACGGAGTGGATTCTCTATTTTAATTAGTAATTTTAAAAATTAACATGGACCAAGAAAAAAGAAATATATTTCTAATTGAATTGTTTTTACATGTCAATTTTCTTCTGTTTCGCTAAGAAAATTCAACGGCTGCAGTAATGGTTTTTGTGGAATGATGTGCAGTTAAAAAACGTAGAAATTAAAATTTACAAAAAACAGGTAAACATCACCCTGCATAACAATAAACAAAACAACTTTAACAACAAAATACATCATAACAACCAAGTCTAATCATCCAGTAAGTCCCAGTCAACAGCTAGCTAGAGTCATCCTCAACCCAAGCGCCTCCAGACGTTTGATATGATTTTGAGGGCTGCCATGCCCAAAAGCCTCTTGAGAAGTCTCCAAAAAATCCTCTCAGTACTCCACCTCTGCCATGTTCACCAGAGCCTCCGATCCACTGTTGTCCACTGACATAGCTTGAATTTGATCTAATAGCTAGGTCCTTAATGTCAGACGAAGGCAGAATGAAGTTCAAGTTTAAATGAGAATCATTATTATTATTTTTAGACAAGCACTAAAAATTAGCTTAAGACAATTATACGAGATCCTAATTAATGTTTTTGCAATAGTAGGATAGTGTCCAAAGGTTTGTGCAATTAAAAAGTATAAGGGCATCAATAATCCACACATTCTTAATAGATGTTCAATTAAATTAAAAGAGAAACCATTATAACTGCAAATCTACTCCCAAGTAGAGTGGAAAAAATATGCCGTGCCATGACTAACACGCTGTGATTTTAGTCTCGTGCCATGCCGTGCCGTGACCAAGTTAATTTTTCACGTGCCGTGACCAAAATATCAAGGGGTGGTCACGTCACGCGAATGGTCACGCCATGCCTAACATGTCGTGACCATACGTGACTCGCGTGACCATTTAATCATAATTTATGTTAGTTTATTCAAGATTCACCATTAAATTAAATTAATATTTAATGGTCCTAATTACACGTGACTCGCGTGACTACGTGACGTGCCGTGCCGTGACTAAATCTTTCACGTGCCGTGCCGTGCCGTGCCAAAGTTTCAAAAGATGAGCACGGCACGCGAATGGTCACGGCATGGGATACGCGAGTCACGACACGTAACTAACACGCATGCCGTGCCATTCCGTGCCGTTCCGTGACGGAGCCAGCTCCGACGTACCATTTTTCCCACTCTACTGCCAAGTTTGTCTAACATAACTGCATTGAATAAATAAATAGTTTGTGCTCTCAGGTTGACCAAAGAAAGGACAGTCAATTGCAACCTTGCCAACCTCTTTTAGCTAAATTAATTTTTCCTAAGTAACCATAGAATAGAAAGATCTTAATCTTTAAGGGGATCGTAGATTGCCCTACGGTGTTATAATTAATCTTTATTAGGGATGCCACCATATTCCAATAATTTATAAATTTAAATATTAATATAAAATCATTAGATATAATATATATTATTTTCACTATGCACGTGTAAAATATATTGATATTGTGATTTTTTTTATTGACATACAAACTTACAAGAATGCATTAATGTGAATAATTTCTAGACATTAATTTTTCAATTTAATGATTTACGCAAAAATAAAATTGAAAAGTGATAAATATTTATGTACCGCAAAAGAAATAACACAAAACACACGAAATGAATTTATTTTGAAATTTCAGTTTTAGAATTTTGATTATTATAAAATTAAAAGTGGAGACATGATAATATTATGGAATTACAATAAACGAAGGCATCTAAACTCTCCTCTAAAATCAAAACACTAATTTTAGATCACTCAAGAATAACAAATTAATATGCTTTCAAGTTTTGTTAAACACAATATTCCATCCATATGAATCACTAAAAATTAGCTATAATTTTAGATTTTTTTATTTCAGTAAATATATAATTATAAGTTCCGTAGCGGCCGAAATAAGTTAATATATAATCAATTAACGATCGACAAATACATTTTAATATAGTTTTTATTACTATGGGCCACAAAAATTATGTAGAGTATCTATATCGGCAATATCATTCCAATTTCAAGTTGTGGGTGGTAATTTTATAATTTCAGGATTGTATGATAATTCATAAATATAAATATTTTTTTTAATGAAATTGCTTTTTTTTTTTTTAAAACCTTGGTAGTAACTGTCAAGTATAATTTTATTAAATATAAATTACATCCATTGTTCTACATCGAGAATATCATCAACATCAAACTACATTCACATCTAAAAAGCATCAACATCGAACATCACAAACAACTAAAAACAACAAAATAATCAAACCATATCCTTTGGTAGTAGACACCGACGACCTTCAATATCAGCTAGCTAGCGATCATAGGAAATGAAACATCATTTTTTTCAGTTAGGGTTGCAAGTGGGGGAGACCGGCGCGGAGGTGCGGGTGGAAGGGTGGAGGCATAAGGAGACAAAAAGGCTGACGACTAGAGCTATTGCCACCAATTCTCTCAGGTTCTCCTGACAGAAGTGGAAGAGGACAAAAAGGTGCATCAAGACGAGAGAGATGTCGGTTAGGGCTATTGTCGTCAACTCTCTCTTCTTTCAACAAAGAGGCGCAGAGGTGGGAGTGGGGCAGCATGGAGAGAGGGGGGTTGCTGGCGGCTAGAGGTTGTTGGAGAGAAAAACAGAATGGACGAGGGTAGAGGAGGGGGGAGGGGGTGGCCTGCTGACGGAAAGGAACGGTGGAGCGGTGCCGGTTGTCTCCTCCTCTCCGCAGGGTCACCCCATACCCCCGAAGAGGGGCGGGAGACGGAGGGTGTTGCTGGCGGGGGGCGGAGGAGTGGAATTGCTAGCGAAGGGGCTGCTCGGAAGAACGTCTAGGTGCTACTGTAAGGGGACTGCTGAGAAAGGCGGCTAGGGTTTCCCGCTCATATCCCAAGAGTTGTAAACTTACAAGCAGCCTTCAAATAGGAGAAAAGCCTATTACACTGTTACAACACATTTAATGAAATTGCTTTCAAAATGTTATTTTGGTAAAAATATTAATTCATATCCACTCATCGTCTCGTCTATCTCAGAAATATTAATGTCATCTAATTTCAGGATTGTATGAGAATTTATTTTTCAATATCTAGCAATCAATATTAATTGCACGAGTGCAGTGCTTTTTGAGATGAATTTTAAATGAATTTCATTTATTTATATCTTATTTTCAGTACAATTTTACGAATGTATATGTATATTCACAAGGAAAGAAAAGGAAGGAATTTCTTTATTGGCTGGCCCAAAAGAACAGTGGGCTCCTTACGTTGCGCATACCAGGCCCATGGGCCTCTATGTCAGTCCGTCACCGCGTGGCGCGTGCGATTACATCGAGACCGTCCATAGCATATTTATAAGGAGAAGAAGTCGTTATTGAACCTCAAAACCCTAGCATCCGTGCGCGCCGTCTCTCTCTCTCAGCAGTCGCCATTTGCTAGGCATCAACCATGGAGACGGGAAGAACGGTAAAAGATGTTTCTCCGCACGAGTTCGTCACGGCCTATGCCGCTCACCTCAAGCGCTCTGGAAAGGTGAACTGTTTTCGAGATTTGTTTTGAGTTTTTCGGTAGAACAACTAGTTTTTGCCCAACATTTTTTATAGGCATCGGTTCCTTCGAGGCTTAAATTTTAGTGCAGTGTATGATCTTCTTGACTTGTGATTAGATTTAGACATGGTTGTTATATTTGATGTGCAAGGATAATCAGATCTTATTGAAAAATTTATTTATCCGCAGTATTCTGTAGTCGTTTCTTTTTTGTTATAGCATTTCATATTTTTTTTTGTAATTCTAGAGCTAATTTGCATGATAACCAAGCTACTATTATTTTCTTTGTTTGAAAATGTTATCATAGAATGTTTTAACTACTAAATTGAATATTTTAGCACGTTAGAGAGGTGTAATCTCTTATTTTCTTTTCCAGTTATGCGTATTTACAAACTGGTGTCATAATTTTGTTTGATGTTACAAGCTGTGTAATAGGATAATAAAATTGAGTGTGAAGAAAATAAAATAATTATAATGAAACTAACATCCCTTGATTCCCTTAAAAGGTTTTTACTATTTCATCATCAACTCCCTACAACTCGATCCTTTTCATCTCCTTGCAAAATAGCTAATCAGATGTCACATTATGGTGCAAATAATATGTTCATATTGAGGTGTTGTAATTAAATCTTCGAAGGGATATCCTGTCTTATTCAATGCCCAAGAGCCTGGTGCTTTAATTACTTGGTTTCACTGTGAAATTCTAATAATTCTTTTTGTAATTTTCAAAATAGATGGAGCTGCCTCATTGGACTGACATCGTCAAGACGGCTCGGTTCAAGGAACTTGCCCCATATGACCCTGACTGGTACTACATCAGGGCTGGTAAGTTTCTTTTATTTACACACTACCATTACATGTAACTCTACGGTTTAGAGCACATTATGAAAATTAATTACAAACAAACCTTTTAATTGATTCAATAGCATCGATGGCAAGAAAGATATATTTGAGGAATGGCATTGGTGTGGGGGGCTTCCAGAAGATATACGGAGGCCGTAGAAGAAATGGGGCCGCCCCACCTCACTTCTGCAAGAGTAGTGGGGCCGTCGCTCGCCACATACTTCAGCAGTTGAAGGATATGGACATCATTGACATCGACCCCAAGGGGTAATTTTTTGAACTCTTTACTCGTGAAGTTAATGCTGTGAATTTTTTGTGTCCCAATCAGCGTGTTAATCTGTTGAATTCAGATCCATTGCAATACCTGAACGGGTAGAATGATCTTTGAGTTGTCTGTTTAATCTGTTGCAAATCTCAAAACAAACCTCACTGTATTCTAAATAGGCATCAAAATTATTTTGGCCCGGCTGTGAGTATTCTACTCGGTCCGGTACCTGAGGGGATAATCTGTGCTGGTTTATTAGAAATTTGTACACCCCAATGCTTCCGGTTCTACTTGTTGTTGGATTATAGAAATATTACCGTAAATATATTTTGTATGGATAATTTTAAATTCAGGTCTAAAATTTATTGGTACGTGCTTTCTTCTAAAAGCAGTGATCTTGTTTGGACAAATTCATGTCATATTCTACAGAAGTAACAATAATTTTTCTGTGGGCTTGGGTGGGATTAGCATCCCCTGAGATATCTCAAATCTTGATTTGATCCGCAGAAAATCTGTACCATGCAAATCCTTTCTGCACAAATCTCAAAGCACAATAATACAGCCCCTCCTTGCACTCCGAATAGGCACCAAAAACAATTTGGGCCGGCTTTAGATAAACTGGGAATTCGAGATTATCTCAGATGATACGGACACGGGGTTGATTCTGGTTTAATTTATATATTTTCTGTTTGACTGAATGGTTTAATTTATATTAACATCAAGGTTATGTTAAATGTATGGATTGGTGTAGAACAACAATTTTACTAGCATATTGAACATATTTGTTTTGTTAATTTGTGTTTCATGCTGCTAATTTATAAACTGGCAGTGGAAGGATGCTGACCTCACAGGGACGGCGAGATCTTGATCAGGTTGCTGGCCGGGTCCCAGTTGTTGCTTAAACTCCACACTCCTGAAATCAAAATATCTATGTTAGTGCCTTAGGAGTTGTAGAATTCGAGGTTTTTTTTGGATTTTTGCAAAATTTAGAGTAACTTATAAGTATTTTCCTCGGCTACTTTTGAGTTATGTAGACTCTTGTATGAAGTGTTTTGGTTTGCTTTTTATTTCTGCAGCTTTTCATGTTTGACATTACAAATTATGCATTCATTATTTCTCTTTAATTTATATGTTAGTGTGGTATTAACCAATTGTTCACATGGTACAGGTTAGTAGGCACGTAATTATAGCGTATGTTTGGATACAAATAGCATGACTCCCCGATTGATGATTCTATTTTTGATGGGGGGGGGGGGGGGGGGGGGGGGGGGGGGGGGTGGGGGCAAACAAATGATCAAATAGCAAGTAGCAATATTTGTATTTATTCAGATAAGCACAGAATTAGCAACTTTAAATCTATTGGCATTTGGCGATAAGATGAAATTCTTTTATTAGAAAGGGGGTATGAACCAGTGAAAAAAATCAAATATCTCCAAGACTCCCAAGAGTTTGTATGGCACTCTAAAGACGTTTATACATTTTTTCCCACTTGCATTGTTGCTTTATGTACTTTTTTTTTTAATGTTTATTTATTTGATCCTAAAATTAAATGAACTTCAATCAGATTAAAGTAGTGTTATGAAACGGGCTAGGGTCGGGTCGGTCCGGTCCAAACCCGACCTGTCCCCGGGTTGACTCGGGCACGGGTTAGCCCGGGTCAACGGGTTGAGTCGGGTAGGGGGGGTTGGGTTGGGGTTTGAGTCGGCCGACCCTTACCCGGCCTAAACCCGGCGGGTTAGGTCGGGGCGGGTTGGGTTGGGTCGGGACGTCGGTCCGGTCCGGTTTTTTTTTTTCTGTTTCTGTTTCTGTTTTTTTGTTTCTGTTTCCAGAAACGTTTTTGGCTGTTTTTTTTTTCAGTTTTTTTTTCCTTTTTTTTTATTTGAACTCAATATATTTTGTTATAACAAAATCAAATTAAGTAAACCGAATTTTGTTAAACCAAATTATTCTAAAATCGAGATATACCGAATTAGTTTAAAATCGAATTATTTAAAAACAAAAGTTACTCTTCTCTTTTATTCCGGGCTTGGGACCGGCTATGTAAAATAACATAGGCGGAGTTCTAACTATTTTTTTTTGTTAGTAATTATTCTTTAAAATGAAACAATTGAAATATTTAGAAATTATAATTTAAAAAAATAACAATAAAGATTAAAAGAGGTTAGAATTTTATACTGACACTACCTATCTAGTAGTTGTTGTGCATATACCATAGGTCGTTCTCTTGCTCACCGTCCGAATCTTCGTTAGGCTCAGGTCCCTCGGTACCGCTTTCTTGAGTGTCGACACCGGATGATGACGCTTCCAATCCTATGGCATGTTGCGTGCGATTTTCAGCATCAATCCAGTCTTTCAAGCACACAAGTCTCTCGAAAACATGTGCATCCAGCTTACTTCGTTTATCGGTGAGGATCCTGTTCGCCGAGCTAAAACAGGATTCGGAAGGGACGGTTGACACGGGCACGGCAAATATGTCGTGGGCCATCATCGCCAGTGTTGGATAGGCAGTTGCATTCCTCCTCCACCAATCCATGAAGTCAACTCCTTCATTTTCGTTGGTTCCCAAACAGTAGCTCATTAACTCGTTCGTGTTACCTTGGTATCCCGTCGGGTCGTCATCATCCTGGAAATCGCCTAACAATCAAGTACTGCTGTGTGTGGATAGACTATTAAAACAATAGAAAAAATTAGTGGACAAATAATGTAGATATTATAAATAATAAATATTAAAAACATATGTATATTTATATTCATACCTCACGCCATCGGTCGAAGGCGGTTGGTCGGCATTTCTTCTTTCGCTGTATATGGCAAACATGTCCTCCAATGCCTTTTGTACGCGGGGCTCCTCGTCCCTCCAGTTTAATCTTAGATTTTTCTTGTAGGCTACAAGTATTTTTACCGTGAACTTCTTGTATGCCGGATGGAGGCAGTTTGCGAGAACGGTCAAGAGGGGTACCTCTTCCCAATATTTAAGAAATTTTACCTTCATGGCTGCTACGATCGGATGGAGAGGGGAATCCTCACTATCCCTATCTTCCATATCACGGTACACCTTGGAAATATAGTAGAGATGGTGCAGCAACTCATGTGCCGTCGGTGAGTACGAGCAAGATAATTTGACGGTTGCGGTGAAAAAGGTTCCAAGGAATTCTGCAAGCATTATTATTCGCTGCCATTCGGGGTCGGTGAGTTCCAAAGCTTGTCCTTCGTTCGTCGATCTCAACATCTCCCCTATAGCCGCCTTGTAAGGAATGCATCGGTGCAGCATCCTGTAGGTGGAATTCCAACGGGTGTCTATATCCCAAGGTACCCTCATTTTGCCCAAACCTATTCTTTCGCACAAAGCTGCGAAATTTTGTTTTCTTTCTTGGTTTGAATAAATATGGGCAAGACCTCCCTTGAATTTAATTATCAAGTCCTTTACGGCTTCTACTTTAAGGCCATCTTTTACGGTAAGGTTTAGTATATGGCAAGCACACTTTTGGTGAAACAGTGCACCATTCATGATTGGGTTTAGGGACCGGATGAAATGATCGATGGACGCTACATTGTTGCTAGCATTATCGAATGAAATAGAAAAAATCTTGTTCCGTAAATCCCTTTTGAGATTATATTCTTGTAAAACCTCAATAATTGAATGGTAAATAATTTGTGCAGTGTGCGGGGAATCTAACACCCGAAAACTTAAAACCCTTTTTTGTAAAACCCAATTCTCATCGATCCAATGACCGGTAATACAAGAGTACCCTAGGCCATGTTTACCGGCAGTCCATATATCGGAGGTAATGGAGACATTATAATTTGCATATCCAAATATAGCCCGTAGGTCGTTTTTCTTTTGGATAAACTGGTTTTTAATTTCACGTACCATTTTTCTATGATGGATTTTCTTGTACAATGGTTGAGCACACCCCCGAATTACTAGCCGGGCAAAACTACTACAATTACCCATACTAATTGGTTGATCCTTGTGGGCAATATATTGGGCAAATTCTTCAAGCATTATTTTTTCATCATATCTTTGGTGGGTTCTACTACCATCCGGGTTCATAAGGGTTTGGACTAACCGCGGGTCCGCATGTTCTTGTGGTAGCTCACCCTTTTTCGCATGACCTTCGGCATGTTTCTTAAATGTGGACATACCATTTGCAAGTTTATACTCGTAAATAACCTTGCAACCACGTACCTTACATTTTACAGTATGCACAACTCCATTTGGATGAAAGGTCTTTTGATAATACCGCCAAAAATCAGCCTTGTATTCGGGCGCCTTGGTTTTCCTCTTCTTCGGTGGTTCGATGGGAGCAACACCTTCGGCTTGGGTTGCGAGGACAACTTCGACTTGAATTTCCGGGACACTTGTCGAGGGAGTGCTTTCTATAGGGGCGGTGTATTGACTCGATCCACCCGAAGTAGTACCTCCAATATGGGCAGTGTATTGAGTCGATCCTGTAGAAGCAGTACCTGCTCCATATGAAGGGTTAGAATAATAGTAATTAGGTGGTGGCATTTGGGAGGAATTTTGTGAATAATAGTTAGGATCTTGTTGATGATAAATAGGTGGTGGCATTTGGGAGGGATTTTGTGGATACGTCGGTGGCATTTGTGCGGAATTTTGTAGAAAAAGTTGTGGTTCTTGTGGAAGCCTACTTTCTATTGCGGACATATTTGGATGGTACCCAGATGGCGTAGGGTCGAAAAAATCGGCGGAAGCTCTTTGCGCCCATTCGTCCGACATTTGTTCTACATATTAAAATTAAATCCATTCAAAATAAATCCGAAATTATCTAACCTATTTAAATGTAAATCTAAATTCAATATAAATTAGATTAAATCTAAATTAAATCTAAATTGAATTCAAATCTAAATTAAATCTAAATTAAATCTAAATTGAATTCAAATCTAAATTAAATCTAAATTAAAGTAAGTAAAAGAAAAAGAAAATAAAGACATGAAGGCATGAAGGCTCTCTGGCTCTGCCTTTGCCGAACTTCAAAAGAAAAAAAAAAGTTTAAAGAAAACAAGGCACCCAGTGAAGGCTATGAAGCCTCTGCCTCCTTGGCCGAATTTCAAAAGTAAAAAAAAATACAACCCCTCTGCCTTTGCCGAATTTCAAAAGAAAAAGAAAAAGAAAAAGAAAAAGAAAAAATAAGTCTAATTCAAATTTAAAAAATATATTTAAAAAAATAAGTCTAATTCAAATTTAAAAAAATAAGTCTAATTCAAATTTAAAAAATAAGTCTAATTCAAATTTAAAAAAATAAGTCTAATTTGAAAAATAAAATATAAATCCAACATATTTATCTAACAAATCTAACTTATTTATCTAACTTACTTATCTAACATATTTAAAAATTAACAAGAATTTAAAAAATAAAATCTAACATATTCAAATCTATTTATCTAACATATTCAAATCTATTTAAAAAATAAATCTATTTATCTAACCTATTTATAAATAAAATCCAAATTTTAAAAAGTAAAATCTAACCTATTTCAAAATAAATCCGAAATTCAAAATAAAATACAATAATCTAACAAATCCAATAATCTAACATATTTAAAAATAAATCTAAAATCTAACATATTTCAAAATATTCAAATGTAACCTATTACAAACTAAATATAACATATTTAAAAATAAATATAACTATCCAACAAATTCAAAAATAAAATATAACTTTATCTAACCTATTTAAGATAAATCCGAATTTTAAAAAATAAAATCTAACCTATTTCAAAATAAATCCGAATTTCAAAATAAAATACAATAATCTAACAAATCCAATAATCTAATATATCATATAATATAACATATTCAAAAATAAAATCCAATAATCTAACATATTAAAAAATCTAACGTATCCAACAATCTAATATATTCAAATCTTATTATCTAATATATTCAAAATTTAAAAAATAAAATATAACATATTTATCTAACAAATCTATTTATCTACCCTATTTATAAATAAAATCCGAATTTTAAAAAGTAAAATCTAACCTATTTCAAAATAAAATCCAATAATCTAACAAATCCAATAATCTAACATATTTAAAAATAAATCTAAAATCTAACATATTTCAAAATATTCAAATGTAACCTATTAAAAATAAAGATAACATGTTTAAAAATAAATCTAACTATCCAAACAAATTCAAAAATAAAATATAACTTATTATCTAACCTATTTAAAAATAAAATCCGAATTTTAAAAAATAAAATCTAACCTATTTCAAAATAAATCCGAATTTCAAAATAAAATACAATAATCTAACAAATCCAATAATCTAACATATCCAATAATCTAACATATTCAAAAATAAAATCCAATAATCTAACATATTCAAAAATCTAACATATCCAATAATCTAATATATTCAAATCTTATTATCTAACATATTCAAAATTTAACAAATACAATATAACATATTTAAATTAAATAAAATATAACATATTTAAATTAAATTAAATATAACATATTAATTAATAAATATAACATATTCAAAACAAAAAAAATCCTAATTTTGAAAAATTCAATAAATCTAAAATAAATCCGAATTGAAAAATAAATCTAAAGTATTCAAAATTAAGAAAATCTAATCTAACATATTCCAAATTTTAAAAATAAAATATAACATATTCAAAAAATAAATGTATCCTATTTAGAAATAAATCTAACATATTTCAAAATATTCAATTTGAACAAACAAATAAATATAACTCTAATTTGAACAAACAACTATAACTCTAATTTTAAAAAATATTCCAAAATATTTCAAAACAAATATAACATTTATTCGAACAAACAAATATAATATTTATTTGAACAAACAAATAAATCTAACATATTTCAAAATATGTAACCTATTAAACTCTAATTTGAACAAACAAATATAACTTGTAAAAAAAATCTAGCTTTTTATCTAACAAATTTAAAAATAAATCCGAATTTAAAAAAGAAAATCTAACCTATTAAATATAAATCCGAATTACTCAAAATTACTAACAATATCTAACAATTACTAAAAATTACTAAAAATTACTAACAATTACTAAAAATTATCTAACAATTACTAACAATATCTAAAAATTACTAAAAATTACTAACAATTACTAACAATTACTCAAAATTACTAAAAATTACTAAACATTACTACCAATTACTAAAAATTATCTAACAATTCCTAACAATTACTAAATTAACCTATTTAAACTAATTCTAATTATCTAACAATTACTAAAAATAAATCTAACCTTTTAATCTCGCGGAAAAATCTTGCGGGAGGTGCTGAACTTCGTAATTCCTCTACTTTCGTCTTTCGTAATTCCGTTTGCGTATTTGTAGAATGAAATAAATTGCAACTATTTTTTTTTAAACAATAAAAATAAAATTTGAGAATAATGAAAATATTGAGAGTATGAGAATATGAGATTGAGAGAATGAGATATTGAGAATAATGAGTATGAGATGTGAAAATGTATGAAGAATGAGGGTGTATTTATGGGGTTTTTTTTTTGGGGGGGGGGGGAGTTTACCGTTTTTTTTTTTTAAAATTTGAAAATTTTGGTGGGGGTCGGGTTGGGACGGGTCCCGCCGGGTTTGGGGGGGGGGGTTAGGTCGGGTTAGGGTCGGGTTTTGGGCGGGTTAGGGTGGGTTAGGTAGGGTTAGGGTCGGGTTCACCCGGGTTAGGCTGGGTTAGTCCTGTTTGGGGTCGGGTTTAGGGTCGGGTTCGGGCGGGGCTGGTCGTGTTTAGGGCGGTCCGGGTCGGGTTCGGGTAGGCGGGTTGAAACGGTGGGGGTATGATCGGGTTTCGCCCAGAAAACCGCATCCGATCCGTTTCAAACCCGACCCAACCCTTTAGGACGGTTTGGGTCGGGTCCGGTCGACCCAGTCGGATATAATCAATACACTAGATTAAAGCAAATAGTAATAATATCAAGAGCGTAAAATCCTCCTGCAAAAGAACTAATAGATATTGCATTATTGAATACATCAAGCAATTTCAAATTTCAAATACATAAATCACAAAACATACGTCAAACAAGTTAAAATAAATTAACACTATGAAGAACTTGGATCTTACGAGCAATCCGCTATTTCCGAACGAACCATGACCCTAAAGCCCAATTTTGTTCCTTCAGCCGATAAATCCGCTATTTCCGAGAGAATTTACAAAATGAGCAGTTTTGGTTTAGTACGCTGCATAAAGCCGAAACTACCTTGTTAAAATCATTACCCAATTTACTATTTAGTACCAAAACAAGCCAGAATTTTCAATCAAACCCTCTTCCTCTCCTCTCTCTTTCGCTCTTTCCCATTCCCTTTCAAAATTCTGGTCCTAGTATGGATTACGCTCCTATTCCAGGGGCCCACCTCCTACCTCCGAGGCTCCGACCAAGCGAACCCGTTATCCTGCACCGTCGATTGCGCACTGGCCCCCCGATTCTTCCATCCCTCGCTACAATGCTCCACCCACGGCGCACGCGTCTAGTACTCCTCTCTCTCACCTTAGTGCGCCTCCTTTTCGCACCACTCCACCCTACATGCACCTCACCAGCGCATAATTACACTTCTACCGTAGCCTCCGGATACAGCGCGCCGATGCCAGTAGAGAACCCACCTCTGACAGATATACCCCATTGCGTTGTTCCTGAGGCTTATTCTCGCGACATTACGTGGTCCAGCAAACTGCACCGAGGCAAAGTTATGGGTTCAGCTCGGCCTACTATACAGGCCCTTCTTCACATTATAGTAAGGGGTATGACCCGTATCCTGATCCATATGCGACACACTCTGCCCACCCAGGTAGTGGGTACAGTGTGAGCGGGTACTCGTACCAGTTCGGGGGATATGACCCGTATGGGTATCCTCAGGTACGTCATATATTAGGCACCCATAGTTTTGGCACATTGGTTGTTTTCTGGTATGAATTGTGCTGGTTTTTGAATGAGGGTGAATTGTTCCGTGTCAGATTACATACATTTTGCACGAAGTTGGTTGTGGTGTTCTTAATAATTTGAGAGTATCCGTCCTTTGGTTTAAGGTTTACATTGCTACGATATAATCTGTCCATTTTTAAAGCCTTACGAATTATAACTTGCAAAATCACAAGTACTATTACCTTAAACTTATGTTCTTCTTTAAAATGACAAGTGTTGACTTTTGGTTATGTTGCATTAGGGTCAGCAGATTTGAACCCACCAATAAAGTAAGATTTACAATCAACATTTTTAATGAAATCATTGAGGAAAGAAACAAAACTTCTCTTGATGTCATAAAATACCAAGCTACTCATTTGGAACTTGATTTACTTTTATAACTTAAAATAGGAAAGGCACAGACTGTTACAATTGCAATGCCAGGGAAATTCAGTTTTCTCCTTAAAATGCTGTACTCTTCAATTCAATAAACATAACGAGAATCTTATCACTAGGACCAGTACTGTAATTAAATAGTGAATTCTGCTAGGGATGGGCATTGCCAGCAGTACTACCAAGTACTGGTATGGCATAACAATTATTTCATAAAGTATGGTAAGGAACATTGAATTCCATTATAAGAGGAACTGGTACATACTACTAATTGTGCGGTAATCAGGTACATGCTGGTAATGGTGATGGAACCAATATGTTGGTCAGTAATCAGCTGGTATGTACTGATGTTGTACCTGTATTGAATTTATGTCTATCAAACATAGTAATTTAACATGTACACACCGGCAACAATGGGGACAGATTTTTATTTATTTGAAATGAACATTAGAACTTCCTGTCTTCAAAATGAACTAGTGTAGGAAGGGTGGGTGTACTTTGAAAATTGTGCTTTTATCTGGTTGTGTTATATGTTTTGCTTTGCAGGGATGTATATGACATTTTCACGCTTTAGTGATACCCATATGCTGTCATTTATTCAAAACTCGTACTAATTATAAATTTTTAATTCAACAGGTAGCCAATAGGGTGACCACACAATATCCACAATACCCTCCTCCGACCGAAGTTATTCCATGCCCGCGACCATGGAATCCAAATCTCAAACACAAAATGCCCAAACCTGCAAAAACCGATAATTATTGTCAGATATGCAAAATTGGCTGTAGTACTGCCGATGATTTAGGGATCCACAGGCAAGGCAAGAAGCATCAAAGAAACTTGGAGAAGCTACAAGGGGCCATTACACCAATGATCGGGCCCTAGCCAAAGGGAACAGATGATTTACCAAAAAGCCCCTCTCAGCCATCAGAAAGGAAGAGAAAGAGCTACCTTCGAGCTTCCCCTCAAATAACAAAAAAAAGAAATAAAAAGTGCACGCCGACTGTCCCCTGCTAGCCTGGAGAAACTGGAGGTGAAGAAAAAAAGGGTTCATGATGCCGGTGCACCGGTTGACGGGGTCAGGGTTTGCAGTGTGTGTAATATTGTTGTGAATAGTCAGAAGGTGTTTGATTTGCACTGCGCGGGGTCAAAGCATGTCATGATGCTCAAGAGATTGCAAGAAGGCTCGTAATTTTTTTTTTTTTCATAAAGATAGATAAATTGAGTATCTTTATGATTTTTATTTTCTTTTTTCTTTTTGGCATTTGGGGTACGAGATGAGGAGTGCTTTTTGTATGGTTTCAGAATTTATATGAAGAGGTAGTTGTGAAGTCACAGTTATCCTTGTATCTAAGTTTAACTTAGTATGGCTTCTTTTGATATAGTTATCTTATGCGATCTTTAGAAAGTTACAAATCAATTTGTTCTAGCGTTAGGTCTTGGTGATATTATAGTTTACTAATGCTTTGCTGATGACCTCCTAAACAATGCACGGTGCAAACGGATCTGATATTATCCGTTTGAATTCGGATCTGTATCTGAAAATTAGATACCGATATCCGATATTTGAATATATGTGCAGATATAGATACGGATATGATTTTAAATGTTAATTATCTGTATCTGAATAGTAGCCATATACTATATAATTTAATATATATTACGAACAAATTCATGTTTTAGATAAATATTATGAACTTTGGTATTTTTTAATAATATTTATATACTTTTTTAATAAATATTATTATTGAAAAACAGATATCCAATCCGCATCCGTATGTGTAATATCCGATCCGCATCCTGTTTAATATTGATCCGTATCCGTATTCGGAAAATAAAAACATATACGAATATGATTTTACCCCTATCTGATCCGTTTGCTTGCACCCCTTTATGCACTTCATGGAGATTGGAGACGAGAGACTCTCAAATTTTGTATTAGTTGGAGGCATTCCATAGTTACTCCATATTCACTTGCCATCTGTAAAAATAAGGTAATTTGTAGGTACAAAAAGCAAATTTGTTAGACCGGGTCTGATGGGGGAATGGTATCCTCTGCGGCGTTTTCTCTGTGGAGCTGTGCGGAGATTTTAATCTGGTTCGTTCGTTTTGACTTGGCACGAATTTCAAAGCCCAATAATAGAGCCCCTCCGTTAGCCCGAATATCAGAGCGGCTGAGAGTTAATCTGGTCCGTTCGTTTTGCCCCGCAAGTGCGGAGTTTTATAAAACTCCGCAGAGGATATTTATTTAATGATAGGATTGTATCGGGCCGGGCGAGATTTAATATGTCATCCCTGCTGTTAGTATGAGCCTAAAAGGTTGAGCTAAAGTTATGAGACATTAGGCCGGATCTCAGTGTCATGCATAATCGATCCAACAAGGCTCATTAAATAAATAAACCTGCTGTTTTACTGTTCTAAGAAGATGTATGTTTCTCACTCAGAAACTAGACCGATTTTGAGAGCTGACATTTTAGGCTGTTGTGCATCACATGGGACACCTATTTCGATTTCATTTACATTGATAGCAAAACCCTAGTATCTATATGGCCCGAAATTTTTATTAATATCCAAAATTATTAATTAATTAATTAATTTTTAAATTGTAGTTTGTTGTCCAGACCAACCAAAGCCAAAAATGATTTGTGTGAAAATTTTTGTTGGAGGGGAAATCCAATACAATGATGACGGGTCTTTTATAGTACCTGGCCTAAATACTCATTACCGCTAACCGTGAACCATAACTTTGATTATCTCCAGAATGAGATTTATAAACTGGTTAGGTATACTGTTAGTGAAGCAAATATGGAAATCCAAGCCAGATTTAATATGTCTACCGATGGCCAACGTGACTACCAATTAGTACCGGTAACAAACCAGACATCGTTCGAAATGATTTTAGGAATTGTGGTGTCTTTTCCACAAAGGTTACCGGTTCTGGAGTTGTATGTAGAATTGGAACCGAACCATACCGGTTGTAATTCCCAATTGAATATGAACAGTCAAACCCTTATACCCATTCAGATCCCTGAATCTCGATCCCGACCCAGTACCAGTCGGAACCCTAAACTCATAATTCGATCCAAAACTGTTTGGGTCCGTAGACCGGTACCGGTCCCTGATTATTCACATGTACCTGTGTTAGTGTTGTAATCTAGAAGCCAATTATAGGAAGGCGCTTTAAGGCATCAACCACCATTAACATCAACAAGGAGGTGAATGCTACAACCCTACATCTCAAGGACATTCCTTTCTTGTGGAGAAAAATAACTAAAGGTATGATACTTATTGATTTGGAAATAGATTTTGGTTTGATTTCAGTCGCACATGATGATATCTTTTGGTACTTTTCTTGTCAAAATTTTAAAATTCCGCTGCCTTAAGTACCATCAGAACCCAACAACCTGTGGATGCAATTGATGATGATAGTTTAGAGAGCAGGGATGAGATGCTCTCAGATGAGTCATCGAATTCTGACGATGATGTTGGACCGACCAGACAGTCACAATCACAGTCTTTTCACAGTCTCGCCAAACATAGTACCTGATAATTGGCCGAAAAAATATGAGACATTCGGTTGATAATTTTAATGACATATCCAATTTTCGGCCTGCGGATGTCGATTTTTCGGCGGCATAAAGAGAACATTCAATAACGCATTGGCCGTAGAAAAAGTGTTTGAGTGATCACTCAAAAGAGAGCAATGTTTCTTTTAATATTTATAAACTCGTAAATGCTATCGGTTCGGACTGCAAGCGCATAATCCTATCGAGTAGTATATTCGAAGTTGATCCACAGAGAATATTGGTTCAGTGCTTTGAGCGATCGAATCACAATCTTTCGAAAGGCTAGACGAAATCTAAAAATTGAGAGATGTTGTTGTGATCAATGTAAATTAGGAAGCAATTAAAAGTAATTAAAATAAAGATAGAGATGAGGATTCCTAGGGTTTCGGCACACCATTGCTACTCAATCGCCTTGACAATATATTCCTGTTGCGTCTGATTTCCTGTTGTTGTTTTATGAAAGACACCACATATATCACTGCGATTTATGTTACGCAAGAATGACAGATCTTTCATCGAGATTCTACATAGGACACTGCGATTTTCCTTACGCAAATGACTGATTTCTAAAAACCCCAAATTACTACACAGATCACTGCGATTTTCCTTATGCAAGTGATGTAATTTGGTACACGTTTTGTTGGTCTGGTTTATGGTTTTCCCGCTAAGATTTTCTTCACATAAACCTAATAGATCTCAACGAGGCTAATTCATACAAATAGTTTCTCTTACCATTAAAGTACTGTCACTACTCTAACGGACTCAAACTAGATCATTGAAGTTAGATGAAGAGATAGTAAATCACAAAGCATTTAGATTCAACAACAAGAAATCATAATCAACAGAAATATATATATCAAAACATCAAGAGTAACAAGGTTTACTGCCTAGCCCTAAGAAAAGGAACTTAGCCGCGGAACGGCATTGTTACAAATAGGCTTGGTCCGTATTAGGCAATACGGACCGTAATAGAGACTTCGTCGATAAGCGTCGCTGATCCGATTGACCCGATTCTAGCTCCATTTGGTGTAAAATAGTCCCAAAACCTGTTTTCTGCAATAAAACATAAAGAAATGTGACAGTAGCCTTTTTCTCTAATTAATTAAACATAAGTGTGAGAAAATATGCAAAACCTAAGCCAAAACCCTACGTAAATCATCATTATTTTTTGACTCTGATCATTGAGTCGAAAACGACTCTAAGGGTAGCAATCAATGAGTTCCATATTATGAACAATTTTGAGTGTAAGGTTTCTAAAAGTGAACCTCGATGTTTAGTTGTGGTGTGCAAAGATAATTTTTGCAAATTCAAGTTATGCGCGAATGGTCTTCAAAATCTTGGATTATTAGCAAATAAGTAAACCCTCATGCATGCAAAGTACCGGCATCACGTGCTGATCATTGTCAGCTTACAGCAGAGATGGTTGCCCTTGCAATTGATGAGACCATGAAAATGGATGTGTGCGCGAGTATAAATCATATCCGAGATGTCAACAAGGCCACAGAAAAAAGGTAACTCCCAAGTATAACAAATAATGGCGAGGCCGTGAGCTTGCTATTGCAAATCTTTTAGGAGTTGGGATAACTCGTACAACTTGCTTATTCCGCTCTTAGAAGCCATAAAAAAAACCAATCCAGGAACCAAGTATTGTGTGACCTCGACCATATTGATGGATCATCGGATAGCATTTTAAGGCAGGTAGCATGGGTGTAT